>OX352772.1:160667559-161267559 GCA_947095535.1 Poecilobothrus nobilitatus | reverse complement strand
CACCCCAATTCATCTCAAATTTTAGAAACATCATCAGAACAGGGTAGAACACTCTTATATCATATTTCAAGTTATTATGTTTTTTAATTTCGAAGATATACTTGTTCGGTTTTGGGAGTTGTGTGGCAGATTACCCGAACAACCATTCCAATTCATATGAAATTTTAGGCAAATCAGGGATTCAGGAAACAACAGCCTCGTATCAAATTCGCAGTTTCTATCTTTATTAATTTCGATGATATGCTTGTTTGGTTTTGGGACTTATCTGGTAGGTACCCGAACAACCCCTACAATTAATCTCAAATTTTAATGATATCAGGGGTTCAGGAAAACACACGCTCGTACAAAATTTTAAGTTTCTATCTTTATTAATTTCGAAGATATGCGTATTCGATTTTCGGAGTTGTATGGGAGGTACCCGAACCAATGGTCCGATTTCGCCCATTTGCAATTTCCGCCTTACTTTAGTCATTGTTAACCTACAGTATAAATTTCATCAAGATAGCATCATTATTTTTTGAGTTATCGTGCGTAAGGACGGGCGGACGGACATCGCTAAATCAACTCAGGAGGTGATCCTGATTCAGAATATATATATACATGTTCATATCTAACTCGTTTCCTTTTGATGGTTACAAAGACCATACCAAAGTTAATATACCCTATACTTTAAGTGTAGGGTATAATAAAAGAAATATGTATTGGAAAAATTTTACTTCCGACACCCTTTTCTTTTATTTAAAATGTGAAATACTTTATTTCTTTTTTTAGCAAAAAAATAAAAATCTCAAAATATATAGTTGGCAGTTTTGCTTAACTATTGCTGTTATATCGACAAGAAAAAAGAAAAACTTAATTTACTAAACGCGGAAGCAAATTTTTTGACTTGAAAATTATAGAGATAAATTGATTGTCTAAAATCTAAATGAAAGAAAATTTTAGAATTAGAATTTTTTTAAATGTAAAAGCTGAAGATTTCTTTTTCAGCGAAAAGTAACTAAATTAAATGCTATAAATTGAGCAAATAAAACTTTTGATTTTTTCCCAGTATTTTTAAGAAAAAAGCAATTAAAGAAATATTTTTCCTTTATTTGATTCGCATTATGTATCAAATGTAATATATTTACACATTAACTTGAAATTTTATTTGAAATAGTTGCGATGTTTTTGTCATCTACCATATTAAATAAAAATGCCCAAGGGCCTCGGTGGTCTAGTGGGTAAGAGCGTGTAAGATACGCTGTAAAAACAACGAGGGAGTGTTGGTTCGAATCCCACACACGTCGTAAGTGTAACTTCCTCTTACGACATCTACAGACACGTATGAAAAGGAAAGGCTGCCTTATTACATTTATGTGGCAGGGAAGTATACTAAAAAAAAGTTTAAATTGTCCCAGTTACTAGTGCCTTCAATTGCTTATGTTGTCGTTTGGTCTAATTGTTAATGGCCCCAGTTGTCGCTGGACCCAATTGATTATGGCACGAAAGGAAAAAATAAATATAATATTTGTTTGATTAAAAATTCTTTGAATTAAAAATTTGACTACTACGAATATGAATGTATAATATTTTGTTGCTAAAGCTTCGGACAGGAAAACAAAATTAGTATATAAGATATTTTTTGAATTATAAGAAAAGTCTAGACGTATAAACTTTAACTGTCGAACGTTCTTGGTCTATTGTGAAATGAAAGCTTCGGAGTGATCCCCAGAGAACGGTTCTTAAGTTAAAAAGGAAAATACAGCACATATTTTGTTCTGTCATATCAGATGATGCAATCAACTTATCAGTGTGCCCAAAGAATTTAAGCTGTTATCAAGGCTAAAGAGAATATCACCCAATATTAGTAATGTTTAAATAATAATTTCTTATTTATAATTTATATAATTTAATCTGAAGTTAAATAAAGACTATTAAAATTTAAAAAAAATTAATTATATAAATTAATACTTATATAAAAAAAAATATACACATATGTAGGTGTTTGAAATTATATTACACAGGACTTGTACACACTTTCTTGCTTTTCTTAAATTTTTTGTGTTATAATCGTATACCTTGCATAACAATTTTTGTTACTGCTTCGTCTTTATTTTTCAATTCGTTTTTTTATTTTTAGATTTCAGTAGTGACCAATATATTAAAATGGAGTTTAGGAGAGATGAAAATTCGGTTTAGAACAAATTTAACAAATCACTTTTACCAGCATTATTTAAAGTAAGTTTATAAACTCATATGCAAAATTAACAATTATGACACTTAAAATATTTTTTCAATATTCGCTTTATATAGAGGATTTACGTACTACAAAATGTGTAATTTAGACAACAGAATAGCAAACGCTGATCAGTTATTAACTACTGATGTTGATAAATTTTGTGACAGTGTCACAGATTTATATTCTAATATAAGGTAAGGTAATATTATATAAAACTGTATATTAAATAATAATAAAATTAAATGTTTTTAGTAAACCAGTTTTGGACATATTTATTTATGTATATCGCTTAACTATGAATATTGGCGGCAAGGTTTTATCTTTATTTTTATTAATTATTATTATACTTATTATGCTTTTTTTGTTGCCTAGACTCCGTCAATATTGATGGTATACCTTCTATTTGCGGGAGTTTTGTTAACAAGATTACGAAGACCGGCAGGAAAATTAACTGTTAAAGAACAAAAATTAGAAGGTGAATTTCGATATATAAATTCCAGGTTAATTACGAATTCTGAAGAAATTGCATTCTACAGTGGTAATAATCGAGAGAAGCTAACAATTTTAGCAAGTTATTTAAAACTTCAAAAACATTTAAGAAAAATTTTGGAATTCCGTGTGGGAATGGGAATTGTTGACAATATAATAGGAAAATGTATGTAATTAACTAAAAGTATCAAATTGTTTACCAAATTATAAAATCTCATTTTCTAGATATAGCAACAGTTGTAGGATTTTACGCAGTTTCTTTACCCTTTTTTCGTAGAGATCATTCTTTACTGAATACGAACGAAAAGGGCGAAAGATTAAAAGTAAGCAATTTTTATGTTTCATAACTGTTTTAAGATAAAATTGTATTTTTAATTTTCAGGCCTATTATACTTATGGAAGGATGTTAGTAAAATTGGCTGAAGCAATTGGAAGATTAGTTTTAGCTGGAAGAGAAATGTCTCGCTTGGCAGGTATATACATATAAACAAATAATAATTTTTATTAAATATGATTTGTTTGTAATATGCACAAAACATATTTAATAAATTTTTGTAAAGTCTGTCTGTTCTATGTATTCCTACATGGTGCATTCTAGTCGTCGCTATTACGCAATAGTCACGAAATAAATTTTTTGATTTATATAATTCTTTTTCTTTATTTCTGATGGAAGGTTGAAATGTAATTTAAAGAAATTATAAAAATTGTCTTAATTTTAGAGAAAAATTGATTTAAAAATTTACAAAAATTTGCTCCCTTTTCATAAATCAGTTTTGAAAGCTACCATGTCTTATAAAGCAGTTTTCCCTATAATTTTTGTATTATTTTCCGAAGACCCCTGATTTAAACAAAAAAAAAAAAAATTATGTTTTTGGTGAGTTTTGGCAGTTTTGTGAATGTTGCTTAATTATTTTTCTTCAGACAAAAAATTTATTTTTTTTTTCAAGAAACATTTTCGTGATTTTTGGTAAAACTAAAGAATTAATTTTGTGTTTAAAACCGACCGACTTTTGACATTTTATTATTTCATAAAATTAACCTGAATAAATAAAACTCTTTTCAAGAGAAAACAAAATAAAAGTGTACAATTTCATAATTTCAATAATTTCTAAAATTTAATAAAAAGAACAAAAACGAAGAAACAGAACCAATTCAATTCAAGACACCACAGAATTTAAATTTGATCTTTTTTACCTTATCTTATTAATTTAGGTATCATATTCAGATTCTTCGCGTTCGGATAGGCAAAATCTATTACTGTTATTGGTTTGAATATTTTAATAACAATTATGATGAATTTTTGGTATTATTAAATCGTTGCACATTTTCTTCAGATCATCTTACTTTTTAGTAGATGTTGCAACTCTTAATTATACGCCTTTTCTAAAATGTTTTTAGATTTTCTTTCTTATTTTACATCGAGTTCTGCAACGTTATATTCGTCTTCAAAATTTATCTTGTCAGAAAATGATTTTCTGTATTCTAACAGGCAAACTTTTCTCCAGGGAATAATATTTAACAAAATATAATTCGAAGGCAATCTTTTAAAGTTATAAAAATCTTCAGAAGTAAGGCGCATCCATTTAAAGTTTTTACCTTAAATGGATGCGGCTTATTTCTAGGTAACCTTATTATTTGAGCCCATCCTTCTGGGTATAAACAGGTGTTGTTTGGATTTTCACCCGTTTCAAAAAATGTATTTGGATGATCTGTAAAATTGAATTTCTAATAATTTCAGGTAGATTATTGCAAAACTCGAATTTTTTTGCGTCCCCGACAGCTATAGGGCTATCTATCGGGAAATTTCGTTTACTCCCCTTTTTCCGTGACATTCATCCCACAAATAGCAAATTACATCTTGTTGACCGAGATTACAAACAATTAACTTATAAACTGCAAGTTTCCTTAGATAGAATATTTTGCTTGCTGTTCCTTTTAGGGTTGTTAGAAGTCTAAGTTGAAGCCCAAAGTTGCATCATGATTTAGAGCTATCTTTTTGTCATTATATGATATTCATTCCGTGACATTTCTTTTTTATTAATATGTTTTTCAAAAAATTCGCGTTAATTTTTTCTTTCACCCTCATTTAAGGATCTATAGGCAAACCATCTTCCTTTCAGGATTAAAAAATCCTAGATTTTAGGATCAAAACATTTGACGATGGCTTACTGACTTACTTACGGCTGATTTACTCTCTTCATTATTTTCGTATTTCGTATTACACTCGGTAGCATGTATTTCGTACATAACATTAATTTTTAGAGATGAATCTAAATATCGTTTCTTGCTAGTTTTCCGACAATAATGGCTTTCTACTGCGGGCAAAGATATGATGTGGGTCTTAATAAATATTTTATGTGCCTCTTCTAATTTATTATGATGGTGTTTATGTTTTCCTCCCTTATCATTTAAAAGAATTCCATATTCCTTTATTTTGCCAATTGAGCTCCTTAATAATGCGTCTGTTAAATTGAAAGGGGCCATAAAAAATTACCTGCAAACAAATATTTTTCTATGGCTTATGGTATTGATAGTATAATTTCGACGTGTTTCAGTATGCTTGATTGATCGTGCAATTTTTTGAAGAAGATTTAGAAGAAATTGATTTTGAGAATCTATATTGGAAAGACTTCTAAATTTATTGTACAATGGTTTCCGATTTTCTTCTATTATTTCATTAAAATGTTTATGATTTGCTTTTGTAAGCAAGGGGAAGCTAAAAGAGGTCTTGAAGAACGTTTGAGCCGTGGAATCTGTCTATTCTTCATCCTTCGCTCGCTTTATCTGTCATACGTTTCGATCCAGTTCTCCGGCTTTAACTTTCTTTTGCAAGGAATTTCATTTTTACCTTTTTCTTTCACCAGTTCTATGAAAGCGTAAATCAAAATTGAAAAAATGTTGCAAAGAAAGAATACATTTTATTACTATTTTCATTTTTTGTATCAACTTCACTCAGACAATTATCAGGTTTTTCATATATCAATTCTATAAAATAATAACTTTTCATCGTCATCAAAATAGAAAAAATATTGTAAAGAAACAATTATAGTTTTATTACGACTTTCATTATCGGTATCAACTTCACTCGGGCAATATGAATTCTCTGAAAATTCAAAATCTGAATGGCGGATTTCAGACACATTATCATCTCTAATATATGTTGAAGAACAAAATCTTCTTAAAGTTTTTGCAGAATGTGGTTGCAGATTATTTGTTCTGCACTGAGGTACACTATAATTACATTTTTCTAGACTCTCTGATTTTTTAAGTTCTTGTTTAGTTTATTTCTTTGCCTTGCCTTAGAGCCATCAGCTTAGCTTTAGTAAAACTTCTGCTCGAGTTTTCATTTTATTATTTCAAGTTGAGTTTAAATTTTTTTTATTAATAATTTTATTTATATTAATTTATTTGTTTTGCAAAATTAATTATTCAGTGAGTTACTTCCAAATGCATAATTTGTTTTGAATTTGTATTTTGTATACATTACGAAATACCGTTAAAATAAAATCGAACGAAAAGAGCAAAAATTCTTTAGAAAAAAAACTAAAGGGTTTTTATGTAATTTAAATAACTGAAATTATGCAACAAACGGGAATATTGAACGGGATACCAAACTGGGCATTTGGTGGAACCAGACTAGGTATCCTATTCAATTCATCATGCCGCACTTGTAGTGAACAGAATAAGAAAGAATCCATCATACACTTCACCTTTAAGTGCCCAATAAAATACAATCCCCTGCTGCTGCTACTGCTGCTATTCGCATGTCCTTTTTTTCAATCACAACATAATATTTCTACTAAATACTATAATACTAACAAGAAAAGAGGTAAAAAAATATGAAATGGTTTGATTCTTAAAGGATACTCTTTACTCTTTAGATTTTAAGTCTACTAAGATAGTAGCAAATAGAATCATCGAATAGCGATCGAATAGCGCCACTCCCAGCATGTTTCCGTGACAATTGGGGCCATAGGACAATTTGGACCCTGCACAACTGGACCCAACGACAATTGTGCTCAGCGACAACTGGGGCCATAAACAATTAACGTCACTAATAACACAATTTATAGGTCACCCCTGATATCTTGAACATTAAAATATTAATCTTTTTGCGACAAAATCTAGAAAACCAAAATCTTGACAAAAAAAACGAATTGAATTTTATGTTACATTCTTTTTCCTTTTTTACTTTTAAATATAACATGTAAGTATTCAAAAATACAAGATATCAAAAATCAATTTTGGTTACGTTTATTTTATTACACCAGAACAAAAACATTATTAAAACTTTATAAATTATGAAACACCAACAAAAATATTACATATTCTGCAATATTACAGAAGGTTATAGAAGTACATATTCTGGAAAAAGCTTATAAGCCTGCTTTTGGATTCAGCTCTCAAATCGCTCCTAATTCAGAATCTCATATATTCATATATATAAATATTCTGGAAAAAGCGTATTAACCCTGCTTTTGAATCCAACTTTAAAATTTCTCCTAATTATCCATAAAATTATGAAAAAATTTATCTAGGCAATATTTATCAGATAAGGTATGAGTAGTGCATTGAATTATCAATTAAATTAATTTGGCCTTAGCGAATATTAATGCAATAAAATTAAATCTTTAATTTATTCCAACTAAACTTTTTACATAACTTTCTAATAAATTTTGAAAATTTAGCAATCTATTTAATTTTTAAATTTAATTTTCAAAATATTGAAAAATTAAAATTACAAGTTTTTTAATATAATTTTGAATTGATCATATCAAAATAAATATTAACTTTTTGAAAGTATTTTTTAATTTTGAATAGAGACATTTTTAATAACCTGTATCATATACATAAGCAAGTTATGTACCCAGTTGTCGCTGTTCCGAGTTGTTCTATGGCTCCAATTGTCTGTTTACCTCCCAGCATGTGATCGAATTTTTTTTGCTACTCGAAAAGAGAAAATTTAAATTTTATTATTTAAAAGTGGTATGTATAATGTTATTGATATTCAACGATTTCGGTACAAGGTTTTTTAGAAAAAAAAAAATTAAAAAAAATTGGCGTTTATTAAATTAAACCCCTTTTTCTGCTTTTTTCAAAATGGTTCTAATAATTTCTCTATCTAGTATAGTTTGTGAGTTTTTAAAACAAATGGGTAAGGTAAACACCCTATAATATATGAATTTTATATAAACCTATAAGAAATTAATGTTTTTAGAGAAATCGATGTAAATTTTGTAGATATGTACGAGTATGTACATATTTATATACTAAATATGCACCCATAGGTAAATTTATTTGTACATAACTATAAAGTAATGTAATACCTAATAGGTACATATTATGTACATTTTATGTTAGCTAAAAAGCAACTTTTTCATTTTTTCCAGAATTTAAAATATTATAAAAAAATTTTCTTGATAAATACATTTGGTTTTTACAACGTAATAAATTTAAAAATTGAAAAACAAAATTATAATTCAAATTTTGTTTTCTATTTTTTTTTTTTTTTACGCGCTAACTAAACACTAGGAACTAGTTCCTGTTCCTGTTATACATAATATGCAGGCTTAGTTAAGGGGTGTTAAGGGGTAGATTGGAAGTGAACCTATAAAGGTTTGTTTTGAATTTTTGCAAATTGTAGAATGGAGGATTATTAACAGAGCGAAAAACAGTAGATGGAAGCATGTTCCTCATCTTAGCAGTTCTCACAACAAATGAGTTTCCATACCCAGTTTTAAACCATCTGGGGATTTCCACTGTGTAGAAATAAGCACTTAAAGCCGCTGTGGTGTTACGTTGGAATTGTTTGAGAGAAGGCATAATTGACTTAAGTTCAATTGAGCAAGTGTCATTACCTACAAGATATCTGTAAACTAGAGAAATTGCTCCAATATTTCGACGAGTGTTAAGAGGAGTGAGTGATATTTGTCGACAGCATCGCCAATTAGACGTAAGGCGCGATTTTGAATTTTGTCGAGGTAATGCAAAGAAGTTTGGGATGTGCCAGCCCTTTTTTTATAAAAAACACCAAATTAATTTATTTAATGGATTGTTATTATTATTATTACTTTGATTTAATTATTACTTTGATTTATTTATTATTACTTTGTTAATCTGTATTTATTGTTAAATTAATATTAGTGTTATAACTAGTGTTTTGTATTGAAATTACTGCTTTGATTGTTAGTTTAATTCAAATTAATTAGAAATAATATAAAAACAAAAAAAAAACAATTTAGTGACACCATGTTGACCTTTTTAATTAATAAAGCCATTTTTAAAAATACAAAAATAGTTTTAAAAAAATAGTTTGTGGCACTCGGAAAAAACAAACAAAAAGTTATTTATAAAATAAAATAAAATTTAATTAATTGTAGCATATTATGATAATTTATTAAAAAAAGAAAACGTAAACGATTTTTTTTTCTTAGAAGAAGCTGTGTGTGTCAATGTAAGTATACGACTGTATACGACGTTAAAAACAAATAATTTTAATACCGATAACATCAAAAATGTTAATTTATTAATTTAGTCTAAATTATAGAAATTAAAATATTAAAAATAATCTTTAATAGATTGAATAATATTTTTGCAAATGCTTACTGTATTATAGGCAACCTTTTTGGTTATCACAAATTTTTATTTCTTAATAATGATAGAAAAAAAATCTATAAAAAATTTTTTTAGTAAATTAGTCTGATTTTGACTATTAAGTAAAATAAAGGGCTAAAATTAAGGGCTACCATTCCTTACCTAAGACCACAAATCAACTATATACAGATAAACCATCCAGTACAAATTTTATTATCGTTTTATTTTGCTTAAAATAAAAACCCCACTTGACGAAAAATGAACAAAATAATTTTGTTATCTATAATTTATAAGAAAAAAAATTTAAATTTAACGAAATAAAAAACTGATCTTATGTCTTTTTATACCCGTACGATAGGATCGGGTATAATAAAATTACTCCTCCGTTTGTAACACCTCGAAATAAGCGAGCTAGATATACCTTCAAAGGTGTGGATCGGATCAGAAAATTCTAAGTCGATTGAGCCATGTCCGACCGTCCGTCCGTCAGCACGCTAACTCAAAAACTAAGAGAGCTAGAATCTTGAAATGTACACAAAATATTCTAGGAGCAATTTGTAGGTTCCCTATTTTTTTTGGTTGAATTCCGACCAAAACTTCGGGTAGCTCTCGAACACCTAACTTTTAGATCCCCACATTTTTTTTGAAATAGAGCTATGAAATTAACTGCTGATAGATGTCACAAAAATATTAATATTATTTTTAATAACTTTTTTTTGTAGCCCCACCCGTTACGGAGCAACAGCTCCCCAAAAATTCAAAAAAGCTCTATATTTAAATTGTTATAGCACAAGTTGTATCTTCATTTTGAAAACGGCAAACGATTACTGCTTTTATTAGCTTTAAAAGTATATATAAAATAAATATATAGTTGTGGCATACGGTGTCTTAATTTACCGTTATGCGAAACTAAAATTTTGCAAAATTCTTTAACCCTTCTATCTTCTAAACGGTTTAAGTTGGAAACTTGAAATTTTGATAGAAGTTAGATCTTTGAGTCATTTAAGAAATTTTTTTTGTATCACCCCCCGTTTAGGGATCAAAAACTGAAAATTTCCTATTTTTAAACACCTGTAACTTGAACACCTGTTAAAATTTTTTTGAAGTAATACACGAAAATTAAAGCTTCAACATTATTCTCTTATTTCTGTTAACAACTTTTTTTAATAATATAGGGTTACTTTATAATTGACGAAAGTGTTACTTGATTTTTTCAAATTTTCTAACAAATTTCTTTAACAAATTTTGTTTTACTCGATAATTTGAAATTTTTGAAGATATAATGCGTAGTACAAAAAAATGTAAATAAATGAACAACATAACGGTTGCTTGAAGAATTTTTATTTATATGATATTGATATACATACATACTTATATAATATCATGTTTATTTACATATCGTATATGTCACTGATGAATGAATGATAAGAGTATAGATGTATATTATATAGCAATGTATTTACATACATACATACATGTATTTTATTGTACTTATAAGAAATTATTCTATGAATGGAAATATTTTTAAAGAAATATTGCAATGTATGGCGATATACTTATAACAATATAAATATACTATGTGCGCATTAATATAATATAATATTTGAAATTATATTTACTATTTTGTAATTTAATATACATTTACCGCTTAGTATTAAATGGTACTATAGAATATTTGAAAAAGTTTTGGATTGATAATCGTTATGTCGAAGGTTAGAATCTGCTTTTGAAGAATGTATAAATATATAGTTTGAATATATGTATAACCCATAGTTCTAGAAATTATAAAATTCACCCAAATTATTTTAAAATACTAAAATATGAAAAAAATTATATTGTAAGCAGAGTGACAGGCTGTGAACATGCTAACGGTTCGTACGGGTATCTAACAGTTGACAAAGGCAACTGTATTCTTCCTCGTTTTATCTTAAGATATTCAGTCAAAAAAATACATATGCATTTTATAATATGTATACATTTCGTTCACTCAGCTCTTTATATTTATTAAAATAATGTAAAGCAGTTTTTCATAACCAGTTTCATTCAGACATTTTAAATTTTTATATTACTTAATAATTGATATATTTTGTTTTTAAAATTAAAATTTAATTTAATTAAGGTTAATCAAAATTTTAACTACTTTTAAAGTAACAAAATAAGTGATAAAATCCTTAAAAAAATTAGAAATGAATTTATTTCACCTTTTAGGAACCTATTTCTGAGGAAACTAAAGCAATACATACGCACGGTTCACTCAGCTGTTTCTCAAAATTGGCTGAAAATATTTTCTTTACTGCCTATCTTAGTAATATATATATGGTATATACACATTTATTTTTATATGTGTATGTATATGACGTGTCTGGTGCATAAATATATTTACGAAAGTAAAAAGAAAAATTGAGAGTTGTTACTTTTTATACCTATTATAGGATACAATAATTTATTAAAATAAATAAAGAAATGCGAACTGATAATATTTTGTTTTTGTGTGCGATAATTTTTAATAAATTTAATGCGTTTGTACTATGATCACTAAGTTCATTATAGGTTGGATAATATAATAAAATTATATGTATACATACTAAAATTTATTATTTTGTTTATACATATTATATTGTACTATGAATATAAACGTGAAAATGATTTTGAATTTACCTCATTTTATATTACTGATAGTTTTCAATTACACTTTTCATGATTTTTCTTTAACATAGATAAAGAAAAATAAAAATAATGACAAAAAGATTTTTGGATTTATTAGGATATGGGAATTAATAGAAATATAGTAATACTTATTATGAAAATTTCCATTTGTATGTAATACATATTTTGGAAATCTTAATATAATATTGTAATTCTAAACGTAAAAAGTATTATGAAACTCAATTTTATATTCAATATAAGAAAATAAGAATGATATTCATATTTAAGTAATAAAATTGATAAAATAGATTAGCATCGCTGCCTAACTTTTTTCTGGTTAGAAAAAAAATATTTTATTGGTAGAAATTTGAAAAACTAAATTCTGTTGTATTTCTGCTTATATATATGTAATTTTTTTGACAGAGCACAGACTAATTCAAAATAAGCTTTATGATACATATAAAAACTTAATTTTTAGCAAGAGAAAATTTAGCAAGCCGTAAATTTTGATGTTAGGTACTTACTTGTATTTTTATTAATAATGTTTATAGTAGCAATAGCAACTAGTAAATTTAACCACGTTAGTAGGCAGATATAATTTTGATTAAATTATTGATCGAATTTTAATATTATTGATTATAATATTTTTTAGTGCTAAATTTATAATTAAATTGTGATATTTAATTTGAAAATTTAATAGGTAAGTTCAAATATTTTTTGTCGGTTTAATGCCTGGTTTTCGAATGCTTAAAAAAGAAACATAATCACTTATACATTTATATTTACATATGTATGTATTCTTATAAACTTTCCAGTGCATGTCAAGTTATTTAAATATTTGAATAAAAATGGTTAAACCAATAAAGACTGATAAAAGAATGTCGGGGCAGACGAAACAGACGAAATTTTGGAGGTCGTTTTTTTAATTTTCCGAAGGAGAAAATTTTATTTAACCTGTGGATTTCCAGATGTAAAATTTCTAAAATAAAAACAAAAACAAGGTATGTTTTATGTCAAGATCATTTTGAAAAAAAGTTTCGGTTTAAAAATTTTAAAAAAAATATAATAGAATCTGAAGGTCTTTCCGAACTTGAAAATCCAAATTACTCCGGATTTAGTAGTTGCAATACCTGTTAAAATATATTCGAGATCTAATTCAAAATATTTTAATGAACCAATTGAAAAAACTCGTTCAGTATCTCCAAATATTTTGCCCGAAACTAATTTTTGTAATAATTGCCTCAAATTTCAAAAATTACAATCTCATTATCAACTAAAATTTGAAAATTTACAAAAGCATTTAAAGAAAATTCAACAAACATTTGAAAATATTCTCATTTATAACAAAAAGAAAAAATAAAAAATTATTGTTTCAAAAAAATAAAAGCCAAATGAAAACTTCTCTTTATTTCTCATTTAATTGATGAATCAAATTTAGAATTAAATACAAAAACCTTGTTAAAACTTAATTTTAAACTAAAACAAATTTGGACTGAAAAAGAAAAAGATCTTGCCATGAACATTCATTTTAATTCACCAAAAGCATACAAGTTCTTGCGAAATTCTATAAAACTTAATTTACCTCATTATTCTTCTTTAAATCGTTGGTTTCCTATAAAACATTTGGATATAGGTTTTAACGATAAAAATATTGAAGAGAAGCCGTTTTAATATTCGATGAAATCGGAAAGATTTAAATTATAATACAGTCCTAGATGAAATTACAGGTTTTTCTGTACAAACAACAGAAAGTGTTTTAGTTTGTTAGGAGCTAACGCAAAGGACCCTACTTTTTATACAATTTCAATGATAATAAAAAAAAATATATTTAATTTTTGACCCAATTAAGACCCAATAGTTAAGTCTATTCGGGATATTCTACTCAACAAATATGATATTAATACTAAAGACTGACAAATTTTATTTAAAATAATTCGATCTCTATATCTCTTCGAGTGCAATAATACAAAAAAAAATGTGTCCAAAACTTTCCAAAAACCATATTTTTCCAAACACATTTGAAAAATTGAATGTACGCTTGGCTTCGCAGATATTTAGTAAATCAGTTGCTGTTGCAATCAGAAGACTTGTTGAAATTAAGAAATTTGCTAATCGAAAAATATGCGCTTTGTCCACTGCTGAATTTATTTCTAAAATGGATAAGTTGTTTGACTGTCTGAATAGCACAAAACTTTATGATAAAAATCCTTATCGTTCAGTTATACAAGAAAGTAACAATATTTTCGAATATTTAGCTGAAATGAGGGAATATTTCAAAGAAATAATTCCATGTACGTCACAAAAAATTTATTGCATCAATGAAATGGTACAACGTTTAACTGCTATTATTCAACTAAACAAGGACATGTTTTCTACTTATAATAAGACTGATTGGTTTTACTTATTATTATCTAGACTAAATCAAGATGTAATAGAAAATTTATTTGCTTCAATTCGTTACAGAAATGGTTGTAACATTAATCCATCAGTAATGGAATTAAATAAAATTTTAGCTAAAATAGTTTCAGTTAAATTAATAAATAATGAATTTGAAAATTCTAACTGCGAAAATGATGATGCAGATTTTCTACATAAAGATTTTTAAAATTTGATTTCTGAAGATACAAATGAAATTTTAAATGATAGTGATCCCTTTGAAGAAATAGATGAAACTGTTGCTAATATAATAATAACTGAAGCAGCTGAAAATATAAATAATTATGCCAGTGTGACGTGAATGTGATGTGATAATAATCTATTTTATGTAATTCCGAAAGATATATTTGCGGTTACATTATTTTTAAGTTGTTAAAAAAATATTCTTGTAAGAAATGCGAAAATTTATTTTTAAAACAATCTAATGAAATTTTAATGCTAGAATCTGAACAATTTCTTTTCCAAAAAAATTACATACAGATTCTGAAATCTTTCATTTAAAAGCTCCTACTGAAGAAATTTTTGAAATAGCAAAGTTGCATATGAAAATATTTGACGACTATTTCTCAAAAAATTATTATAAAAAAAAATTATTGAAAAACATTATATTTTGTTGCTTGAAATCTACAAAAAAATCAATTAAATATTTCGATTGGTTTTCGAAAAGTGATGAATGTTAGGCCATAAGTTTAAATTTTTGGAGTTAATGATAATTCTTTTATTAAAGAAAAATTCAAAATGGTTAAAAAAAAGATTACTAAATGAAGAAAAAGAGAAACAAAAGAAAAAGTAGCTCTGTTCGTTTCTCCGTATGTCTGTTTTGAAAACTTTTCCAATTTTTGTTAGAATTATAAACTTTGTGGCCAAATATTACAAGTTCAAATTTGTGTTGAAAATGGGATTATTAGTTTCACTCAGTGTGTCTATCTTTCCATCTCACCGTCTCTCCATAAGTTTGTCTGTCTGCCTTTTTATATGTCAGTCTGTCTTTCTATTGGTCTTTGTGTATGTCTGTCTGTCCGACTCGTGGTCCATCCTTAAGTTTCTCTTCTGTATTTCTGTATTTCAGTTTGTTTGCAAGTGTATTTGTATGTCTTTATATTATAATAATATCTATGTATGTATGTATTTTGATTTTGTAAAACATACTTTCACCTTTCACGTACGGTTAGTCTGTCAAAGGAAAAAATTACATTGTATGCATTTATAATTTTATTGTAGGTATGATCAAAAATACAATAGAATTTATTTTTTCATTTATCTACCAAAAATATATACCAAAACCAAAAAAAAGTTCGACAACAATGTAATTTATCTATTATATCAATTCTATATAAAAATATAATTTTTATAGCACGATGAAAGGAGGAGGCTGGAGCGGATCGTATTTAGATGTGTAGAAAGAACAAAGATAGTTTCGTTTAAATTTTAACAGTAGTTAAAAATTGCACAACCTTTCTTTAAAAAAATTGCATATTTTTTGGCAAAATTATATATTTAACGTGGTTTAACGAAATATGGGTTTTAATAAAAATTTTTGAAGGAAACATTGTAGTTGTACTGAATCATTTATCTGTACATAGTTAATTTGTGCTAAGACTAAACTAATAGAAAAACGAAATAAACAAAATAAAACAATTTGCCCTCTTTTAATACAGAAATACATATTTTTTTAAATCCATTTATAAATTTAAAAATGTATTATGTAAATATGAAATTAATTTATAAATAAAATAAATAAAAAAAAATTTAAAAAAAAACAGCTTACTAAACTTTAAAACTTCTACATACTTATATTTATATATATATTTGACATATTGAAATAAACTTTTTCAAAGAAATCTCGATTGTAACAATATAGTTTAGAAAATTACAGAAAAATTTGCTATTAAAAATTTATTTTCTACTTTTTAGTTCAAAAAAGCTGTTTTTTTAAAAATTTTTTTATTTATTTTATTTTATTCTTTTTAGTAACGACAAATATAAGTATTAAATAGATATTTTTTTTTTCCTTGTTTAATTTTGAATTTTTACAGTTGCCGTTACAGTTTATAATTATATTATTACTTGTTATAATATAGAATATATTGAATTTTTTTATTATTAATTTATTGTAGCAAAATTTTTAAAAAATTAAAAAAACGTTGCATAGCTAAATTCAAAATTTAAATAAAAATATTGCAATTTTATAATGTTCGTTATTTCCACTTAAAAATGCGACCCTTTAAAAACTTTGATTTATATACTGCCTTGTTTTTTCTTTCTTTTATAGCATGACATTTTAATATTTCTTTTTTTCTATCTGTTATGTGTGTAAATATCAGATGTGCACATATACATAAGAAATAGCCTTTAAAAATATTTAAAAACAATCAAAGTAACATTTTTTGTTGTATTTTTTTTCAATTCGTTTTTATTTTTCTTCCAGTATTACATTTTACTTGTTTTTTTCTGTTATTTAGGTACGCTAAGAACTTATTTTTTTTTTTTAATATTAAATTTATGCATACAGTCTATTTAAAAAATAGAAATTATTAGCTATAGAACATTCTGAATTTTTTTTTTGTTCGTTTATGTTAACCGTCCATTCATATGCATACATAAAATTTTTTTTTGTTCGTTTATGTTTACCGTCCATTCATATAAATATAACTGTTGCCTACATATTAAAAAATAATAAATCGATAAATCGGAATTTGGTGTGACTGTGTTAGTAGATTTTTAATAGTACAGCACACATAAAAATATGCATACCATTTTTGTACATGTTTGTACCTATTAATTAGGTACAAAAAATTAGTTTGCTTTTTCTAGACGATGTAGATATATATGTATGTATGTACATAACATATATTTTATGATTAATTCATAATTATTTTTATTGAAAAGAAAAATATTGTTGTTATTTACTATTTTTAAAAAAGACTGGATTTCTTATTTTTAATATATTCTTTTTGTTGTTTAATGTTTTTACATAATTGGAAATATATTCTTAGTTTTTATACTTCAGAAAAAGGCATTAGTGGTGCAGATCATCATTCCCTAATAGATCTTAATTTAAAGGCAGCTCCCAATTTAGATATCAATTTTAGGGCCATAATATGCGATTTTAATATGTTAAGAGTTTCGAAAGAAAAGCTCTATTTTAATTATAATTAAGAAAGGAAAAACACAAAATTTAACACTTGCTTACTAAATTTTAAGTAAATGCATATTAAATTTTACACTGTGTTCTCAAGTGCGGCACATTAATTTGTTTACACATTCATATCTTTCAAATTCATCGCTTTCAACCAAAAATATTTTCGAAGCACATACTATTACATATTTTGAAGTATGTACCTATGTATATGTACGCATACAATGCAATGGGCTACATAAAAAACAATAGTCTTTTATAGAAAAAAAAACATTTATGTATTACGTATGCGTATTGGTATTGGTATTGGTGAGTTTAGTAAATTTAGATAAAATGTTTTATTTTGGTTCTGTAATAATTCTGTTAAAAATTCTGTTATATCTTTGTATGAAAATTTAATTTTGAAATTAAGCTAATTTCTCTAATGTTTTTCGATATTATTATTTTAAAATCATGTATTGTCATCGGGATCTGATCTAATGAAGAAAATTTCAAGTCTCTAGCTCAACGGGAAGTGTGTTTAAAATGGCTTCTAAGATTCCATCCTTTACCCAACCAAGTTAATAAAAAGCTGTTAAAAACCAAACGACTATTTCTGCATTTCCGAAAAATTATGAGTGTTGAGTGAAAACATTTTTAATTCAGAATCTCGTTCGTAGAACGCTGATGGGTCATCCAATTCTGAAATTTATCCTAATTTAGAATCTCACATATATATATATATATATTTTTTGGAAGAAGTGTATGCATATATATACATATTTTAACAAAAAAATACTTACGTGGGGGATGCCACCTCCTAGCCCCCGCTAAACAAATTATTAAACCCTGATTTTGTAACCAACTCTAAATTTCCTCCTAATTTAGAATCTGGCATATATATGTATATATTTTCATATTTTGTAAAAGGCGTTTAACTCTGAATTTATAATTAACTCTAAAATCCTCCCTAATTATATTTTAGATATACATATATATTTCAACAACAAAACAGTTAAAATAGTGGGGAAATTTTAATAGTATGTAGTAATTTCATTATTTAAAAAGTATTTTCATATAGTTTTATCTGCAATTTTTATATTTTATCGTGTTTGTCTCTCATATTCGTTTTAACAACTATGAAAGTAGGATAGACGAGTTTCTAGAACCATTTTGAAAAGAAAGGGAAGAAAAAGCAAGCTAACGACGTCATAAAAAATGTACCGTTATATCGAAGTTTTATTTTAATTTAATAAAAACTACAATTTTTTTTTCTTTAAACACCCTATTCCGAAACAGTTGAATATTTTATAAAACTATACATGTCTTTGGAAGGTAAATTTTCGGGTTTTCGTTTAAGCCTTGGTAGGGATCTCTAGTTCTACAAATGTAGGTACCACGGCTTACTTACACGGTTGCTCCCGTAAATTTTCAAAGGACTATTAGTGTCCCCATCGTTTAGTTAAACCAATATAACGGTTCATCACGTGATGTAAGGTATCTCATTAAACTTTGAAAACGATCGGACAATGTACCTAAAGAAAAGTATAGCCAAATGAGAGAAAGCGGTCGTACTAAAATATCGCACTTAATAAATTTAATCAATTTAAATTTATTAAGTGCGATACTCAATAAACTCAATTGCTTAAAATTGTAAGTAATATTAATTTTATAATAATTAAAAACTCGAGTATGTCCAAAACTAAAATTGAATTTGAAATTTATTTAATTAAATTGGGCAATATAATATATACACATATAAAAATAGACATACAATCCAGTATTTTCAAAAAAGCCTTCACTAAAACAATAAAATAAATTACAATGTAGTGGCCACTGCAAAGAAAAGTACTGTACAAGCTGAGCGAAGGTAGCAAATACCTTTGAACAGTTGAAAAATGGAATATATAGTTTATTGAGCATGTAATAATGGATCATTGATTGTCTTGGATGAGCTGGGTGATTTGGAAAAGAACGGGAATCTACCGAATACAAAATGTGAAGATAGTGATACACAAAAGAAAGAAAATCATTGGAGTTTCTAAATGTTGTCTCAGTAACTGTAATATAAACATAGTTGCAAATTTTTTAAAGTATCCGTTGTAATTGACATAAGAAAGTTGTAACACATACTTTCACTTAGATGACCAGTCAAACAATACCAAAATATGAAAAATGAAAATATCTGAATAAATCGTTTAGCCAAGGTAAACCAGGTAAATAAACTCAAAACGTTTGTAGAGGAGTTCAAACAAACCAGAACAAAAAATAATGTTGGTGGTTCTTCCACAAAGCTTAGATAGTCTGAAAGACACAATATTTAAAATTGCTAAAATTATAGAATCTGAGATTTCGCAACAAGATATTTCTTAAATAACTTTATTACCAAATTATTCTAAGAAACTTGGTTTATATCTAGTTAAAATTCAAGTATATATTATAGTTTATATCTATTAGAATTCAAGTCCCAGAAATCGAAATCGAAATTTATGGGAAAAAAAGGGTAAAATTTTTTTCGTCTTCATCCCGCACCATTTCAAGCACAGCTGTAGAAGAAAAAAAACTAAAATAATTTATATATAAAAGATTATCACTTTCTTTGGATTAAGGACAATCAAATTTGCGAAGAGACGAAAAGCGAAATATACATCTACATACATACATACAAATTCCTTCTTAGAGTGATATCAATTTTGTTTCTAAGATATTTATACAATTCTGCCAAGGAATATTCATTAAAATATTTGACCATAACTAACCTCAATTTTTTAAATTATATCATATACAATATACATATTATGACCATATCCACTATACATATGACTGTTTCAACTGAATTCCACATCCTTCACCTGGTATATTATATAACATCGTTTATTAGGTTTTTTCTTTTTTTCGTTTGCAATTTTTCTGTATCTTTTCTAATTTTACAATAATCTGCGTCTTTTCCAGCAATAGCTATTGCTACAACTAATGCTCGAGGTAAACAGAAATTATTCTTTTTGGTTATACGGATAATACTTTTACGTATTACGGTTTCCTCGTCATATGATTTATATCTATATATTTATATCTATTTATATCTATTATATTTATATATCTTCTTGTATTTCCACGTTCAACAGGAAGTCGTATATATGTTACCTTGAAGTAAAATGTTTCTGCGTTTAAGCCCATAGAATTGGTTTGAAATACTTTGGTAATCATTTCCTTTTCTTTCAAATCCTGCACCACAAAATCTTATTCCAACCTTATTGGAAGGAGCTTCTGTGTTGAAAGCGAAAATATATCTTCTATCGCCTTTTTTAACCAAATTGTTGACTTACATTATTAGATACATCATTAATTTTAAATTCAATTCTTTGCGCGCGTAAATTAAATTGTTTCCCGAACGTACTCGCCTCTCTCATTATAAGATAACGCACTGCACCTTTTGAAAAACTTCCGGTTTCTTTCGCGTAAGTTCTAAGAGCAATTTTTTTAACATTTTTAAAATTTTTAATTTTACAAGTTTTAAATCTATAATTCAAAGTTCATGTAAATTTTCATTTTCAATGTCTATATATATATATATATATATACAATATATAATAAAAATAATAATAATAATAATAAATTTCTAAACTAAGTAGTGACATGATTTTTGAAATCATCTGCCAGGTTGTTCTGACTATTCTATTACAAGACTAGATAAAAACCAAAATTTATTTATTCATTTACACACAGTAATATTATTTAACATAATTATCCTAATTAACATATTAAACATTTATTAAAAGAAAAATTAAAGTTATTAATTGTATTATATAAATTATTTCAATTAATTTTCTTTTATTTATAATATAATTCATTTTCTTTTTTTTTTTTTTTTAATTATATTCATATACTAGTAGTTTTCTATATCTTAATGCTACTTTTAAATAATAATACAAAAACTCATAATTTTTCCGTTCATCTGATCCAGAAATTCACCAATGTCCTTGTATTTTTAAAAATTGGACATCTTGCAATAAAATTATAAGAATTTTCTGATTTATCGAAATTACATAAATCACACATTCCAGTTGTATTGGCTTTTCTGACATTTAGATTTAAAATACCATTTCGAGCTTTCAATATTAGAGATATCATTTCGTTTGAATTTTCGTCCGAAAAATATTTAGGTATATCCGTGTATCTTAAATTGCTATAGTTACTATGGTAAATTGATAGTCTCGCCCTTTCAATGAATTCACATTTTAGCTGATATGCCAGCTTATTCAATATTATCCTATGATCTGATTCCTAACTATAATTATTTGAAAATTCAAGACCTATATTTCCGTAAATTTCCTTCCATTCTTTTGCACAGTATATATCACTTTCTAAAACTTTTTGTGTCATGATTTTTGACAGACGAGTGTCTGGCATGCATAGCACTTTTCCCATATACTCAAAATGACTTTGCAGGGTGTTTAAATAAAACTTGTTTTTTCCTTTCTCTAAATATATCATATAATAAGGAGTGTTTTCTGACAAACAAAAAGTTTTTTAGAAAGAAACGTTGCAGTTTTTCTATCTGTTGAAATTGTTTAAATCCCCACACTTGGCTACCATAACACATAATTGTTTTTATACATGCTTCGAATATTTTATATTTAGTACTATTCAGAATATTTTTGTTATACATAATGCTGTTTCAAGTTTGACTCAACGCAAATTTTGACGTTGCTAATTTTAGATCCAGGTGTTTTGTAAAGTTGCAATTATATGTGAAAATTACTCCCAAATACTTATATTCGTTAACAATTTCAATATCATTACCATTATATTTCCACTTCTCATTCATTGCTCTTCTTCCGCCATTTCTAAATATTACTATTTTAGATTTTTCTAGATTCATCAACAAATTCCATTTCTTGCAGTATATATTTAGTTTATCTATAATTTTGTGTAGTTTTGTTGCTTTTGTACTAGTAATACTAGCACTAGGTCATCAGCGTGCATTAGCAATTTTATGTGAAGATTACATACTTTCATTCCGCAAGGTAATAACAAACCTGTTTCTGATGCAAATTCTTCGGCGAGAAATTGACCATTCCAAACTGTTGATGTTGTATTGTCATACAATTTTCTTAATATATTTAACATTGTTGTCGAAATTTGCATTTGCGAAAGTTTATAGAAGAAGTGCTGGTCTGCTAATGGTGTCAAAGGCACTTTTAAAATCTACGAAAAAACGAGGAAGAATACAGTTGACTTTGTCAACTCTTAGATACCCGTACGAACCGTTAGTATGTTCACAGCCTGTCACTTCGCTTACAATATTATTTTTTTAATATTTTAGTATTTTAAAATAATTTGGGTGAATTTTATAATTTCTAGAATTATGGGTTGTACATATATTCAAACTATATGTTTATACATTCTTCAAAAGCAGATTTTAACCTTCCACATAACGATTATCAATCCAAAACTTTTTCAAATATTCTATAGTACCATTTAATACTAAGCGGTAAATGTATATTAAATTTACTTAGTACAAAATAGTAAATATAATTTTAAATATTATATTATATTATATTTAAATAATATTCCATTGACAGAATAATTTCTTATAAGTACAATAAAATACATATATGTATGTAAATACGGCGCTATATAATATACATCTATACTCTTATCATTCATTCACTAGTGACATATACGATATGTAAATAAACATGATATTATATAAGTATGTATGTATATCAATATCATATAAATAAAAATTCTTCAAGCAACCGTTATGTTGTTCATTTATTTACATTTTTTTGTACTACGCATTATATCTTCAAAAATTTCAAATTATCGAGTAAAACAAAATTTGTTAAAGAAATTTGTTAGAAAATTTGAAAAAATCAAGTAACACTTTCGTCAATTATAAAGTAACCCTATATTATTAAAAAAAGTTGTTAACAGAAATAAAAGTATAATGTTGAAGCTTTAATTTTTGTGTATTACTTCAAAAAATTTTTAACAGGTATTCAAGTTACAGGTGTTTAAAAATAGGAAACTTTCAGTTTTTGACCCCTTACAGCTCCTAAACGGGGGGTGATACAAAAAAAATTTCTGAAATGACTCATACTAATTTTCAAAGATCTAACTTCTGTCAAAATTTCAAGTTTCCAACTTTAACCGTTTAGAAGATAGAAGGGTTAAAGAATTTTGCAAAATTTGAGTTTCGCATAACGGTAAATTAAGACACCGTATACTACAAATATATATTTATTGTATATATACTTTTAAAGCTAGTGAAAGTAGTAATCGTTTGGCGTTTTCAAAATGAAGATATACCTTATACAACTTGTGCTATAACAATTTAAATATAGAGCTTTTTTGAACCTTTGGGGAGCTGTAGCTCCGTAACGGGTGGGGCTACAAAAAAAAGTTATTAAAAATAAAATTAATATTTTTGTGAGATCTATCAGCAGTTAAAATTTCATAGCTCTATTTCAAAAAAAATGTGGGGATCTAAAAGTTAGGTGTTTGAGAGCTACCTTAAGGTTTGGTCCAAACTTAACAAAAAAAAATAGGGAACCTAGAAATTACTCCAAGAATATTTTGTGTAAATTTCAAGATTCTAGCTTTCTTAGTTTTTGAGTTAGCGTGCTGACGGACGGACATGGCTCAAAAGTCTTAGAATTTTTTTCTGATCCGATCCATACCTTTGAAGGTATATCTAGCTCGCTTATTTCGAGGTGTTACAAACGGAGGAGTAATTTTATTATACCCGATCCTATCGTACGGGTATAAATATGCAATTTACCTTTCTTTTGTAATTGAATACTAATTAAACTTGATAGGGTAAATATATTATCAATTGTACTGTATGACTTTCGAAAGCCTGCCTGGTATTAATTTAGTTTGTTGTTCTATTCTACCCATCTTGATATTCCGTTCAGTAAAATTCTTGTAAACAGCTTATAATCATTATCTCAGAAAGACAGGCCTCTATAATTCTCCACTAAATTTACTTCACCTTTTTTATATATAGGATATATGATTGATTTATGGTAAGATTGAGGTATTGTAGTGGCATCAAATATATTATTCATTACATGACACAGCTTTGTTAAAATTCACTATTTTCATTTTTGTATTACTTAAAAGGTATTCTGTCTAGGCCAGGGGCTTTGGTGTCATTCCCTTTTTTAAAACAGTTTTAAGTTCTTTCGTAGTTATTTTACAGTCCAAAATTTGCACTGACACGTATGGTGCTGCATATTGAACACAAAACGATTTATTTAAAATGAGCAGTTCTTTGAAAATATATAAAGCGAAATTTTGAACGTTCATGTGTTGGGCAGAAATAGGTGATCTTTTTCTGTATTCATTTGCAAGACTCCACCACTCTTTAGAGTCTTTTACTGTGCTAAGTCTTAAAGCTTGGCTTTTTATATATGATTTTTTTCTTTTCATGGCATAAATCTTTATAGTGTTTTAAGTTTTCTATATATTTTAATCTGAATTCTGACTCATTACTGTATTTTCTAGTTAAATTAAGATATTTAAACATTTAATCTCTTGCAGTCTTGCAGCAATTATCAAACCATTTTTGTTTTGGTTCAGAACTACTATTTTTCCTTGCATACTTGTTCGCAAAATCATAAATAATTTTTTTTAGGTGTGTTACAATGTGATCGATATCGTGATTTTCAAGGTTAAGCGTGCGCAAATCTTTATTGATTTTAATGCGATAATCTTCAATTTTGTTTTGATACCTTGATAGTTTCGGGAGAAGTTTTTCCTGATTTTGTACTTCTTGAGAGGTACTTCTTGAGAGATACAACTATTAGCATAAGATACGAATAAGTTTTACTGCACACTTTCATTTCTTCAATTAAATCTATTGCGCCTATTGAACAACATACTTAATCTATAAGCGATGAGCCCATCGTACCAAGGAAAGTTTTTTCACCTTCTATATCACCTTTACACCTTCCATTTAGTATCACACCACCAACGTCACTTAATAATTCCAAGATCTTACCATTACTGTCAACTACATTATCTTTTGATTTTTTCGCGACTGTTATGTATGGATAATTAACAACTTGATGTTTATCTAAGTGCAGCATATTGCAGGTTCTTGCGTTCAAATCACCATTTACACAAACATCTTCATTAAAGCATTTTTCTATTGCCCTTCTCAATTTATAAAGTCTTCTTGCCAATTCTGATTATTATTCAAATACGGTGGAATAAATATAATATTTTTTCCATTTAATTTTGCCTTCACGCTGTGTGACCATTCAAATTTACAAATTCTAAGCAATACCTTGGTTTTAATGACTTTCTAAATCCAAACAAACATCCACCAATTGGTCTACCTGAATTATGAGTTTTTGTTGCATATACTGACTTTATTTCATATTTCCTAAAAATATTACTACAAAAATTTCTAATAAAAAAGTTTCATATAAGAAAAAAATATCAAATTTTTTAATAAAGCTAAAGAAATCACAATATATATATTTATTTTTTAAACCGTGTACATTATAAGCTAATTGTTGTGCGTCCGTGTACATTATAATTAAATTGTGCGTCTTCTTCTTTTTCAGTGTATAGTTGATTTTCTTCATCTGACCACTTGTATTTTTTGTTATTTACAATTAAATTGACACCGTTTAAGCTTACTTTGACATTTGGTTTATTTTGAATTCTTTTTTTGACCTGTCGAAGTTCATATCTTTGATTCACTTCTTCTTGTGTATAATCTTGGGTGATATATATGCCTTTACCTTTCAGTTTGTCTGCGTTGGACAAAATTGACGAAAGGTGATGACAATTCTATAACACACTTATTTGAATTTATTATCCTAACATTTGCAGATTGCACATTTATTAATAAAACATTTACGCAAGTCGTAAAAAATTTCTTTGTGCAGTCTGTGCATCCGTTACTGTTAATCCAGAGACTACAATTTTCGTTCGTCTGCTATTTTGATCAACTTTTTGTACTTATTGTAGCAACATTTGGTTGTTTTGTTTCAATATTTTGATTCGTTGTCCAGTTCTTAATTTTTTTGATTTTAGCTGAACAATTTCATTTTGCAGAAAGCTTGTTTTTTTGCAACATCTTTCAATTTCTCATTGAGTTTCGTTTCCAAAAACGTTCTTTGTCCTTTGTTAAAAGAGCATCCCATTTTGCATTCATTATTTTCTGATGGAATACTAATTCCTTCGTTTCCTTTAGGCAAATGCAAATACGGCTTTTTGCAAAATATTGTTCCTTTTTTACCAGGTGAATCTAACGATAGCTGTGATCTATTTCTTTTTGGCGTTCGTAAATCTGGATCGAATAATTTGTTTTCTGCCAGTTTTCTGTGATTTCCAATTCATAAAAAGAGGTTATGTCCAAATTGAGAAAAATTTGTTTTAATTTTTTTTTATGTTGTGTAATTCATATATTTTTTTTATTTTCGTAATTATTATTATTTATTTTAAGAAAAAAAGTTTTATATTAAATTTAAAAATTTTAAGTTAAGTTTTATATAAATTTAATTTCGCGAAATTTAATATTTATATTAAATTTAATTTTTCGTATAATTTTTTTCATATTAAATTTAATTTTAAAATATTTGAAATAATTTATTTATTCCGACACAAAATTTTGACGTTTTTAACAATATTGACAGTTTTACAAACATATATATAATATATATATACATATATATTTTATTTTCAATATCAATTTTTTAATTGTTTAAAAAATATTATTTATTTAAACTTTTAATAACTTTCATTCGTTTTTTCGTTGTAAACTTCTACACAAACTATAAATTTTACTACATACTGTCGAAGACTATACATATATAAGACATTCCAAGTAGAACAAATTTTTTAGTACCTATAGAAAATAAAAATAAGGCTGTGCCCCAAATAGTCGCGATATCTATGAATATGAAATTTATTCGTTTTATTTTATACTATATTCGTTTTTTTTTAAGTTTAAATATAAACGTTTTTCATTCTTTTGTTTGATATATAATTTAACCTTAAAAAAAAAGAAGTTTTCTGAATAAATTGGTATGTATGTTCGAGTATATTGTAACTTCGTATTGCTATACTAGGATAGATAATAATTTGAATACTGGTAATTTAATCTAGGTTTTGTAAGTAATCTAGATTAGATTGTTAGTTTTAAATAAATTTTATTCATTCTAGTTATATAATATTACAATTCATTAACATAAAATTTGAAAATGTATTACAATAAAACAATTTTTAAGATACAAAGAAAAGATTAGTTATCTGTATGCTGTGCTGTATGCGTTATAAACCGAATAAACGAGAATGTATTATACATACATATAATGTTAAATTTACAATATGCTCGTTATCAGATTTATTGTAGGGTTTTTATTTTTTAAATAAAATGAGTTTTTTTTCTAGATATAAGAAAAAATATACATGGTATTTATTAAGTTGTCACAGACAATTTGTGTATTTAAGCACATTTGTTTTTTGCAAAATAAGCTAAAGAAACAAAGAGTATATAAAAATGTGTTATTTAGAATGATTAATTTAACAATAATTCGTCGTTTCAGTTGAAGTAAACTATATTGACTATATATAAAGATTGACGAATGATTTAAATTTTTACTTTATAAATTTAAATGTATAAAATTATTAATTAACATATTATTGCATTAATGTTGTATATTAAAGAAAAGAAAGAAACCGTTTGTATTTAAAATAAAAAAATCAGCTGTCTCCACCACAGAACCGACCGCCACTACACAAAAAGTACAATGCCAAAATTTATAGATTTTTTACATAATAATTTATATCAAAGCAAAATAACTTCCAATAATTTAATAACATTTTGTTTTATTCAATAAAAATAATTATATGCAATGAAATCGTAAAAATATATGTACATTCATTCATACATCCATTTATTATTATTATTATTGTAATGTAAATACATAATTTTTTTTTGATTCAAAAAATAATATTAAAAGTAAAAAATAATATAAACTGTAAACAAATACAAAACAAACATAAGATTAATATTAAATCTGCTAACAAAAATTTTACCGTTTTTGTTTTATGTCAACAAATGTATAATATGCATTGGCATAGATATAAGTACATACATATGTATGTATAACTTTTTTTTAAGAGATATAAAAAAAAACAAAAAAAAATTGTTCATATAAATTCATATGGAGTGTTACGTATGAAATTTGGACTTAGAAAAACAAATTAAATAAAAGTTAAAGTTAGTCGGATCAAAAAATGTTCTATGGCAAAGTTGTTACTCTTTACTTGTGTAACAACTTTTTCTTAATAATTTTTCTCACAAAATTTTTCTGTTACGAAATATTCGTAAAAAACTTAAAAAGTACACTAGTAAACTACCACTTGCGGTTGTCCGATTTGCTCCAAAAGCTTCTCAATCCGAGATATTTACGTCAAAACCTTAAATATGAAATTTCAAAAAATTCCGCTCAGTCGTTTAAGCTGTACACGTGCCCACAGCCATACCCACACACGCACCCACCCACACACACACACACACAGACAGACGGACATCATGCTGAAAATTTTTTTACAAAGGCTCCACACCGGAGTAGTGCATTTTTGCGAAAATCTCGGCTACAAATTTTTAGTATGAAAACAATACCTACCTTATACATTAATGTATGCGGTCGGTAAAAAAAACGAATTTAGTA
Source organism: Poecilobothrus nobilitatus (assembly GCA_947095535.1). Classification (NCBI taxonomy): domain Eukaryota; kingdom Metazoa; phylum Arthropoda; class Insecta; order Diptera; family Dolichopodidae; genus Poecilobothrus; species Poecilobothrus nobilitatus. Next base: position 161,238,356 of record OX352772.1, on the reverse strand, counting down.
CAAAATAAAAGATGAATAAATTTCATAGTCATAGATGTCATATTTGGGGCAGAGGCTTATTTTATTTTCTATACTAAAAAATTTGTTCTACTTGGTGGAATGTCTTATATAAATATATTGTATAGTCAGTCTTTGGTACTGTTCATTTAAATATTGGGGCCTCGGTGGCCTAGTGGGTAAGAGCGTATAAAATACGCTGTAAACACGAGGGAGTGTGGGTTCGAATCCCATACACGTCGTAAGAGTTATTCCCCCTTACGACATTTACAGCCACGCCTGAACAGGAAAGGCACAACTGAACATTTATGTGGCAGAGAAATGCATTAAAAAAACAAAAATTTAAATATTTTTTCGTATATAAATTATTAAGTTTTTATACGAATTAATTGAACAGTATACAATTAATTGAACACCCATATTTAATTATATGAAGTTTTTAAAAATTGGGTATTCAATTTCAAGCTCACTATATATTTTAACGACTTTGCTCATATTTTAACGACTTTGATTATAAACCTAGGAAAATAAAATAGTATAGAGGGTAAAATATTTTTGTGGTTAATTTTTTTATAAAGATCACAATAATGTATTTTAATATGACGAAGAGAGGGTATGCAATTGCAAGCTAATTAATAATCATGCGCACGTTCCGTTTGTGGAACCATGTACCATCGCATGTGTTCCCTAAAGTTGGTAATTCATATTTGTACGATTTACTTAAGTTTAAGAAGAACATTAACATCTTTCTTCAAAATGTCCCTCCAAATTTTCCTACCTATCCCCCATAATCCAACTTTCCCAATTCCAATTTCCCCAATTATCCTTCCCACATCCCTATCCCCAAAACCAAACTGTACATTTGTATTAAAGGTTCCATCCTAAAGTTTGGTTTTAAAAGGGGGTGGTTTTGGTTGGTTGAAGTCCAACACTACCTTGAGGAAGCACGTGCAGTTCCTTTTGGTGACTTTCGAGTTTTTCACCAACCCTCATAAAAAAAATAAAGAAAACATTTTAACGACTTTTCTCATAATTCACCTGATAATAGACATAGGAAAATTAAAAAATTAAATACTATAGAGGGTAAAGGATCTTTTGCGTTAAATTTTCTATAAAAATTGCAATAATGTCTTTTAATATTGACTAAGAGAAGGTATGCAATTCCAAGCTCATTAATATACATTGTAACGATTTTTCTTTTAATTCACCTGATAATAGACAAAGGAAAATAAAATAATATAGTGGTAAAAGTGTTTTTGCGGTTAAGTTTTCTATAAGGATCACAATTCATTTATAACAATATTTTTCTTATAAGCAAATTGACTAGATTAAAATTTTCTGTTACATTTATTTTTTCGTTAAGTCCGTTAGAAATTTAAAAATTAAATGGCCATTACAATAAACCAAAAAAAATATGAAAATATTTCTGAGCTATAAATAGTAAAACATTTTATAAATTTATGTAAGTTGTAGAAAATAGCTTTATTTTACAAAAAAATCCTTTTTCATTTTTATAAAAGTACATATGAGGGGCGCAGAAGCATAGTGGCATAACCCACATGAAAAAACAAAATTTTTTTATTGTTTTAATCGATCTAGTATGTCTCCCAGGATTAGTGTTATTAATTTTCAGTTTCGCAATTGCTTTTTCCCCATTTATTTAGCACAAAAATACTTTTGGTTTTCTAAGTTTTTTAATTTTTTTAAAAACCAAAGTGGCTTAACCCACATTGTTGCTTAAGCTATTTTGGCTTTAAGAAAAAATACAAATTTTTTATATGATGTGCATTTAATTTTATTACTTTTTGTTTTGAATTATAGTATTTACTATTTCTGTAAAACATAAAACTATTTCGGAATAACAATGTTCGAATTAAAAGTAGATAAAAATTTAGATTCTATTTAATTTAATAATTTTATAAATACCTTTAATTAAACCTCAAATAAAATTTTATTAATTTTATTTCATTACCTATAATTAAAGATTATTAACGGTATTCCACATTTCCACATTTTTAGCACATTTCCAAAAAATATTTGAAAAAATGTGCCTATTAGTTTCACTTTGTCCGTCCGTTTGTCCCTCTGTTTACAAAACTTCTACACCATTAAAAACAGAGAAAAAAATTTTAACCATGGGTAGGTCTCATAAAAAAAATAATTTTGTGGAACAACTTTTTCATGTAGCCCCATCCATTACGGAGCTACAGTCCCTCGAACTTTGAAAAAGCCCCATTTTTAAATTCTTGTATCTCATGTTCTACTAAACTTTTTTTCAATCTGAAAACGTTATTCGACAGGTCTTTTACCTTTGTAAATCAATATAAAAATCATACAATTTTTTCAAATTTAGTATTTGAATTTACCGTTATGTGAAAACCAAATTTTGCATGATTTTTCTACCTTGATAAACTCCGGCACGCTTTTAGAGAGGAAATTGAAATTTTGAGACAAGAAAGAACTTTTGGAACTAGTATAAATTTCCTCAAAATCGTTGAATTTATTAATAAAATTCCGGCATATCAATCCCACTATAGTAGTAATTAGAATTCGGATAGAAAATATTTATCACCTTATTTAAATATTAATAAGTTATACGATCTTTACTAATATTCGGCTGAAAATTATAAGTCCAAATACGTGTTTACTGAAGTTTTGAACCGAAAATTTAATTTACATCGCATCGAAACTATCGTATCGAGAGATGCTGATGATGTTGTTAGTTGTCTTTTACATTAGATAAAAGAAAATGTAACAATTTGTAATTTAATTATGTACTCTGATCTCTGACGGGAGCAAAATAAAAATATTAAAATGTCGCTAATTTGCTTAAAAATGGTATTAAATGAAAATTTCTAAATAAAGAAGAGTGAACATAAATTTCTTATTTCTGGCCATTGTTATTTACGATGCGACAAAGATTTCGGGCTAATTGAGAAGATTTCTTTTCCTCCAAATGGGTTTGAATATACCTTCGGAATATTCCATTACACGAAGAATAAAAGATGTACGAAAAAATGATTAATTGGTTTAAAATCCAGTATTTAAAATATGAAAACGATTATCCATGTAAAATATTTTTTAAATATTTTATTAACCCAGAAAATTGTTTTTCAATTTTAAATATTGAAAAACGATCATTGCCTGCACGAGATTATTTAACACAAACATTAGGTTACCCAAATGGTTGAAAAATATCTACAGAAAAAACGAAAGATTTGGTAGAATTAATAAAATTTATACCACCAATACACCACGCATTTTATGAAAATCTGAAAAGTGAAAACCATGTCGATGAAATTATTTTTACGCACTTGGAAGATGAAGTGTAAAATACTATTTTATTTAATATTTTAACACTTATTTTTTATTAGTTTATAATTTTTAAGAATAATTTTGTTTTTTTATTTCGTTATTTCAGAAAATAAATATTCAATTGTAAAAAAAACATTTAAATTATGCCGCTAGTGTTTTTAATATTTTCTTTTATATGTAATGCCAAAGTGGCTTAACCCACAAAAAAATCGCATTTTTGAAAGTTAGAGTGAAATAGTAATAAGTAACCTAAAGTACTAAAAAAATAAGAATATTAAGTTTTTATTTTAAGACAATATAACTTTAATAAAGTTTCTGTTGGTTTTTTAAAATTTCGTTTTTTTCAATTGCATTTTCTGCAAAATAATTTTAATGTGAGTTATGCCACTATGCTTCTGAGCCCCTCATATTATGTACCTATTTTTGTAACTAATTTATAACTAACAATATCTTATTTTAAATTCAATCATATAACTCACGGATAGAAACATTTCAAACAACCCTTCATTTATAAACATAAATTAACATACAACATACAATTAACTCTAGAAAAGAAAATTGTAAGGAAATTATTCCTTTTTAATTATAAGTTTTTTTTGACGCAGAGCTTCGAAATAAACTTTTTAATGTTACTTTCAATTGTAACTTAAATAAACATAACATGTCTTTATTATCGAAATATAAGAGGCGTCGAGTCCCACATTACTCAAGTAAATATTGTCATTAAAAATTTGAGCTTAGATTCATTTCAAACAATAATTTAGTTTGTCATAGGCTCTGGTAAAATTGTTGTAGTTGTTAAATTTAAATTGTAATAAAAATTTTATCGATCGCACCTTGTATGAGGTTTAATATACCGTTACAAATATCTTTCCGTTTTGCCTTAGTATCAAAAATAGATTTATTATCTTGTAATGTGGACCATTTTTGTATTGTCACATCGCATGTACCTTATGGATATGCATATATTTACTTGAGAATATCAAATTGCATATGAATGTGTGTATTTGGATTATATAAGTGCAAAAAAATAATTAGAATAGTATATATGAATTTGATTAGATCTAGCATACTTTTTGTGTATGCATGTAATTTAACGCGCAACATTTGTTTATAAACTAAAAAAAAATATTAACACCAGGATTTAACGAAAAATATGTTTACCACAGCATCTACATAATTTAAAGTAAATTTTTATATTGATTGCATAATATAATTCCCATAGTAAATAGTAATTATCATTATTATTTTTTTTTTTAAATCTTTTTAGCACATTTCCAAAAAAATTTTGAAAAAATGTGCTTATTAGTTTCACTCTGTCCGTCCGTCCGTCCGTTCGTCCGTCTGTTTACAAAACTTCTACACCGTTAAAGATAGAGAAAAAAAAGTTTAACCATGGGTAGGTCTCATAAAAAAAATAATTTTGTGGAACAACTTTTTCATGTAGCCCCATCCATTACGGAGCTACAGTCCCTCGAACTTTGAAAAAGCCCTATTTTTAAATACATATATCTTATGTTCTGCTTAAGATTTTTTCAATCTGAAAACGTCATTCGACAGGTATTTCTTTTATCTTTGTAAATTTAGTATTTAAATTTACCGTTATGTGAAAACCAAATTTTGCATGATTTTTCTACTTTCATAACTTCGGCACGCTTTTAGATAGAGGCTTGAAATTTTGAGGCAAGAAAGAACTTTTAGAATTAGTATAAGTTTGCTCAGAAAATTTTTTTGGACCACCCCCTGTTTATGAGATATGACGCCTTAAAAATTGAAAATTTGCTATTTTTAAACACCTGTAACTTAAGAACCTGTACACATTTTACTCCTGCAAGATATAAAATTTAAAGCTACAGTAATATATTTTAATGTGTGTTAAAGGTTTGTTTTAGTTGTAAAGGGTTCCAAAGTTGCGGCTCTTCAAAATTGCGAAAAAGTCCCATTTTCAAATGTATATATCTCTAACCGCCAATCAATCTAAAACCGCCAGAAGATCGAAAATTTTATTATCTATATAAAACACTATCAAAATTATGTGATATTTTGTAATTTACTATTTAAATTTACCGTTATGTAAAAACTATACCTTGCATGAAATTTCTGTTTTTATAACTCCGGCACGCCTTTAGATAAAAACCTGAAATTTTGAGACAAGAAAGAACTTTTAGAATTAGTATAAGTTTCCTCAGAAAAAAGAAGCACCCCTTCTTTAAGAGTTATTACGCCTCAAAAATTGAAAATTTGCAATTTTTAGACACCTGTAACTTAGGCACCTGTAAAAATTTTTCTTCGGCAAGGCATGAAAATTAAAGGTTCAATAATATATTTTTACGCGTGTTAACGGCTTTTCTTAGTTATATAGGGTTCCGGACTTACGGCCCCTCAAAATTTCAAAAATGTCCTATTTTCACGTTTTTTCTTATTACAGGAAATTTTCAAATTTTTGTGCAAGTCACAATTCTAAACAGTTTGTATTGAGTTTGGAAATGTGCGCTTTTAAAAACCGTTGGTTTACATTCTACCTTGTTTATATTTCTATTACAACAATGCACAAAAACATTTAGACATCCAGTATTTGAAATTAGAAATTAAGTTGTCATGTGAGGTAGAACTTCAGTAATTTCTTCCCCTTGCATTAATTTTCTGCCTGCTCAAACAGATAAAATATCGTGTTGTTTGATCCTAGTTGAAAGTTCACCCGGAGTATAACGCTTAAGCCTGTTTCGATGGCTTCTGTTTGAAGCCAAACATCTTGCGAGTATGTTTGGATGTACCTCCAATCTGTTGAAATACTTTTTGATTGACAAACCTATTTCTTCTTTAACCGAACATATTCGGAGATCATTTTGAATAGTTGTGTTACGCACGTAGCAAGGCGCATTGACTATTGACCTCAGGACTTTAGACTGGAATCTTTCCAAGATTTATATGTTCGATTTACTGGCCGTTCCCCAGAGTTCAATACCGTATGTCCATTTTGGCTTGAATGAATGAATTTATATGAATGAATTTATATAAAATTACCTTATTTTCTAGTGATAATTGTGACGTTCTGTTAAACCACCAATACATTTTGCTGAACTTTGTTCGAAGATATTTGACTTTAGACAGTATATGTGTCTGTCAAGTTAATCTTTTATCCAGATGTAGATCTAAGTATTTAGCTGAATTTGATTGAGGTAGGAGTTCATTGTTTAGTTTTATTGCTGGGCACTTATTTTTCCTCAGAGTGAAAGGGGCGTGTACTGATTTGTTTTCGTTGGCTTTTATTCTCCATTTCTTTAACCAGAACTGTATTTTATCTAAAGCTATAAAGGATTTCTGTACTATAAAGGAGGCGATTTCGGGTTCATAACTTGAAGCCAAAACAGCGGTGTCATCTGCAAATGTTGCTATCATCGTTTCTTCGTTTGTAGGAAGATCGGCAGTATAAATTAAATACAGTGTAAAACCTATAACGCTACTTTGTGGAACCCCAGGGCATATATCAAATAAAGGCGTGCTATCATCTATTTATTTTACCATAAATTTCCTTTTGGTTAGATATGTTTTTAAAATGACATAGAAGTGGAGTGGCAATTTTTTTCAATTCAAATAACAAACCTTCATGCCAGACCTTATAGAACGCCTGGGTGATCTTTAAAAGGACTCCCGAACAATATTTTTTTTCTTCCAAATCTCTGCCGATTTTGTTTATTACTCTGAGCACCTGCTCTATTGTTCCAAGTTGGTGGCGAAATCCAAATTGGTGGTTTGTAATTATGTTATTTTCCGTTAGCACAGGCTTCAGTCTTTCCAGTAGAAGCTTTTCAAATAATTTCGAAAGAGTGGGCAATAAACTGATAGGTCTTTATGAACCGGCTAAGTTTAAATCTTTTCCCGGTTTTGGTATCATTATTACCTGAGCAATTTTCCACTGTTCCGCAAATTTGTCCTCAAGATGGAATTGAATAGATATATGATGCATCTAATACCTTTTTCAGTTAGCTGTTTTGGAATCTTGCCATGAAGTTTGTCATACCCTGGTGTTTTTTGTGGCTTATTTCATTTTCTATACATAATTGAACCTCATTGGGATTAAAAATTTTTATGGGCGGGCTCATTTTCAGAGGTGTTGTTAGAAAATTCACTATCTCATTGTTTTCGCTTTCTAATATCTGGAGGATACGCAGTAAACGTATTTTTCAAATGCTCTGCGAAAGTTCAAGCTTTATCCATATCGCCGTTGTTTTTTCTTATTGGTGGTATATGTTCTTGTGGTTGATATAATTTGCCTGTTGTTTGCCGTAATGAATAATCGATAGCTGCAGTTGATGTTAAGTTCCAGAGGTAGTTTTGTATAGGTTCATTTTTTATATTGTGCAATAACTTAATTTCTTTAACTGCCTTGTTGAGTTTTCTTTTATCGTTTGAATCTCCCGTTCGTTGTCAAATTTTGCGGAGTATCCATTTTTCTTTAAGTTTTACTTTGACGACGGTTGGAAAGCATTCTGTTATATGGAAAACATTTGATTCTGGTGTAGCTTCTCTTACAGCTTCTAGTAATATAACACATAAATCATTTGCTGCTTTGAATATTTGCTCTTCATTTTTTAGGGCAATATTTAATTGCAATTTGTTATCAATTTTATCCCTATATTTTTGCCAGTCGGTGAATTTGGAGTGCAATCTTAACCCAAGTTTTTTTCTAACAATTTTGGCAGTCATACTTATGGCATGAAATAATTATTAAGTGTTTATATTGATTGCATAATATAATTCGCGCAGTAAATAATTAGAAACATTATTCAGTTCAAATTACATTATTTTGTTCTTACACAGAAAATAGCTGGCAGCAGATCTACAATTAGCACAAGCGAATAATTCGTTCCGACAGAACAAATTGTCACGTGTAAGCACCAATAGAATAATTAGTATGAATAAACCAATCAAAATTGTATTTAGATCGTTGTTAAACATCTCGTCCTGAAAATAAAATACAGCTTATTGTTTCCACACAAAACATAGTACCTTAAATGCACAAGGATCAAGTTAATTTGTTAAAAAGTAAAATGGTTAATTCAGTCTTAAACCCTAACTCAGAACTTTCTAATCTCAGAGATCCGAAAATCGATGCAAGACATCAGACACTGACAGAATTCCAGACATTGTACGATGCTTTAGGGAATTTTTAGGAGAATTGGAAGAAAAATATCGAACGTATACTCAAAATAGTGGCAACAAAAAAGGCAGTCCTAAGTATTACGTCGTACTTAACGTAATACGAAATAAAATCCTATAATACTCCATTAAATTAACGATGTCTTGTAATGCAGTTTGCCTACAAAAGAGATCTCAGCATCTTAGAATACCAAATGATTTTCTTCGTGCAAGGAAATAAATCTATCACGGAACTCTACCAATCAGTATACTCTCACCTATCTCTCATCCTCAACCGACTTTCTTTTCTTGAGGCTTCAAATAAATCAATTTCACTATTAACAAGAAGTTATCAAGGTAAAGCTCTTGAAAGGATGGCTGTCAATGCTCGTAGTGATTAAGGAACGCGCCGACCTTCCGCAGTCATTACACCTTTTGTTTTTGTTTAAAATTAGAAAATCAGAATTTCTGAAGTGGTTTTGTAAACAATCACGGAAGAAAATCACAGCAATCTTCGCTTCCAAGTCGCAGGCCAAACATTCCAATATTTCGACAACAATAATTTTATCCGCAATTGGCTTTCATATCACAAACTAATAAAGTTCCCTTATAACCATACAAAAATTTTATAACTGTAATTTTACTCAATTCAATTATAGTCCAACCCGGCATTCCGCACCAAAACCATAACCTAGGCCAGAGCCCATGGATACATATGAAAGCAAAAATCAAGGCAGTAAATTACATGAATAGAGACTGAAATGACTTAATAGGAAATTTTCATAACCGTTTTTTACCAAAAACTATGACATAATAAAAAAAACTCATTCAAAATAATTGAGAATTTTTTGCCAATTCTATAGCTGGTGATACAAAAGTGGTGAGTTACTTTAATTAATCTTTTCGAAATTAAAAATATTAAACTAAAATTCTTCCTTTCTCAACACAAAAATCCTTTCACGGAATCCTATGCAACGATAGCCTTCGCAGTTTACTGATAAAGGCTTTATGACCGTTCAAAACAAAATTAAAATTAAAATAAAAGAATTAGAATCTCAAAAGCGAACTGAAAAAACAAATACATAAATCACTTGAAGGCTGTATAATTCGACCACCTTGTTCCAGAAAAAGAATGCGACATCGAAAAAACTACTTTCTCCTTAAACAATGGAAAATATGAGTTTACGGGATTACCCTTCGGTGTCAAAAATGCGCCGTCTATATTCCAGCGAACTTTTGATGATATACTTCGAGAATGTATCGGAAAATTAACCGCTAACACGAAAAATATCGAAAACATTTTTGGGACTCTTCAAAACGCTAACATAAAGGTCCAGCTAGATAAATGTGAGTTCTTTAAAAAAAAAAAGTAGAGTTGTTAGAATTCCTTGTTTCAAAAAAAGGAGTCATAACCAATCCTGCTAAAGTATACAGAAAAAAAAATTTTATGATATCAAAGGAAAACGATACAATATATAAAACCTACAATATATACCAAACTTATCTTCAATTTTTGGTCATAGAATAAAATTAATTAATATTGCTGAACATTTTTTGTTTGATTTGAATATATTAAAAAAATTGAATAATGGATTCTATCGTTTAAATAATATTTTACCTAATTTTTATACTATCTTTTAATATTTTGAAGAATTTGTTTTTAAATTTTGCAATATAACAGTACATTAATAATGATTGTTTTCGTTAATTTAAATAATGAATTAATTAATATCAGTGAAACTAATTTCTGTATTTGGATACAATTTTTATGTAGCTAAATTTATTTATTGCATTTTAACTTCACCACTTGATGATAACTCAATTTTATTATGAACTTAATCTTTATATTTTTAATATCAATCGTATAATTAATAATGATAATCAATTAAAAATCCATTACTTTACTGAGGTGAATAATTTTAAAATAAATTCCAAATTTATTAAAAATTTCCATATTTTATATTTTAACAAAAATTCGAGATTCGTATTTCAAAAACAAAAATAAATATCCTGATGATGTACATATGTACTTCTCAATTTTTATATTTTTTTTTATTTTTTATTTTATTTATTTCATTTATTTTCCATGAATATACAAATTAAACAAAAATAAAAATGAAAATTATAAATCCAGAATAATATTAACATATAACAATTCAAACTTAACTAATAATATAATTGTTATAAATAAACAAAAAATAAATGTAAAAATGTACTTAAAATTAGATAGGATTTATAAACTCAATCAGTAAAAATAAGTAAAAATCAATCTATTGTTCCAAATGAACAAGTGCAGAGATATTTATAAAAATTAATATAACGTAATATAATTCAATTGCGGGGTAAGTATCTAAAACAGATGCAAATTGAAATACGTTACTTATACATTGCAAAATAATACAAAACTGAAATTAATGACTCAAATTATTAATGAATAAAAAAAAAAAAGAAAAATTATAGCGAAATTAATAAACAAATAATAAATAAAAGAGAAAACAAAATTTAAAAATAGACATTTAATGTATTGTAAAAAGGGAAAATAATCAAATTTTGAGTATAAAAAAATAATAGAAAATAGAACATAGAACAGTGCTTCAGTGAACAAACTTCCAAATTAATGTAAACACAAAATTAATTAAGTTACGACTAATAGTGAGAAGAGTGAGCATTTAAATTTATAAGTGATTTAAGCTAAGTAACCAAATTCTTATTTTTCGTAAGAAAAAAGAAAACCTCCGTTCCAATTTAATTTTATTAGGCAGTTTCTTAAAAATTCTAGCTGCAATTATACCGTAGAGTTGCCAAAAATGTGAAGTACGGGCTCTTAAAACAACGGCTAAATTCCTTAGATTTATTCTTAAATTATAATTAGATATAATTCGTTGTTTTTGGTAGCCTGTTCTTAAAAAAAAAAAAAATTTTAAGGTTTTGAAAAATACAAATGTCTAAAAAGTAAAATGTTAAGAAATTCAAAGAGTGGAAAACTGTTAGTTTGCCTACTTTTTTTTAAACATAATTCGTATAATGTGATTTTGAGCAGTTATTAAAGGTTGGACCCTATTTAAAAATATACCACTGCAGCATGTAATGCCATAATTATACAACAAAACTAAAAATGAAGTAAAATACCTAATTACGCAAGCAAAAAAAAAAATTTTATTCTGACGAAATTACTCGAATCCAATTAAAAAAAATTTGGTGGTCTATGCATCATTTCAGCAAAACTTCATGAAACCTTAAACTTAACAAATGTACAATTTTTGATAAAAACTTGATTCCTACAAGCGAAGAAGAAATTATGGGATTACTAATGTCTAATGTAATCCTAATGGTTACTAATGTCTAGAAGTTTAAAAACACTATTGATGGAAAAAATAACTATACTGGCCTTATACTTCTTACTTTGAACAAATATAAAATTCCAATCAAAATTGATATTGCCCGGTATCAAGTTAAGGTAAAAGAATACTTTCCAAACCCAATGAGGTGTAAAAACTGCCAATTTCTTGGCCATACAGCCAAAAGTTGAAAGAACCCCGCGAATTGTGCGTGCTGTAACCTTCCACCACACCAACCTTTAGATTGCACTAGAACTATGTGTTCAAAATACCTTGGTTAGGATCCATTTTCCTCCAATAATTGCCCAAAGTATGTTCAACAAAAAGAAATACTAAAAATTAAAACACAAAATAAGTGTAGCTTTGAAGAAGCTCGCAGAACTTATAACCAAAAAAATATATCTCAAACTACAAATTTGTATAGCTCGCAAAGTTTTTCCTCTATACTAAAAAATACTCCACCACAAAAAAATATTGATAAACAGCAAAACAAACTCCAAATAATTATAATCCAACACTACCTAATTCGTATTCACCTAAATAAAACCAAATTAATAATCTAGTTGAACAAAACAAAATTAACTTTTCTCACTTTTCAAAACAAAATCAAAATAATAATAATTTAATTGAACGAAATAATAACCTAACCTTAAATACTCTAGCAATAAATCAAAATAATAAAGATATACAATTCCAAAACAAAAACAATAGCATAGAAAGATCCAGACAAACAAACTTAGCTGCACGCCAAAGGAAACCTATTACCTAACTCTTTAAAAGAAATACAAGAAGAGTTCATTGAACTCTCAGATGTATCAGATATATTGATTTAATAAAAAAAAAATTTTTAAAAAGTAAATTTATAAAATACTAGTAATGTGTGCTTGCATTGCAAGCGGCAAACAGATGATTAAATCGCATGATGAAAAAGCATGTTGAAAAAGCATTGTATCACTGATTTTTATAGTAAGGGTTCATAAACGCTCTCATCTTCCAACAGGACGGTCTTGAACCATGGTCCACAAATAAAAATTGTAGAGCTGATCAAGATCTGCTTAATGATACCTCACGTGATAATATACCGTTCTCTTTTATATTAACGGCTTACAAACAGTTTCAGGAACCAATCAGGGCGTGCTAGACCATGGTTCTCAAACTAAAGGTGAATAGCTCGCCAAGATTTTTTCAATTATACCCAACATAATCATATACAGCTGATTTTATATCAAGGACTTATAAAAGCTTTCTGATTACAATCGGGGCCTCCAGAAGCCAGAGTCCCCAAACAAAAGTTGTTAAGTTCGCCAAGACCTTTTTAATGATACCACACATGATAATATACCGCTTAATTTTATATTAAGGGCTTATTAACGGTCTCAGGGACCAAGCAGGGCGTCCTAGAATACTGCTCCCCAAGCAAAAGTTGAGGAGCTCGCCAAGACCTTTTCAATGATGCCCTATATGACGATATTAGGTTATAAATATTGAAATCCCCATACAACATATAAAGGGCTAAAAGGGTTCATTTGGAACCAAAAAGATGTAATTTCAGATTTTTCTGGATGTTTCAGACCAAACTCTATCAAATGCTTTTTGCAGCTAGTCTCTAGCACATCTAGAAGTGCTTCATCTTTTTGATACGAAATGAGTGAGTGGTTTCATGCATTTGTTAGGAACAGCTTTATATAATATATAATAATAAGGAACAGTAAATTTGTAAAAGTTATAAATTGTAACACGAATATATACCCTTTACTATTTAAATATAGTATACACCATTATGTACATAGCAAACAATTCATTAGTATTATTATTATTTTTCCCTTTTTTTCTCTAACTTTCTGTTTTTTAACTCCCAATTATATATTTTGACACTTTACATTAGTTATAATGCTTAATAATCTTAAATTGAATATTCGATAAAAAATTTAAACATTATGAACAAAATACAAATTGAAAAAAAATTATCAAAAAATACAAAGTCTCTTTTCTACCTTCTGTTTTTTCTTTTTTTTTTTCATTTCAAAATCTTAATAATTAATTTTACAATAGATTTATATATATATATATATAAATTTTTTTGTTTGCTTACGACCCTAGCTATCGATCGATGTCTGGTCTAATAGAATTATAAATAGTTTTAGTTGATTTGTTACAAAATTTAGAGTATTTTAATTTTCAATTAAAAATTCAATAAAAAAAAAAAAACAATAAAAAACATTATTTAAAATGTAAAATGTGATGTTATGTAAAAAAAAAAAAGGAAGAAGCGTTTATAAAAAAAATATAATATATACGAAAATCAAGTTATGTATTAAAATATTTAATGAACAATGAACACAGATGATTGACAAAAATTCTTGGAAATCAAAACTACTGGGAATTGTTAGACAATGTAATATATTGGACAATAAACTTTTTAAGCAAACTTATATTATTTAGAATTTTAATTTCTGACGGTAATTCATTAAATAATTTAAGACAATTGTATAAGCAATTTTTTTTTGCTTATCAGTTCTAAAGAGTGATAGGTAGTACTTAGATTTATTTCTTGTTTTGTGATTGTCAACCATTCGATTAAGAATGAAATTGTGCTTAATTGTGTTATTAATTATTTTAAAAGCCGTAAGATAAAGTTCTATTTTACATATGTTTTCAAAATTTAAATATCTACAAATTATAAATCGAGTAGGTCGAAAATCTTATTAGAAGTTTGTGTATTATATGTATTACCTTTTTGCTCAATATATCCAGTTTATTTAAATATAATTGGGGCGAAATACACCATAGTGGATTTAGATTCGTTATATTCGACAAGATATATGAGGAATAAATAACAAATAAAATATTTTGTGTGAAAAAGTTCCGTAGTCGTGTAAGAATGAAAACATATGGAGAAATTTTCCTGACCAAGTAATTTACATGTATATCCCACTTTCAATATCCCACTTTTATCAATAAATAAACCCAGGTAATTAAATGAAATTAGAATTTCAATGTTAGTATTATTAAAACTAAAATTGATATCGTCGGCATACAATTGCAATGTCTCTACTAAATTTAATTTACAAATGTCATTAATATAAATTTTAAACAAATCGGGTCCTAAAATTGAGCCTTTAGGTACTGCTTTTATCACAGTTTTATCACAGCTTAATTTATTATTAACACGTGCTTTTTGTTTCGACCAAACAAATAGGTTTTAAAAAAAGCAATCTGTTCGGAATCGAAGCTAATATTTAAATGTTTATGAATGAGTACGTCGTAATCTACACAGTCGAAAGCTTTATGTAGGTCTAGAAAATCCGTTAGATTCAAACCGGCTGCCAACTCTAATACAGTTTTTCTCGAAGCCGAATTGATTGACACTCAGAATCTGGTTGCTTTCCAAAAAAGTGTTTAAACGGTTTTTTATAATTGCTTCAAAGACTTTCGAAAAACTAGTAAGTATCGAAATTGGGCGATAATTGAATCCCACTTTTAAAAATTGGGGTAACTATTGCTGTTTTTAAACAATCTGGAAATTTATTAGTCCTAAAAGATATATTTATAAATTTAACTAATACTGGAATCAACCGGTCCGCAATTTTTTTTTAATAAATTTTGATAATATATTATCATGACTAGCAGCAGCGGAGAATTTAAAGGAATTAATAGCTGAATTGATTTCTTCTGTTGTAGTTGGACACAGATTAAAATTTGTTGAAATTAAATTATAGTGAAAAAAATTGAAATATTCATAATCTTCAGACTGTTTTAAAATGTACAACTCGTTACTTACATTTATAAAAAACTCATTCATAGAGTCGGCAATTTCCTGTTCATTTGTGCTGGTACAATTTTCAAGGTCAAGTGCTTTTATGCAATTATTTATACTCATTTGGTCATCATTATACAACATTTGCTTATATAGGCACCACAACTTTCTGCCGATACTTGGGGTTTGTGATATTACGTTGGAACAATGATTTTTTTTGCCTGAATAATTAATTTAAACACTTTAGTTTTATAATGCTTGTATAAAGTTTCAATGTAAATATCGTTAGTGTCGTTTTTGAATCTTAAGTAAGAGTCAAGGATTTTCATATTATGTCGTATTTTATCTGTCATAGTAAGTTAAAAATTCGATACTATTCCAGATTTCATTTCTAGCAATACTTTCATAGTTCCAAATAATTTTATGATTACCGACTTTTTCTTTAGTAGATTTGAAATAAATACTAATGAAAAAATTTTATGATCAGACAGACATGTGTCTAGCACGTGAAAATTGTATTTCATTTCAATCATGTCAGAAATAAGATGATCAATAATCATTCTGGAATTATTGCCTATTCTTGTTGCGAATTTTAAGTTATTTTTGTTCTAAATAATAAATCCGTTATCAAGAATGTTACTAATATAGTTTTTAATAATAGGATAGGATGATATCTTTGTAAGGAATTTAAATTTACATCACCAACAAAAATTGTTCTTTTATTCCTAAGCATTAATTTCTCTATTTTTTCAATATTTACATTAACATATTTTGTTTCTTGTGATCTAAATATATATTGCAAATATATTAAAATTGTTTTTTAGTAATTTAACACCTAATATAGTTGAATTTAAAAAATTTTTCTTTATAAATTGTACTACTACTAATACTACTAACTAACTCTACTACTAACTCCCCCATAACTATTTTTCCTATTCCCGAAATACGCCACATAACAAGCAAGTTATAAAACTTATTCTCGTTCTCATCTAACCAAATTTCTGACAACACAAACACATCTACATTTATATTATAAGAGTTTAATAATGCTTCTAAATTATAAAGTTTATTTTTTAAACTATGTATATTTAGATATATAATATTAAAATTATGCTTGTATGAATTATTTAACAAATTCCGCTCGTCAGTAAAATATTGCACGTTCATGTCATCATTGAAATTGATATCATTAAAATCAGTACTATTTATGGTTTTCATTTTTAAATAATAAAGTAATAGTATTGATTGAATTAGCAAAAATTAAAAGGAAAATGATATAAAAATAGAAGTGATTTAATATAAAAAATTTTAAAATATAAATATTATAAAATAATTTGATCATGTTCACTTTCAATGTTACTATTTAAATAGGTAAGATCGATAAATTCTCTATTTGTTGTCCCCATGATTAATGAAATAGATATATAAATATAATACAGTAATGAGAGATTACTTATATAAATGCAATATTATTATTGTAAATTAATATTGTTTAAAAAATTGTGTAATTTAAATGTAAATATAAAGAAAATAAATTTTACATAAGAATAAAATTGAATAAATATAGATAATAGTTCTGAATATATATTATGTGTATTAAAAACTAAAATATCATAGGTAAATTTCAAAAAGTAATTTAAGATGAAAATTGTTTTGATTTTTGATAAATTTAAAAAGTCATGTATATTAATTATGAATTTAAGTAAAAATAAAAATATAATGTAATAAAAATTGAATATTTTGCTCTTGTTATCTTTTCTAATTTTTATAATAGTAGTAATAGTAGCTCTTGGGCGTGGGAAAATAATTATGCAAATTAGGCCAATGACTTGGCGTTTACTTTGTTGTTGAGAGCTTTTTTAAGGAATGTTGTAGTGTAAAAAACAGGTAGCAAATTAGATGTCGTGATTAGCTTTTGCATAATTAGTTTCCGGAAAAGTGTTTGTAAATAATATAAAAGGTCAATTAGATAATGTAGAACAAGTAAGTGCAATGATCTAAACAGGTGTTGTACTATAATAACATAGACTATGTAAATAATATGCAAGAATTTATTTTATTTTCTAATAAAAAGCTTTTACGGTGTGTTTGGAAATAATATTGAAAGGTAAACTAACTGATGTAGAACAAGTAAGTGCAATGATCTAAGCAGGTGTTATAATATCTAGTATTTGTTACCGGTTGCCTAATTAGTTTCCGGAAAAAGCTTTTGTAAATAATATAGAAGGTAAACGAGATAATGTAGGATAAGTAAGTGCAATGATCTTGTTATGATAGTATAGTAACATATAGGTTATTTTAAATAATAAAAATGTAATTTATTTTTTCAATAAAAAGTTTTCACGGTCAACCAGTTATTGTAACATAATATTAGCGCAAAAAATACAGTTGTTATTTATGAGATAAATAAAATGCAGATATTGGCCTTGTTATTGTATCTTGTAATTTTCGGTTGTATGTACTTGGACATAGGAATTCTGTGCGAGAAAGAGATAGCAAATTATGTCAATAGCCTGAGCAAGTGTTCTGATACTTGCTGGTCTTGCATAATTAGTTTCCGGAAAATGCTTTTGTAAATAAAATAAAAGGTAAACTAGATATTGTAAATTAGATTAATTGTTATGTTTAATTGAAAAATAATTTGAAAAAAAATTTGGATTACTTTATTGGTTACTGCTATAATACAAAAAAATTAATAAAGAATTGTAATAAATATTTTTATGTAGGTAATATAAGTTAACACACACATCTGAAACAGCTTCATAATACCATACTAATAAGTCAATTTCATAATACAATACAAAATGCATAATTTTAATTATTAGATTATGTAGAACAAGTAAGTGCAATATCTTGTTGTGATAGTATAGTAATATAGATTATTGTAAATAATACGAATTTATTTATTAATAAAAAGCTTTCACGGTCAACCAGTTTCGGGAAAATAATATTAACGCAAAAATGCAGGTGTTATTTATGAGATAAATAAAATGCAGATATTGAACTTGTTATTGTATCTTAGTTTTAAAGTAATTTATAGTATAGGTTGTATAAAATCGTGAGAAAAAAATTTGTATTTAGTGATTAATTGTTATGTTTAATAAAAAAAATAAGAAAAAAATTTAATATAGAACAAGATTTATTATAGACTCTTGTAAATTACTTTCTATTATGCAAATTTGAGGTATGTTATTAATAACAACTATGTATTATGCAAATAATTTAATAATGAATTGTAAAACGAAAAACAAATAAATTAATTTTTATATAATATCAATTAATATAATTGAAATATAATTTGAAAAATTTTTTTAATATATTATAACAAGATTTATTATGTTCTAGAATCTAGGAAATTACTAGTATTATGCAAATTTGAGTTATAAAATGTAAATAAGGTGCAATGTGGAGTGGCAATTTTATAGGTTATTTAATTAATTTTATTGTCTATTTGATTCATTTCCTAGTTTTTAAAAATATGTATGGAAAATTTCCTATCCCTTTTAATATTGGTATAAAAACAAGGCTAATTAGTTATATATTATCATTAACAAAAAAAAAAAGTCGTAAAAACATACCAAATCAATACTGAGAAAAATGGCCAAGAAACAAATATTAGAGAAATATTTAGAGGAGTCTTCCAAATTCATAATTATGGAAGAAAAAGTCAGTTTTCAAAAAAGTTTGGAGTCATGTCGAGAAAAATTACATTCAAAATAAGAAAAGCTCCAAATGAAGAAGATATATTGGCATATACTAAAGAAGCCATTAATCAAATAGTTATATATTCGGTGGAAAACGTTGAACCGAATGATCTCATTGGTATAGTATTTTTTGCTGATAACTTTCAACAGAGTACTCCAGGTTGGATGAATTTTAAGCTTGCAAGTTCAGTGAAGTTTGAAGACATTTGGGAACTAATAAGTAAAATATTCCAAAGTAATTCGAAGGGCCTGAATACTGATTCTTTTCAACTAACAACTACAACTGTACGGTTGCCTTCTGGAAGTGGACGAGGGAGAAATTATTTTACTTTCAATGAAGAAAGTTTAAAACGAAGAGGCATTGTTGTCATTAAAAATAATGATAATCTTTGCTTACTCCGAGCTATTGTAGTAGGAAAAGCTTTTATAGATGGTGACATGAATTATAAAAAAATTCGCCAAGATACACAGAAGATGCAGAAAAATCTAGCATTAGAGATGATGGTAAAAACAAAATTAAATATAACGCAAAGTGCAGGAATATCTGAACTTAAAAAAATACAGGATTATTATGGGGATGAATATAACATCGTTGTTTACGATTATGCTAATAACAAAAATATAATTTTTGAAGGTAAAAACGATGGCAAAAGAATTAATTTATTATATTACGAAAATCACTTTAACGTTATTATTTCGCTGACAGCGGTTTTTTGCATTAACCATTACTGTGAAAAATGTAATGTAGGTTACGCAAATTATCATAATTGTGAAGGTATCTGTATTTGTTGTCGACAGTCTCCTGCATGTAATATAATATATCTACAACTATTACATGCAACTATTGCAAACGATCATTCCGAGGTGGAAAATGTTTTGAAAATCATAAAACAGTTACTACATGTCAAAAATTTCACAAATGCTTAATTTGTTTTAAAACATATTTTAGAAAGATTGATTCACCACATAAATGTGATACTGTTTTTGTAAAAATTGTAACAAAAGTGTAGAAAAAAATCATTTTTGTTATATTAATGTAGATAAGAGCAAACCAAAAATTAATGATTTTTTGTTTATCTTTTACGATCTAGAAACAATGCAAGAAAAAACGCTAGTTAAAAACAATAATGAAGATATTAAGATGTCATCATTGCATAAAAGAAGAGAAGTTACATTTTTGTTCTAAATGTCGTTTTAGAACAACAGTTTCTGACATAAATGTAATTCCAAATTTAGTTGATTACATTTTTAAAATGGCTAAAAAATTTAAACAAGTTGTTGTAATAGCTCATAATGGACAAAGTTTTGATCACCAGTTTATTTTAAATGAATTGCTGCATAAAAGTGACATAGAGCCAAAAGTAATCATGAGAGGCACAAAAATTATTCAGATGCAGATTAAAAATATAAGGTTTTTAGATTCTATGAATTATCTTGCAATGCCACTATCACAACTTCCTAAAGCTTTCGATTTATCAACTGATTTAAAAAAAGGTTATTTTCCTCGTTTGTTCAATACAACAGAAAATATAAATTATGTTGGGCCAATACCACTTATGCACTACTATAGTCCTGATACAATGACAGAAGAAAATCGAAAAATGTTTATTGATTGGTATGAACAAAGCAAAAATACAGAGTTCAATATGAAACGTGTTTGATAGAATATTGCAAAAATGATGTACATATTTTAACTGAAGCCTGCACAAACATGATAGTCTGGATATCAGATTTGAAAATACCATAACAAGAACAGAACGATTAAAATCATTTGGATATCAAGTGATCGAAATGTGGGAATGTGATTTTAGAGAACAATTGATAGAAAAAGAAGATGAGATGTCATATCTTATAAATCACCCCCTTTTAAAAAACGTTCCTTTAGAACCACGAGATGCTTTTTATGGAGGTAGAACTGGAAACACTTTTATGTATTACAAAGCAAAAGAAAATGAAAAAATAAAATACATAGATATTTGCTCATTATATCCCTATGTGTGCAAATATGGGAAATTTCCAGTAGGACATCCTGAAGTTTTAGTGGGCCATGAAATATGTTCGACTTAGAAAATACTAATGGTTTAATAAAGGGGTATAAAATATTTGAATTTGATGAAATTTGGCGTTATAAGGTACAACAATATAACAAAGACAACTGTGAACCTGGATTATTTACAGAAATGATGGGCAAATTTCTTAAAACTAAACAGGAAGCTTCTGGATGGTCTAAAGATTGCAACACAGAAGAATTAAAACAAAATTATTTGGAACAATTTTTCCAACAAGAAAATATTAAAGTAGATACAGAAAATATTTACAAAAACCCTGGAAAAAGATCATAGAGTAAGCTTATATTGAACTCTTTCTGGGGAAAATTTGGTCAACGAGAAAATCAGACAAAAACGCAAGTAATAAAAAGTCCAGCTACTTTTTATTCTATATTGACAAATCCACGCAAAGATGTATTGCACATAATGATTATCAATTCTGACACGGTTTTAGTTAACTGGAAATATAAAAATGAAGATTTAGATTCATTGCGTACAGTGAACGTATGTATTGCAAGTTATACAACTGCACAGGCTCGTTTAAAATTGTATGAATATTTGGAAAATTTACAAGAACGAGTTTTATATTATGACACTGATTCCGTCATATATGTGTCAAAAGAAGGTGAATATGAACCTGCCCTAGGCAATTTTATCGGAGATGTGACTAATGAACTAGAATCATATGGATCTGACAGCTACATAAAAGAATTCGTTAGCGGTGGACCAAAAAATTATGCATATAAAGCATTTTCTTCTGACAAACAAAGCGATGCAGTAGTTTGTAAAGTAAAAGGAATTAAACTAGATTATAATAATTCAAAACTAGTCAATTTTAAAAAAAATTAAGGAAATGGTTTTATTGAACGACAAAGCCGATGTGAATATTCTGTACAAAAATTTTCGAAGAACAAATGATCATAGGGTAATTACAGTTCCAGAAACAAAGATATACAGGCTAAAAGCAGAAAAACGAAAGTTTTATGAAAATTATAGTTCTGTACCATTTGGATTTAAAAGAAAAAAATAAAGTTTTTTAAAAAGAAGTTTAATCAATTTTTTATTATTTTTAATTTTATAAAGGAACACAAGTTTTTATTTTGCCCGAATTTTATAGTAAATGTATGTAACCGTAAACTTGAACCTTCCATCAGCGTTTTTGTCTTTTCCTAGTGATCTGCACTTTTTTCTCAATTCTTCTATGATGACATCACTCTGTAGGTATGGACAATAGAAAATTATATTTTCTATGTCCATTCGAGCACATAAATATTTATAATCAGAGGTCCGAAATATACCCCCCAAGGTCCGGCATCGGGGCCTCTTTTTTCCTCTCTTTTTAAAATCGTATTAGGTTGTGTCTTACTATATTAAAATAACTTGAAAACCTTTAATTTATACCTAATACGATTTTAAAAAGAGAGGAAAAAAAGAGGGATCCCCTAGGGCCCTTGGTCCCTTGCCCCTATGGGAAGGGAGCCATTAGCAGAAGCATAAACCGATACCGGACCCTCAAAGACCCAAGCCGGACCCTCAAGGACCGATGCCGGACCTTGTGGGGTATCATGGCCCACTAAAACTTCAGGATGTCCTACTGGAAATTTCCCATATTTGCACACATAGGGATATAATCAGCAAATATCTATGTACTTTATTTTTTCATTTTCTTTTGCTTTGTAATACATAAAAGTGTTTCCAGTTCTACCTCCATAAAAAGCATTTCGTGGTTCTGAAGGAACGTTTTTTAAAAGGGGGTGACTTATAAGATATGACATCTCATCTTCTTTTTCTATCAATTGTTCTCTAAAATCACATTCCCACATTTCGATCATATATCATGATATCCAAACGATCATGATATCCAAATGATTTTAATCGTTCTGTTCTTGTTATGGTATTTTCAAATCTGATATCAAGAGTATCATGTTTGTTCCCTTGTATTGATTCATTCCTCTTATATGGAAAACATTTTGGTTGGCCATGAAAATAGCACCCATGGAATTGAAAAATTTGTTTTGTTTCTGAACAAAAACCATCTACTTTTATATTTTTTATAATTGCTTCTTTTTTCTTTGTTGCATGTTGAATATTAATCTTTCTTTGATCCTCTTTCCAAATTAGTCATTGAAGAGCAATTTTTGATTAATTGTCTTCAAATCTGTAATCTTTTTTGGGTATCAATCCTATAGTTTCCGGTTTCAAAAAATTTCTTTGAAAAACTAAATTGCATGCTGAAGCAATGGTTGTAGTCTCAGTGAAAGGACATACATTATTTTCTTCCAATAGAAGTTTTCTAAATTTAATGCAGGCTTCAGTTAAAATATGTACATCATTTTTGCAATATTCTATCAAATCACGTTTCATATTGAACTCGGTATTTTGGCTTTGTTCATACCAATCAATAAGCATTTTTCGATTTTCTTCTGTCATTGTATCAGGACTATAGTAATGCATAAGTGGCATTGGCCCAACATAATTTATATTTTCTGTTGTATTGAACAAATGAGGAAAATAACCTTTTTTTAAATCAGTTGATAAATCGAAAGCTTTAGGAAGTTGTGATAGTGGCATTGCAAGATAATTCATAGAATCTAAAAACCTTATATTTTTAATCTGCATCTGAATAATTTTTGTGCCCCTCATAATTAATTTTGGCTCTATGTCACTTTTATGCAGCAATTCATTTAAAATAAACTGGTGATCAAAACTTTGTCCATTATGAGCTATTACAACAACTTGTTTAAATTTTTTAGAAATGTAATCAACTAAATTTGGAATTACATTTGTGTCAAAAACTGTTGTTCTAAAACCACATTTAGAACAAAAATGTAACTTCTCTTCTTTTATGCAATGATGACATCTTAATATCTTCATTATTGTTTTTAACTAGCGTTTTTTCTTGCATTGTTTCTAGATCGTAAAAGATAAACACAAAATCATTAATTTTTGGTTTGCTCTTATCTACAATAATATAACAAAAATGATTTTTTTCTACACTTTTGTTACAATTTTTACAAAAAACAGTATCACATTTATGTGGTGAATCAATCTTTCTAAAATATGTTTTAAAACAAATTAAGCATTTGTGAAATTTTTGACATGTAGTAACTGTTTTATGATTTTCAAAACATTTTCCACCTCGGAATGATCGTTTGCAATAGTTGCATGTAATAGTTGTAGATATATTATATTACATGCAGGAGACTGTCTACAACAAATACAGATACCTTCACAATTATGATAATTTGCGTAACCTACATTGCATTTTTCACAGTAATGGTTAATGGAAAAAACCGCTGTCAGCGAAATAATAACGTTAAAGTGATTTTCGTAATATAATAAATTAATTCTTTTGCCATAGTTTTTACCTTCAAAAATTATATTTTTGTTATTAGCATAATCGTAAACAACGATGTTATATTCATCCCCATAATAATCCTGTATTTTTTTAAGTTCAGATATTCCTGCACTTTGCGTTATATTTAATTTTGTTTTTACCATCATCTCTAATGCTAGATTTTTCTGCATCTTCTGTGTATCTTGGCGAATTTTTTTATAATTCATGTCACCATCTATAAAAGCTTTTCCTACTACAATAGCTCGGAGTAAGCAAAGATTATCATTATTTTTAATGACAACAATGCCTCTTCGTTTTAAACTTTCTTCATTGAAAGTAAAATAATTTCTCCCTCGTCCACTTCCAGAAGGCAACAGTACAGTTGTAGTTGTTAGTTGAAAAGAATCAGTATTCAGGCCCTCCGAATTACTTAGGAATATTTTACTTATTAGTTCCCAAATGTCTTCAAACTTCACTGAACTTGCAAGCTTAAAATTCATCCAACCTGGAGTTCTCTGTTGAAAGTTATCAGCAAAAAATACTATACCAATGAGATCATTCGGTTCAACGTTTTCCACCGAATATATAACTATTTGATTAATGGCTTCTTTAGTATATGCCAATATATCTTCTTCATTTGGAGCTTTTCTTATTTTGAATGTAATTTTTCTCGACATGACTCCAAACTTTTTTGAAAACTGACTTTTTCTTCCATAATTATGAATTTGGAAGACTCCTCTAAATATTTCTCTAATATTTGTTTCTTGGCCATTTTTCTCAGTATTGATTTGGTATGTTTTTACGACTTTTTTTTTTTGTTAATGATAATATATAACTAATTAGCCTTGTTTTTATACCAATATTAAAAGGGATAGGAAATTTTCCATACATATTTTTAAAAACTAGGAAATGAATCAAATAGACAATAAAATTAATTAAATAACCTATAAAATTGGCACTCCACATTGCACCTTATTTACATTTTACAACTCAAATTTGCATAATACTAGTAATTTCCTAGATTCTAGAACATAATAAATCTTGTTATAATATATTAAAAAAATTTTTCAAATTATATTTCAATTATATTAATTGATATTATATAAAAATTAATTTATTTGTTTTTCGTTTTACAATTCATTATTAAATTATTTGCATAATACATAGTTGTTATTAATAACATACCTCAAATTTGCATAATAGAAAGTAATTTACAAGAGTCTATAATAAATCTTGTTCTATATTAAATTTTTTTCTTATTTTTTTTATTAAACATAACAATTAATCACTAAATACAAATTTTTTTCTCACGATTTTATACATACAACCTATACTATAAATTACTTTAAAACTAAGATACAATAACAAGTTCAATATCTGCATTTTATTTATCTCATAAATAACACCTGCATTTTTGCGTTAATATTATTTTCCCGAAACTGGTTGACCGTGAAAGCCTTTTATTAATAAATAAATTCGTATTATTTACAATAATCTATATTACTATACTATCACAACAAGATTATTGCACTTACTTGTTCTACATAATCTAATAATTAAAATTATGCATTTTGTATTGTATTATGAAATTGACTTATTAGTATGGTATTATGAAGCTGTTTCAGATGTGTGTGTTAACTTATATTACCTACATAAAAATATTTATTACAATTCTTTATTAATTTTTTTGTATTATAGCAGTAACCAATAAAGTAATCCAAATTTTTTTTCAAATTATTTTTCAATTAAACATAACAATTAATCTAATTTACAATATCTAGTTTACCTTTTATTTTATTTACAAAAGCATTTTCCGGAAACTAATTATGCAAGACCAGCAAGTATCAGAACACTTGCTCAGGCTATTGACATAATTTGCTATCTCTTTCTCGCACAGAATTCCTATGTCCAAGTACATACAACCGAAAATTACAAGATACAATAACAAGGCCAATATCTGCATTTTATTTATCTCATAAATAACAACTGTATTTTTTGCGCTAATATTATGTTACAATAACTGGTTGACCGTGAAAGCTTTTTATTGAAAAAATAAGATACATTTTTATTATTTAAAATTACCTATATGTTACTATACTATCATAACAACATCATTGCACTTACTTATCCCATATTATCTCGTTTACCTTCTATATTATTTACAAAAGCTTTTTTCCGGAAACTAATTATGCAACCGGTAACAAATACTAGATATTATAACACCTGTTTAGATCATTGCACTTACTTATTCTACATTATTTAGTTTACCTTTCAATATTATTTCCAAACACACCGTAAAAGCTTTTTATTAAAAAATAAAATAAATTCTTGCATATTATTTACATAGTCTATGTTATTATAGTACAACACCTGTTTAGATCATTGCACTTCTTGTTCTACATTATCTAGTTGACCTTCTATATTATTTACAAACACTTTTCCGGAAACTAATTATGCAAACGCCAGTCACGACATCTAATTTGCTATCTGTTTTTTACACTACACCATTCCTTAAAAAAGCTCTCAACAACAAAGTAAATGCCAAGTCATTGACCTAATTTGCATAATTATTTTCCCACGCCCAAGAGCTACTATTACTACTTATAATGTTATCTTTTACCCATAGAAATTGAATTGTGTTATTAATTTTCAGTTGTTTAGCAAAGTGATAAAGTTTAGCCTGAAGTCGAGATAGTTGATTAAGAAACAATATCTCTCTATTGTGTTTCGCGTCCACTTCAAATTTCGCGGAAAAAAGATGATTTTTTTTCTTTCTTGTTAGGACATCATCTTTGACTGTTTATGAATTTAGCTTTACTATGCATAAATATTTAGTTTTTTCATTGGCGGTTTCAGTATTGTTTTGTTTTTTGTATCAATTATTTTAACATAAATGTCGGAAAGACTAATATTTGCGCTAATTTGATGTGCCATTTGAAGAAAAATTTCATTAAAATTATTAATATTTCCATCCATTTCCAATAGTCCAGCAACCATCATTTTTATATTCATTTTGAAGTTGTTTATCTACACTCTCTTCTAGTAAATTATGTTTTCCATATCCACTGGTTTTGTATTTAAAGTTTTTATATTTACCTTAAGGTTGCTGTTTTCACTTACTAATTCTTTATTTATTTTTAAAATTTCCTCAAATTGTTGAGAGGTGAAATTTTGTGAATTGCGAATTTCTAGGACTAGTGCTCCCAATGATTTAAGGTAATTTGCCATACTGTCTAGCGCGCAATTAGTTGATTGAAACGAATGTAAGTCAGTCACATCATTTCCAATTGAACAGACTTTATTCTTAGTGATAATTGGCAATTCAGTAGAGGAATCCTCCTCCTCGGAAAAACTATCTTCTCCCTCAACTAAAATTGGCGAATTAGCAACGTTACTTAGACAATCACTACATCTCTAAAGTACACCTTTTTTAATTTCACCAAGTAATTCATCAGAAATATTAGTGCATTTAGTGTGGAAAGAGTTATTGTAATCACCCATACACAACATACCTTTGGATTTATAATTTTTACATATAAAACACTGCTTGGACATAGTTTTTATATTAATTATTTAAAAATAAAAAAACGAAAACTGATATTCTTGAGTTATTTCTTTTTTGTTTGAGTTATGCGTTTGAGTTTTTTTTGTGGAGGTTTATTATTCTTTCTTTTTCTTTTTTAGTTTTGACTATATTTTATTGTTTTTAATAGTGAACACTAAGTAATTAATTTAATAGTTTAATTTTATTGTTTATCAAAATTTATTTGAAAAATTATTGAAATTTTAAAGAAAAGAAGAAAAATTCTTATTAATATATATATATTATGAATTTCGCTTTTACTTTCTTCTTGGTATTAAAAATACGTCTTAACAGTTCAACGATCAAACCTTTTTTTTTTTTTCATTTATTAACTTTCTTTCATATTTTTGCCTTTCAAAATTTACACTTTTTACAATGCTTTACATTCTTAAACCGAGAATAAAAAAATATCATAAAAACGTCATAGAATCAATAATCAAGAAAATAATAAATACTACAAAGCACTTTACAGAAAACACAAAATATCTTCTCAAAAATCCAATAAACAGTTGAAACTTTCGAATGTTCCGAAGTACTAGATACCCTAAAAACATTTTATGCATCAAATTAAAAAAGAAATAATTCAAAAAGTCAATAATAGTTCAAAAAATAAAATAAGTAGTAGTATATCAAACGATATAGCACAATGGAATATTCAAGGATTCTATAACAATAAACCTTTCTTAGCACTATTAATTTAGAAATATAACTCGTTAATTATAGCATTGCAAGAAACAAATATACATAGACCAAACATAAAAAATAACTATTAACATTACAAACGCCTATTACCCATAACGTAACACAAATGCGGAGGAGTAGGTTTATTGATCCACTCAGGTATAAAATTCGAACAAATTAAAATAAATACATCACTTCAAGCTATCGGTATCAAAAATTTATTGCGAAATTTATAGGAAAATATCACTATTGTTAACGTCTATTTAGAAAACGAACTTAAGCTCAAAAACGCGCACCTAGATCAATTAACGTTACAAATATTCGTCCCATACATAAGCATAGGTGACCTGAATGCTAGAAGCGAAACCTCAGGAGATATAATAATAAACCAGAGAGGAGCAGTTATAGATGGGTGGACAGACGGTAATGGTGAAGTTTGCATAATAAATGGTGGCTCGTGAACACTCTTAAACACCAGAGAAACTCTAACATGCTCCGATCTCACAATAGCCCATACATCAATAGCATATCAATTAAATTGGAAAACAGGAGGAAACAGGCATGGGTAAATAAAAAAATAGCAGAGCTTTCTAAAGAAAAACTAAATTATTAAAAATAGTTAAAGGAACACCCACACAGCATACACTAACCATGCTCAAAAAGAGAAGTGCCGAGTTAAGAAGAGAAATAAAGCAGGCGAGAAGGAAATCATGGGAAAGTTTTGCTAATGGAGTAAATAACAGTAACTCAAGCGAAACGTGGCGCGGGTCAGAGGAATTCTTGGTAAAAATACACCGATGCGTACACTCACCATACAACAAGCAAACAAAATAGAGATAAACCCAATAAAAACGTGGAGTTCCTAGCTGATTGCTGCGCATCTTATGCAATAAACACAGAACAAGACAAAGAGCAAAAATACAACCCCCCAATTTCAAACGTTCCACCAAATAGAACGTTGGATTTACCAATAACAAGTGAAGAAGTAACATGGGTAATTCAAAACTTTTCAAGAGACAATATGTGGTACGGACAAAATAACCTACACTATGCTAAAAACCCAACAAAAGTTTATATCGAAAGGCTAGTAAAATTGTACAATAAAGTTTATTGTACTGGACAACTTCCTCAAAGCTGAAAGATGGCGGAGCTCATCAATACCAAAACCAGGAATAGACCCAAGATATCAGTAAAACTACATATACAATATATTGTTGTTGAGCACTACTAGCAAAGTATTAGAAAAATAGTAGCAAAAATAAAATGCATTTTACCAGAGGAAATACATAGTTGCAGGGAACAGAAAGGCACTAATACTTTACATCAACAGCTAGAATTACAAAGTCAAATTACTCAAAACAAAGATCATATAGACATACTCTCATGTGACCTAGAAAAAGCATTCGATAGAGTAAAAAAGAAAACGGTAATATAAAAGCTAAAAAATGAATGCAGGAAAAAGTATAATAAGTTACACAGCTGTCTTCCTCTCGAACCGAAAAATCGCAATATGTTATAACGGTTTCAGTTGCAAATTCAAAAATCTCAACAATGGACTACCACACGGCTCACCGTTATCAGTTCAACTCTTCAATGTTTACATCCAAGATTTCAGCAAACAACTTCTGAAAATTAAAGAGATTTATTACCTCATTTATGCAGATAATGTAATAATCACTGCAGAAGGAGACTAATTAAAACGAGAAAACGCTTTACAGACAGCACTGAATCTAATCGACTGCTGGGCTTCAACTACAGGAACTTACTTTTCCCTTAACAAAACTGAAACCTTACATATTTGCAGAAAGCGAATCTATCAAAAGTCAAATATCAAACATCAAAACGAACCTGTCCAATATACAAATGATCGAAAAATACTTGCCCTCAATTTTAGCAGAAATCTGAAATTTAACAAACACGTGGAAAACACAGTCACAGATATGAAGAGATCAAACAACATCTTGAAACTCATCTATCAGAAAAAGGATTAGAATGGGGTGTACCCTATACACACACAAACATATATTTACCGGAGAAAGGTCTCCCACTTGCCGATTCTGTAACAACATTGCCACAATAAACCACATATTTTTTGAATGTCCAGAAACCAATAGAATCTGGGCAAATGAACCTACACACATAAAAGAAACAATAACGGGGAACGACAAAACCAGCATAAAAAAAATAAGAAAATTCCTACGACACCATTAAAAAATATGGAGGGCAACTATAAAATTAAAAAGCAAAGAAAAAATATAGAAAAAAAAATACAAATAAATAGACAAATAAATAAATAATATAGATAGATTAATTTATATAGTTTAATATAGATTAAGTTTTTAAGCTGGGCCACATCTCTTTACAGCGATCGACCCAAAAAAATTAAATAAGTATTTATATTTTATTAATAATACTAAATAAATAAAGAAGATGTAGGTTCCAATTCCAGACTAAAAATTATTTAATTTAATAATAATTTCGTGAAATCGCGGAAATTGTAGAGAGTTATTTTATTGATGTAATAAAAGAACTTAGAATTAACAACTCCACTTGATCAAACTTTATCTAACTGTCAAAGAAAGTAGACGTACCTACTGTAATTTCGCGCTTAATTAAAAATTATTTAGAATTATTAAAAAAACATTTTCTTATTTTTGCTGAAATGCCAAAATTTGTAACAATTTATTTAAAATGGAAAAAAAAAAAAACTTCAATTATACAAAATACATTTTGGGAATTTAGTAAAAATATGAAATGAAAAATGGGAAAAATATGCACTGTGTGTAATAAATCATACATTAATTAATAATCATTAAAACAAAATACAAATATGAATACAACATAACCTAAAATTGCACTGGATTTTTATATGCTGAATTTTTCTTCTTTCAAATCAACTTTCAACATACATCAGCATTTCAATCTATTTAGCACTTACATATATAAAAATAAATACAATTTTTCTACTTTTCTTTAATATATACATAATTTATTATAATAACACTCTTTAAAGTCAGTAATTTAATTTAAACTAAATTAATATCAAATAATTTTTAAAACATTTTAACAAATAATCACATTTAAATTTTTTTTAACTATGTAAAATTTAATCACTCAATTTATTTTTAATATCTTTTGAAATAATTCTTAAAACTTTGTCCAAAAAAGAAAAACATTTTAACTTTTTTATTTTAAATTATGATTTCTATTTTAGATTTATTTACTACCAGCTAAAACACTTGATTTTTTATAATTTTAAATTTATCTTATAAATTTATTTTTACATACTTTTTTTTGAAAAAAAACACAAATGTGAAATATGTTCCCTTTGTACTATTACTTTCCCTTTCTTTTAAATTATTTTTTAATTAAATTAATTCTCTTCTATTTACTCGTATTAAATTTGCATTCAAATGAAAGAATTAGAAATAGAAATTAAAATTAAATTAATTTAATAACTATGGTTGTTGTCTCGGTTAATTATTAGTGGTGGATATAAATTGAATATTGCTTGTATATGATAAGGTATTATAAACTGTCATGTACAATTATTATTTTTCTTGTATCCAATTCTAATTTACGATGTATGACGAATTACGTTTCTGATTTTATTATTTAGTATTATTTTATTTTATTTTTTATTTTTTATTTTTGCTTTTTATAATATGTTATAATTCCTCTTTTCTCAAAAGGCGATTATAATATATTATAAGTCTTTTTGTTTTAATTTTTTAATTAAATTTTATAATATCAATTTTATTTATTTATTATTTATTTTATTCTAATATTATATAATAAATTATTATAACATTAGTACAGCCCTCGGCTACTATGGCAATTATGGGCTTGATAGAGATCATATCTAATATATATACAACATTTACATGGTAATTACAAGTTATTTACAAAATTATTTAATTTTTAGAATTTTAATAAGGTTAAACATATTATAATCAACAGATTTTGCTTTTTTTAAGAATTTATTAAATATAGTGTTTAACTTATTAGCTTTTTATTTTCTATTATATACGGTTTATTATATTAAGTTCCACATATTATAATGTTTAAAAAATTTTTCCAATCTATCAATATTCTCAGACTTCGGGCTCAGTATTTCATTTAAGTTTATTGAATGATTTTGTAGAAGATTATTTGAACCTGGACGGTCAACTAAAATATGTTTGATTGTCAAAATATTTTCACAGTGTGGGCATATGGGTGGATTGGATTGGGCGAAGATCTTTTTTGGTGTAGAGTTTGTGACCTAAGCGAATTCTACTTATTTTGACTCTTATTGCTCTGTTTTTGATCTCGTATGCTGGAGATGTTGCATTCGACCAGTGAAATTTCAGAAAGCTATTGGAGGAGTTCCACTTTACTTGTCTATTGTGCAGGATGTATTTCTCTATTTCTTTAGTTTTGATATTTGGAAAATAGATACGTTCATATCAATTTTATTTTCCGTTGCAGTATTGTATTACCATGATGGTCTACTTTTCTATCAATTTTTGCAATATTCGTGGTCTCGCATCAAACTTTTGCGCCGTAGAGGCACACTTACTCTCGGAAAGGCCAGCATTGTTAGCACTATGCGAAACTCAAGTTAAAGACGATAGTATTAATTTTAATATTAACGGCTATTCTTTGGTTTCGCATTTTATTACCCACAGAGGTGTCGCTTTATATATTCGTTCTGATGTAACTTTCAACACCCTTCACAATTTAAAAGGCTCCAACCATATTTTTCATTATATATGGATTAAACTACATGTTGAAAAGTCTACAATATTTTTCTGTGTTTTGTACAGATCTCCTTAAGCAAGTGAGTCTAAAACAGCTGTTGCCATTGAGCAACTATCGAATAACATTAACTCAGTCCTGGTCCAACTGATATTGCTGGTGATTTCAATGTTCACAACAAGAAATGGCTCCATTATTCTAGTCACAATTCACCAGAAGGCAGGTAAGTTGAACTATTTTGGAATCTCTTCCAACTTTCTCAACTTATTAGGAACCCAACGAGGGTTCCAGATCAAAATGGCCATAATTGACATCTTCTGAACTTATTTCTAACCACAAATCCAGAAAAATACACAATCTCTGTTAACTATCCCCTTGGTAACTCCGACCATTGCCTTGTTAAAACAAGTTTCCCAAGAGGTATATCTGCTAGTCCAAGCATAACCCCAAAAAGTTTATTCGGGCTAATTACAATCGGGCTAACTGGGATGGCTTGAATAATTTTTCATGGCTTTTTTAATGGCTTCGACTGGTCTATATACTTTCGTCAAAGAAATGTTGATCTTTTTGCTGATGCCATTAGTAAAACTATAATGCTAGGTAAGAAACTATTCATACCTACATCGTATAAATCTGTTAAACCAAATACCAAGTCATGGTTTAATGCCATTTGCAAAAGGACCATCAGAAATAAAGAGGGAAAGTTTAAACTGTAGTATGCTAATGTCTCGGAGGTATCACGTAGAAGTTATAAAATGGCTCGAAATGATTGTAAAAAAATTATCAGTCAACAAAAGTTTCTGCATAACCAGAGGTTGAAGTATAAAATTCTTCACCAACTCAACTGCAATCGTTCTTTTTGGACATTTGCAAAAAATGTTAAGCAGAACTTTTGTAAGTCTTCATTTCCTCCCTTGATTGATAATAATGACTCTATCATATCAGATTCGGCTGGTAAAGCAAATTTGTTTGCAAGACCTTTTGCTGCAAATTCCACACTCCCTCCTACAACTCAACTTGTACCCACAATTACTGAAGTCTATTGCTCGTGTAGATTTGGAAAGATTAACTTCAGGAATCCAGCTGTAGTGAAAGTTCTGAAGAACCTGAATGATAAAAAGTCCACTGGCCCTGCTGGAATCTCCGCCATGGTTCTAAAAAATACTGCCTTCTTCATTTCGAAACCTCTGCGCAATCTTTTTTATCTTTCGTTTTCGACTGGTATCTATCCCAGTCAGTGGAAGGTTGCTCATGTTTCCCCAATTCCCAAAAAAGATGACAAAAGCGAACTCTCAAACTATAGACCTATAGCTATCATTTCGATCATTTATGGAAATCGATCTAAAGTTATGGAAACTATTATCAACTCTAAGCTCAAGAAATATTTAGACGATAGGGGTATCTTATATGATCGCCAATACGGTTTTAGAAGCAACCGATCCACTGGTGATCTTATGACATACCTCAGTCGTAAACTTAACAGCAGCATTCACTACTCTAGTGAATGTACTGTTGCTGCTCTCGATATTTCAGAAGCTTTTGATTGAGTATGGCATGCTGCTCTGTTGAACAAATGTCAAGCTCTAGGTTTTAGTTCAGTTTTATGCAAATGGATTGAAAACTATCTTTCGAATCCTATCCTATCGAAAACTATCTATCTACTCTCTTTTTGATTTTTATCAACGATCTTCTATCTGCAACATTAAATCTAATTCACAGTTTCGCCGACGACAGCACTCTGGTGGCATCTTATAATTTTCCGAGAAAGTTAAATGTCACAACCCCCGAAGTCGACATAGCTAGGCTGTCTATGACCAATACGGTTAACGATAATTTAACTAAAGTCGCTAGTTGGGGCTCCAAAAACAGAGTGGAGTTTAATTCCTCCAAAAGCCAATGCTGTCTGATAACATTAAAAAAAAACAAATTATAACCCCAATCTGAGGTTGCTTGGGCAAATAGTGCAACGATCGGAAAACCTGAACCTAATTCGAAAAATGACGTGGAATGATCATATTTTTGATATAGCAAAAAGTGCTGGGCGTCTCATCCACTTCCATAAACTTTCTCGATCGAGTTCAAAAACGCGCCATTCGTCTAATTAACGACCCCATATGGAGTAATACTATAGCCTCACTTGACATTCGTCGTTGTATAGGAGTTCTTTATCTTTTTTTTTAGATATTTTGTAGGTAATGACACTTGCTCAGTTGAAATAAAATCACTGATGCCTCCTCTTAAACAATTCCAACGCACTACAAGCGGGCAGCAAATGCGCAGTCCTACTATGTGGAACTACCTAAGTGGTACTCTACTGGTTATAGCAATTCGTTTGTTGTTAGAACTGCGAAAATATGGAATTTATTACCATCCACCGTGTTCCCAAAAGTTGGCGGTTTTGATATTTACAATTTGCCCCAAATTTAAGAAGAATAACAGATTCAAGAATCAACAGATTCTTCTCCAATTTACCCCTCAACTTCCCATTTTCCTCATTTTCTCCATCTCTATCTCATCCCTTATAATCACAACTACTTCAAGTACAAACGATCATATTCCTAGTTTATCGTTTTAGTATAAAACAAAAAAAATCGGTCAACAATAAAAGTTTAAGTTCATTAAGTTTTAAGCTGGTATTAAGTTTATTAAGTTTTTAGCTGGCCCACATGCCCTTTACAGCGACCGGCCCAAAAAAATTAATAAATAAGTATTTATATTTTATTAATAATAATAAATAAATAAATAAATAAAGAAGATGTAGGTTCCAATTTCTAACTAAAAGTTATTTAATTTAATAATAATTTACGTGAAATCGCGGAAATTGTAGATAGTTATTTTATTGACGTAGCAAAAGAACTTAGAATTAACAACTCCACTTGATCAGACTTTATTTAACTGTTAAGGAAAGTAGACGTACTATAATTTCGCGCTTAATTAAAAATTATTTAAAATTATTGAAAGAAAAATGTTTTTCTTATTTTTGCAAAAATACTAAAATTTATAACAATTTATTTAAAAAAGAAAAAAATTAAAATAACTTCAGTTATACAAAATAAATTTTGGGAATTTAGTAAAAATATAAAATGAAAAATAGAGGGAAAAATATGCACTGTGTGTAATAAATCGATCACAATAAATCAAAATGGATATAATGTAGTGAGCAATGCAGAAAAATATTTCATTGTAATTGTGCTAAAATTGAAGATAGTACCTTAAAACAGGTGAA
Organism: Poecilobothrus nobilitatus; assembly: GCA_947095535.1. Taxonomy (NCBI): domain Eukaryota; kingdom Metazoa; phylum Arthropoda; class Insecta; order Diptera; family Dolichopodidae; genus Poecilobothrus; species Poecilobothrus nobilitatus. The sequence goes on along the minus strand of OX352772.1, from coordinate 161,201,491 downwards.
AAGTGGAGTTATATGCAGGTCATGTACAGATTGGCTTTCTGATAATAATGGAGCAATTGCTGTCTTGGATGAATAGATCTATACAGATACAGGAAAATATAAAGATCTACTAAATAATGGAGCATTTGCTCACTTGGGTGAATCGATTACTGATACTGATACAGATGAAATAAAGAATTACCTAATAACAATTATGTTGATCCAATGGAGCAACTCGCTGCATTTGACTTAACCAGCTGTAATATAGATACAGTTGCAAATTTGCTGAAGATAATTGCCTATGTTGTAATTGATATAAGAAAATCGCAGCAATTTGTATCAAACCAATTAGATGACTTAGTCAAACAAAATCAAAATATGAAAAATAATACTACCTTAAAAATACGTTTAGCCAGTGTAGAGGATTAAAACAGCAGCTTAGAACACAAAATAAATAATCTAGATGAATTCCAACAGGAGAAAATAAAAAACAATATTGTTTTGGCGGGTCTTCCACGTAACCTTGAGAAGCTGCAAGAGCAAGTATTGAATATTTCCAAAATTATTAAATCTGATATCTCGAAGGAAGATATTTCTCAAGTAACATTATTGACAAATAAATCAAACCAACCGAAAGATAGCTTATATTTATTTGAATTCCAGTCCCAAAAAGCAAAAACAGAGTTTATGGGAAAGAAAAAACAATATAAACATTTATTTACCGCAGAGCTGGGGCTGGTAACGAACAAGAATAAGGAAATATTTTTTTGTCATCACCTCACACCATTTCAAGCTCAACTATACAGGCAAGCAAAAGAAATTAAAATATCCAAGAATCTTCAATATCTCTGGGTTAAGGATTTTTATATGTGAAAAGGAGAGTAGCAAACATTACAAAATCTCTGCACAAAATGATATTGATTCCATCTGTAAGGTATTTACGTAATTATCCTTCACAAGGGTATTCACTAACAAATATTTTCATAATTACTAATCACTATAGTTTTAATTTATTTTATATACTAAATTTTTCAAACTTTATTTGCTTTGCCAACATTTCAGTTATATATTTTTTGGAATATCATAATTTGCATTTACAACAAAAAATATTGCAATTTATATTTTTAATGAATTTTTATTTTTATTTTCAATTTTTACTTTTTTTATAATCTTATCTTAATCTTTTGTTATCTTATAACAAAATAAATTACACTAGGTTTGGATCATATTATATATTATTAACAATTATACTACTTTTTTAGAATTTTATATTAAATATTTTAAACTTTATCGGAAATGTGCATATTATCTAGTCTAGAACAAACTATTTTAATATGTTTACATATTTTACAAAGGAAAAAAAATTATTTGTTTAAAATTTTTAATATACACTTATCTTTTTTAATCACAACTGTTTCAATTTTAATTTATTTAAATATTACTAATTCTAAAAACTTAATTAATCTTACAATATTAATAATATTTCTTAAATGTAATCTTAAATATTTTAAATGCAAAAAAAATTATATTTTTAAAATTTTTTATATACATTTATATTTTATAATAATTAATCTTACAATTTTTACAAATTTAATTTATGCAAATATTACTAATATTAAAACTTTTATAATTTACACAATATTGATTTTACAACTTAAATATTATAATTGCAACTTTATATTAGAATTTAAATATTTTAATATCGACCGAACGCGTGCTTCTTCAAAACTAATTATTTTAATGTATGTGTATTGGATTTTACTGTACAATAATTATTCTTCCAAAACAAGTAATTTTTATTCACTTACCTCACAATGAGTGCATATGATATTGATAATGAAATAAGAGTAATTAATGTAAGTACAGGATCTTTCCTAATCAGGCGTGGCTGTAAATGTCGTAAGGGGGAATAACTCTTACGACGTATGTGGGATTCGAACCCACACTCCCTTGGTGTTTACAGTGTATTTTATACGCTCTTACCCACTAGGCCACCGACGTCCCTATTATAATATTCTTATAATAATAAGAAAATAATAATATTCTTCTTATATAATTTCTTCGGAAATATGTATTAGGGAAAATTTCGTATGATAAAAAAAAACAATGTATATAAAAAAATATAAGAAAATTGATTTTGTGGTGATTTTAATCTTCCGAACTTAAGATGGATAAAGCATGACGAGGAATACTTTCTGATTCCGAAAGATATTGGGACTGAATGTGAATATGTATTTATTGATAAATTAAAAATTTATTATTTACAAATAATTTTAGACATTCTAACTTTCAGGATAAATAACTGGACTTAGTGTTTACCGTGGAATAGAATCATATAATTTTTTGTTTAACCTTTCCTATTCTAGGAATTGATTATTTTTAAACTTGCTTATTGTAGATCTTGATAAATTTCATCCTTCCTTAAGTTTCACTTTTTGTATAAAAATTCACCAATCGATTGTGATTTTATTAATTCTATTGTTTTAATTTCAACGAAGAAAATATTGCTACTCTTAGTAAATTCATTAATTCCTATGACTATTTTTTCTTATTAAATGTAAACATAATGACATACAAGTTTTTTGAAATTATTTTTGAACGTTTTCGGCAATTTCTCCAATGTCTAAAGATTATCGTTCTTGAGTTCACTGTGATCCACTTTTTATTTGAGAAAACTTAGAAATAAGATGAATAAAGCTTGGTGTTATTAGCTTAAATTGAAGAATCTCTATGACTATAATAGACTTAAAATTATTTTTGATCGATTCAAAATATCTTCGGAATTACTCTAAACCACAAACTCCATATTTTTTAGTATGTCCTTAAAACTTATATCAAATCCAAAATACTTCTGGAAATTAGTTAATTCCAATTGGAAAAGTTTTTTTTTTTTTTTTTCGTGGGTCAGTGGAGATCTTCAAAAGATACTGTAGTTCTGCCGTGTTCTACTCGTGTTCTGCTACGGCATGCCGGATTCTTATCGGCTAAAACCACCTTTCCTTGTGCCAACACCAATCTGTTGGATCGACTGAAGACTTTTTCTTCTTTTTATTTGTTCACGTTTACTGCAAAAATATTATATAAAATATGTTTCCATCGCTCATTGTAGTAACTCTTGTGGTTTTCTTCTTTTCAGCCGACGAATATTGCTATCAACATCCAGTACAGCTTTCATTTGACGTTCTCATGTATCCGCAATCGTTGGTAGTGCTTTACCGCAAACGTTCTGATCTCTTCAGTTACCAATTTGATCTTCAGTTACAAATTTGATCTGTAGATCCCGATGTAGGTCTTTGTCGCGTATATACCAAGGGGCATTTACAACTTCGCGTAGTACTTTGTTTTGAAAGGTTTGGAGTATATTGATATTTGATATTTTTGCACAGCCCCATAGTTGAATACCATATGTCCAGACTGGTTTCAATACTTGTTTGTATAGCAAGATTTTATTTAACACTATCATCTGCAAATTACGCCGTACTAACATAATAATCTTGAATCATATCTCTTGTGAACAATAGATATAATACAGGCCCAAGAACACTTCCCTGTGGAAAATCTGCCGTTACCGCTTTTAGGTCTGAGTATTCAGTTCCATAGCGAACTCTGAAGTATCTGTTGTTTAGGTATGAGTTAAACACTTCAAAATATTGTCTAGGTAGGTCTCTGTGTAGTTCAAGCTTAAGACCTTCGTGCCACATCTTATCGAATGTCTGGGCAACATCCAAAAAGACAGCAGAGCAGACTTTTTTTCCTCAAATATTTTTTCTATTATATCTGTTATGCGATGGATCTGATCTAATGTTGGTTGAATGGTTATTTCTGAATCGAAATTGATGTGATGGAACTAGATTTCTTTGCTTAATAATTACATAAAGCCTTTTCAGCAATATTTTCCCAAAAATCTTTGACATTATTGCCAGTAAAGATATTGGGCGATAAGATGTTACTTCTGTTAGAGGTTTGCTTTGCTTAGGTATTACAATTACTTCGATTATTAATAATTTCACTTTTAGATTATTTTTATGAATTGGTTTAGTAAATTAATGATTCCTAATAGTGGGAAAAACTACTAAATTTAAAAAGAAGAATTAAATATTAAAGAAAGTAGTTATTCCAATTGGTTTTCTTGTTTGCTAGACTTTGTATATTTTCCTTTTGTTTTACATCTTTACCACACGTTAAAATTACTGAAGTGTGATCAGATGATAAATCATCATAACTTTGCACATTTATTTGATCACTTGTCATTCCTTTTATAACAAAAAAATCGATAAGATCCGGTGTTTTTAATGGATCTGTAGGCCAATAGGTTGGTGAACCAGATGAGAAAAAGTCAAATCTATATTTTCGGGCCTGTCTGTAGAGGTCCTTACCTTTTGCAGATGTTAGTCTCGAGTCCCAGTAGGTGTGATTGACATTAAAATTGCCACCTATAATGAAGCTATTTCATAGTGACTTGGACATCTTTACTTAGCGAGTGTTTTGGCGGACTGTATGTGGCTACTAACTTAAAGTTTTTATTTTTAGTCCATATACTAATCGTTGTTGTTTGCATTGCGCAATTTGCTATTTTTGGTTAATAGAAAAAGTGATGAGTTTCCTATTTATATGAGATGCAATGGAGTTTCTAGTAAGGATGCAAAAATAATATTTAATTTCTTTTGTGAATATTTCTGTCGTGCTTAGAAATTCTAAATTTTCACCAAATTAAAAGGGCACTTATGGAAAAGTACGTAGTCTAATATGTGTATTTATTTGAACATAATAATCTTCCTGAAACAGGTATTTCGGAAATTATACTTAATAAATGTTCAAGTGCCTTGGCTATTCTACTTTCTTTAATATTTAATTCTTCTTTTTAAATTTAGTAGTTTTTCCCACTATTAGGAATCATTAATTTACTAAACCAATTCATAAAAATAATCTAAAAGTGAAATTATTAATAATCGACCGATTGCGAAACTTTCCTCTATTCCAAAACTTTTTGAATTAATTTGGTATGATTCCCTTATAGACTATAAACCTCTTTTACTTCACCATCAAGATGGATATATGAATCAAAACTCAACTGTTACTAATCTTTTGAGTCAGTTTCAATTTTTACAAGAAATATCGACTTTACAAGAAATATCGACAAGAAATATCGAGGTTTTCAAATAGATGTTATTTACAAAGTTTTTCCACATTCAATAATACTTCTAAGATTAAAAAAATTTGGGTTCGCATATATTTTTATGGATTGCTCGACTCATATTTAACTGACAGCTCTTACAGTGTTTTGTTTAAAAAAATCCGTTCGAAACCTCTAATTCTGGAGTTCTCTTTTTTATAATTTGGGTTACTGATTTCTCTTCACTTATTCTTAGCAGCGAACTTATATATCACATGACACTAATTTAAGTAATTACAGAGTGCCATTAAGTGTTTTCTAAAAAATTATTGTTTCTATTAAATATTTTATTAGGAAGAATTGAAATTTTGAATTAATAAATTTAAATTGAAATAGGTTAAGCATGTTATGTTATATATGAATTCAATTATAAATAAGAGAATAAAGAACTATAACTATATAACTGTACTTCAAATTCGTCGTCGTCATCCAGTTTGTTTTGATGATTTTTTGAATTGTATTAGTCTTTCTAAAACAACTTCTATTAAAGATTTAGGGTTTTACTTTGATAAGCTTTACTTTGATGATATTGTTAGACCTAATTTGGAATATGCCTGCCAAGTTTGGTCGTCTTTCTATGAAGTTCATAGCAATAAAATAGAGACAGTGCAGAGAAAATTTTTAAAATTTACTTTGCAAAACCGTCAATGGTCAAATCAATTAATCTAACCTCCGAATAAAAAAAAGGTTGAACTTAATGAAAGGTTCCAATTGAAAACTTTGGAACAAAACAAGAGGTAACTGATCTTATTTTTCTTACTGAAATTATAAAAGAAAACATTATTTTTCCTCAAGTTCTGAATAACATCAACATTTATTCAAAAATTCGTCTACGTAATACTAATTTATTTACGTTAAGTTCCCATCTGACTAATTATTGTAATTATGTACCGACTCATAGGATGTTGCTAATGTATTTGTTAATACACAAGAATAATATGGATTTTACACTGTCAAAACAAACACAAAAACTGTATAAATTGTGTAAGCAATAAAGATTTTTATATAATTAAATTATTTTAATTGTATGTAATTTAATTTTAATCTAAATTAATTAAAAAATACAATCTAGTTTTTAAATTGAATTGTGGGGCTTAGGTGGTCTAGTGGGTAAGAGCGTATAAAATAAGCTGTAAACACCGAGGGAGTGTATGTTCGAATCCCACAAACATCGTAAGAGTTATTTCCCCTTACAACATTTACAGCCACGCCCGAACAGAGCAGGAAAATGCATTAAAAAAATTGAGTTGTTTTTAGTTTTTTTAAAAAATAATAGAAAAGAAATATCTTTTATTAAAGTTTGAGCTAAACTAATTAATAAATAATTTAAAAATAAAGGTGTAAGTATTTTTTTTTTCGTTTGGTTAATAAGTGCTCTTTCCTTCGGAGTCTGATGTTTACTGACCCATTAGCTTCAGCCTTCATCAAGAAAAAAAAAATAAGTGTTCTTTATTTATTATTTCAATTGAATTTATTTAATTATTTAAATTTAGGTTTTACTGCTCGAATGACTGAACTTGATAATGTTTTAAGAGATTTAAACTGTGGAAATTATCAAAGAACAATGGTAAATAATGATAATAACAAGGAAAATTCTTTAGGGCCGAATAAAGGATTCATATCATTTCAAGACAATATAATAAAATTTGACAAGGTACCTTTAGTAACTCCAAATGGTGACATATTAATAAAAAAACTTAGTTTTGAAGTTAGGTAAGAATTGTATTTATTAAGAAAAATATGTTTTTAATATCTTATTAAAGATCAGGAATGAATGTACTAGTGTGTGGCCCAAATGGCTGTGGAAAGTCAAGCTTATTTAGAATATTAGGAGAGCTCTGGCCAAGTTGGGGTGGTAAAATTATTAAACCACCGAAAGGAAAATTATTTTACATTCCACAGAGGCCATATATGACATTGGGAAGTTTAAGAGACCAAGTAAATTTATAGATACATATGTATCTTATTGTATTTATACAGATTTGTTAATAAATACAATAATATACAATACAATAATATACAGATTTGATAATAAATACAATAAGATAAATATTTTCATTTACATTAAATAAATAATTCATTTATCTGTTTTATAATTTATTGACTTTTTGTTTTTAGATTATTTACCCTCATTCTTACGAAGAAATGATTCGACGTGGCAAAAATGATGATGATTTATTGAAATATTTGCGAATAGTACAACTAATTTATTTGCAATTTCGTGAAAATGGGTTGAACGCTATTGAAGATTGGATTGATGTTTTATCAGGTGGAGAAAAGCAAAGAATAGCAATGGCAAGATTGTTTTACCATAGTCCTCAGTTTGCTATATTAGATGAGTGTACCAGTGCAGTTTCAGTGGATGTTGAAGGTTCGATGTACCAATATTGCAGAGAAACAGGTATATCTTTATTTACTGTGTCACATCGAAAATCTTTATGGAAACATCATGAATATTATCTTCAATTTGATGGAAAGGGAAATTTTACATTTGATCAAATTGACGGAACAGTTGAACAATTTGGTTCCTAAATTTTATATATTATTCTACAATTAACTAAATTTATGTCAGGAGAATGGTTTTAGCTTTTAAGTGGAGAATGGTGCCGGATAAAATATTATTATCTGATATATTCTTGAAAGATATAAACTACAAAACAACGCTAAAATAATGTTTGTTATTGATTTTAAAATTATAATGTTTTTGACTAGATTTTGTAACATACTATTAGATATATTATATAGATTTCTTGTTTAACTTTTATATTAAAATATTAAAATTAATGTTGTCCGAATTTGGAATATAATTGTTTTATGGTTTATGGAATTTTGGGCTATTTTTATACTAAATAATATAAAGAATAATTGTAAAATATGTAACTTAAAGATTAAACTTTTAAAGTTCTGTAACACACGATTTGTTTTATTTAAATCTCCTTTTTTTTAGTTTAAACAATGCAGTATACTATAGGCCACAGTGCTGAAATTTTTTCCTGACATTTAACCGAAGTTTGTCTTTCGTTACCTATTCGTTTACAATAATCTCATATTTCCATAAATTTATAATCTTTTACACATTTTCTTGAAAAAATTACAACAACACTTTACATTGTTTAGAGCTTTTATAGAAAAAAAAAGATGCTATTAATCAAATGTGAAAGAAAAGAAAAAAAAAAGATCAATACACATTTTGCACTTTTAAAAAAGAAAAAGTTTCTTTAATTCCTATTTTAGTATGCTGTTGAATGCCATGAAAGGAGGGGTGTATGCTTTTTAAAAATTGTTTAAAGGGTTCAAATGTGGTAATTTGTTTGCATGAACATTTTTATTTTAAATTTCGTTTTAATTTTTTTTAAATATTTTTTGAATTAAAAAATTTTAAATATAGGTAGTTGACAAATCAAAATGCCTTTCAAATTCATTGTAGAGGGTTGTACTACAACCCAAGTGGAAATGTATTCTTTGTTCTCTTACCTTTATCAAAGCCTTATTTCAGACGATTTTAATATAAATTTTGATGTAATTTGTGTGTGAGGTTAATCTTCGTTCAATATTTATGCTAAAATTTTTGCTGTATTTTCAAATGTTCTTTTAAACAATTTTTGCAAAAATTTAAATAATGAAATAAGTAGTAATTCAAATTTCAGAAAATAGCTACATTTACTTAAAAAATCATCTATCTCGTAGTAGTTTTATTTTTATTTTATTGATAATTGAATTATGCAAATAGACTGAGATATAAAAAATACATGAATTATGTAATTAATTTTTTAAATTTATTTAATTTATATTTTTATTTTATTAGTGACTGAATTATGTAAATAGACTGGGAAATAAAAAGTACATGAATTATGTAATTAATTTTTTTAAGTTTAATTAATTTAATTTTGTGATATATTTTTAATTCGAACTTTAAACATTTAAATTATTTTCTAGGTTTTTAAGTTATTAATGCTTTTTTTAAATGAAGTTGTTTATTTTTTTTATGTTAATTTTGTTTTTTGAATTTTTTTGAATTTTGTTTCCGTTTTTTTAAGTATACTTTAATGTTTACTATATTTTAATTTATCATTTACAATATTTTGAATTTGAAAAAATTAATAAAATTTATCATAATAATTTAATTTAATTTATATATTTCACATTTCAAGTTAGAATTATACAAAGCTTTTGAAAGCTTTGAAAGCTCGTCCAATCTTCGTAACTCGTAAGTCGTAACTATTACCCTATGCGAAAGAAAAATAAAACAGATAAAAAATAAAATTTCTATAATTCTCATCACTCATCAGTATACTGTCAAAGTTTATAACGTGAAGATTGTGTCGGATTTCAAATTCATTTTTTTTTAAATAAATTAAAAATTATGAATGAAAATGTTAATATTTTTTAATGAAATTTCCAGAAAAAATAGATAATATTTTATATTTTTTTAAATATATTTCATATTTAAAATATTCCTGCACACAAATATGATCTATCGTTTTAAAAAACTCCCATAACACTTATACACAAATAATCTCCAATTTGAAAGCTGCTCTCTGAGCACTGTGGCCTATAATATTGGTTTAAATGTAGTTAAATATAAAAAGAAGCAATTTAAGCTTTTAAGGGTTTTTTCTTTTTATAAATTAAAAAAAAAAATTGTTTAATTTGGCATAGACAGTTTACAAACTGAACAATTCATAAAGTATCGTTCAACTAACCCTTAAAAAAATTATATACATAGAAAATTCACGTAGAGCAAATTTTGTTAGTCAGAATTCTGCAAACAAATAGTATCCCAAAAATCTGTATTCAAACAAATTTTTAAAGAATAATATATATTGCTTACTGATTTTAGTATTTTCATACTAACAGAAATGATATGTATTTGTAGCCTTTGTATGTTTGTTATTCTATGTAATATTACAATCTATCTTAACTAACATATCTAACAGTTGGCCAGTTCGCCAATACGTAGGTTCACCCGTCCATATATAATTTAATTTATTTTCCTGCATTGGCATAAGTAATTGTCTCTATTTATGGGTGATAATTCTTGAACCCAAATCTGTATGACTGGCTTATAGTCGTCGCCACCAGCGATAAATTTGTTGCCAAGTGTTTTGACATTTTCTGAGAAGAGCTCTTTGGTAATGCTATGTTTTGGGGGCTGTAAAGTGCTGCCATGGTAATTGGTCCCATCCAATCTTCTGTATACTTCTGGCTATACTTGTGGCTTGAATGTGTTTTTTTTTTTCAAAGTTTTGTAATTCGTAATGCTTTATATTGCTTTTGACTATAATGGTCGATCCACCATGTGCTGTACCACCGGGATGCTTTGTGTCGTAGGTGATATAATTGTGTAAATATAAATGGCTTTTATTTGCGAAATGTGTTGCAGAAATAAGTATGATTATAAGTTTATATTTATAAATAAATGTTTTTATTTCTAGTTCGTGTTGACATAGTCCATTGGCATTCCAGAGAGCTATTTTTAAGAGCTTGGTCATTATTTAATTTTTGTTACTAATGTTGTTAGTATACTGAATAGTGGATTGATGTGGCCAAGTAAATCTTTCATCATAATTTTAAGTTCATTGATTCCTTCCGTTTGGTTTTGAATAAGATATTCAACAGGATGAACAGGATTTTGTATATTATTTTGGTGATCTTGTATTTATAGTCTCTTTTGATTGACTTTGGGATTGCAACTACAAACTATAAGTTAGGTTGAATCGATTGTAGTTGGTGTTCTATATTAAATTGATCTGTATGAACTACTTTTTTGATTCGTTGTGAAGGAACCTTTTTATTTTGTAAATTTTTACTTTTCTAAAATTTTTGATAAAAAAAAATTTTGTTTGAAGTTGACCAAGTATGATCAAAATAAATTATTATTATTATTAAGGCTGGTTTTCATTAGACCGATATATCCACGAAAATGTTAGAGCATAGGCAGAAAATACAAAAATGATATATGTTTGAAAAACATAAAGCTAAAAAAATATCCATGAAACATTTGAAAATATCCACGAAAGTAACCATAAATATCCACGAAAATATGTTCTCTGAATATATTGTGCTATAAATATCGTGGATATTTTTAATACATATGCAAAAATTGTATATCTTTCAAAAATATGTCTACTACCATGGCATTTAAATTTTGAAGTGCCAAAAAATAAACAAACATTTTAATTTTTTTTTGTTTTTTATTGAGACACTATATTAAAATGACTATATTATAGGTATAAAAATATTATTAATAAACTATATTATTTTTAACAACTTTATAAATAAAAAATTCTAAATTTTTAGCTAATAAAGAATGAATATAAACATTAATAAATTAGGTTATATGTAAATTTTTTACTGACAAAGTGTTGCTGTAATATTTTGTAATAATATAATTTTTTTTCTCCCTCTTTCCCACTGGCAGTACACTATATTTTTTCTTTCTAAAGTTGCGATAATATTCATGAAATTTCTCATGAAAACCAGCCTTTATATATGATAATAAAAATTTGAATAAACGAAAAATTATACAAACATATATATATCTATTATCTCTATATATGTATATAAAAATAAACGTGTGTGTTTATAACACTAATGCTCAAAAATGAATGAACGAAATTTAATAAAATTTTAAATGTATGATGTTTAAATCATGAGAATGGTTTTTAACTCTGTCTATCTAACCGTCTGTATATTGTACACCGTTTAAAATAAAGCAATGGAAGTTTAACTACGCATAAGTATCGCAAAAAAACAAATTTTGTGGAACAACTTTTTTTCTGTTGCCCACTTAAAATTCACGAAAGTGTAACTTTATTTTTTCAAATTTTTTCTAACCACAAAAAATTGAACAAAGATGACAAATTTTGTTTTATTTACTTACATATACTTATACATAAGTATGTAGGTACATATGTATATACATACATACGTGTTTTGAAGTTAATATGCTTCTTTAAAAAGGCTTGGTTTATTTATTACTTATTTGATTGAAAAAAAATATTTTTACAAAAAATTAACCTGATACCTCCTCTTTCTAAGAAGACCTCATTGGTTACTCTAGTTCTTTTTGTTTTTGAATTTTTGTTTTTTATTATTCAAAGGTGAAAAAACGTGCTTAGCACTTATGGCGAACCCCATTGTTTTTTATTACAATAATTAACACTCAACACTAGGTAAGCAACAAAATTATTTTAATAACAGTATTGTAACATATTGAGTATAGTATAGTTCTTATAGTTAAAAAATGTTAATTAGGTAAATATTTTTTTTTTTTTAATTTATGAAATACACAATTATAAAGGATTAGGTAGTCATAAGAAATTTTCTTAATAATTGTTTAAATACGAGCATAGAGTCGGTGGATCTCACATGTAGAGGCAAATTGTTGTCATTAGCAATAGCTGAAAAAATGATTGTGTTCGAAATTTACAATTGATAAATTGTTTCTTCCCCTGGTATTGTAGTTATGAACTTCACAAACCTTAGAAAGTTGTACCCCAAATTTAATTTTGTCGTGAATCAATTTATAACATAGTATACATAATTCGTAGACCTTTAATTTATAAATAGATAACAATTTTTCACTGTAAAGTGTGTTGGATCGGGTTAAAAGAAGTAAATGATTTATTGCTTTTAATGTCTTATTTTGCAAAACTTGTATTTCACGTAATTTATAAGCGGGATAGCAAACAACCATATTGAATTTATATAAATAAACTGGAAATGTATATGTGCGAAATATATTTTGTATAGAGTCGATTTTGGAAGAATGTAGCGTTGTCTATATAACGCTGCTGCTATGATAGGTCAATTTCAAATTGTTGTATATATATAGACCAAGATACTTAATAAGATCAGTTTCCTGAAGGATTTCACCATTCACAATTATTCTTATTTTTAATTTGTTTTTGTTGAAATATTCATGCAATGTATTTCAATCGGTTTGCATGCTTTTATACGCAGGTGCCATAGAATCTTCACTGTACACTATCAAGGCATAATCAGCATACAAAATTATAGTTCCTTTACAGGGAAGTTCAAAAATGTCAACTATGTATACTACAAATAATAAGAGACCCAATATGGAGCCCTGCTGTACACTTTTTTTTTACCAAATTAACAACACTTAATTTCACCAATTTTAACATATTGTTTCCTATTAGTAAGGTACGAATTTATATATTGTACGGCTTCATTTAGAAAGTGTGCTGCGTTAAGTCTCATTAGCAGAATGTCATGATCAATTCAATAAAATTCCTTTTGGAGATCAATTCTTATTAATGAAGTTATCTTGTTTCGAGACATTGACCCCTGAATCATGCTAATAACCTCGATGCAGACTAAAGTCATACTTGATGATCGAATAAATTGAAATTGATTCTTATTAACAAAATTTGACTTCGTAAAATGTGCCAACATTTGATCAAAGACAATTCGTTCAAATGGTTTCGAAATTACTGGAAGGACATATATGGTTCTGTAATTATTAAGATCTCCCTTAGGTCTGGACTTGTGTAAAGGTGTAACCTTTGCTATTTTTAATTCATTTGGAAAAGAACATTTAACAACCGAATCGTTAAAAAGTTTTGTGAGCAAGCTGATCTTATCATCTAAAAAAGCTTTAAGATATTTAGCAGATATATACGATCATAACCCCTAGCAACATTCTTTATGTGTATGCTTTATGTATATTAGTGGTAAATTGAAAAATAAATTGATGTTCCTCAAATAAAAGATCTAAATTGTATTCATTATATTCCTATAGAATTAAAGTAGATTGATTCCAAAAGCATTCGACGGAAAAAAATGATCATTAAAATAATTTACTGTATTCCGTAGATTACATACAGTAACACCATTATAAACGATATTTTCTGGTACATAATTACTACAAATAATAGGCCTATCAAAGAGGGAAAAATTTATAACTTGCCACCATTTTTTTGGATTTTTTAAGTTTAATAAACATTGACTATCAATAAATGTAATTTTCTTAATATTTTTTTATCCTCAAACTGGTTTCTTATCTTTCTAAATTCTTCTTTTATGTATAAATTATTAGGGTACTTTTTTGTTAGTTTATATAATCTTTCTTTTTCTTTAGACAAATATAAAAATCTTTTGTTAAAGATTTATTATATTAGATTTAAATAAAAGGTTTTAGAAACCGGTTTTTATTTTTTCTTTTGTATGGTTGAGTGTTAAAATCAATTATTGAAATCCATTGTTCTATAAGATTTTTATAATTTAGATTTACTGAATTCAAATTTTAGCAATAATTGAATTCTTGAACTGATTTTTTTTGTTAGTATAAAATAAATTATTGTTTAGATAAGAGTTATTAATTGCATTTGAATCAATTTGAAGTAGTAAAATATTGTGATCGAATATGTAGTTTTTAAATATAGCCATTTTAAAATCGTACTGTAAGAGATCGGTAAAAAAAGGATCGATAATGGTAGAGGAATGTTCACTAGTTCGAGTTGGCATCCAGAGTGTAATTGCATTCAGAATAGTTATACCCATTCAATTTTAAGCAATTTACATATGCTCGCGTATTAATATTTTTGTGATCCAAAAGATCAAGATTAAAATCACCAACCAAAACAATATTTTTAAAATTATGTGTAATTTGATCTTTTTTTGCTAAAAAATCAGGGATACAATTACAACCGTTTAGAGATCTATCGCTCCTATCAATTTGAATTTCATTTTTGGAATTTCTGTCCTATTAGAATGTTATTAAAATTATCTGAGTTTTCATAAATTATATGTTCACTAATACTTTTAAGAAGAAAAGGACTTACACCATCGCCTCTATGCCGACTCGTTCTGATTGAATGCAAACTACTGTAGTGCGGAATATTAGTGAATATTTTTTCACCTTGTAAAAACCACGTTTCGCTTATGACTATCGCTTCCACAAATGCGTTAAATTGATTAAGAATTTGTTGATTTTAGATTAAAAAAAAGGCGATTCTTTTATATTCAATGCTTTATTTAGAAGAAGATAAAAAACGGAAACAAAAGAACAAAAAGTGCATTGTGAACAAAATGCATTACATTTAATAATTTAGTACTGGAAAGTATTTGAAGTTTCAAGTTGTATATAGAATATTTATATTCCCAGAATTTCATCAACTTTATCTAATTTTTTTAGTAAACTTCTTGAATTAAAATACAGTGTTTTGAATGAATTAGTATCTAAATTATATATTTAAATTAAAAAAGTGATTAATTCTGAATGCATTATGTATATTAAAAACAAAAAAAAGTATCAAACAAAATTAAACAAAAAAATTTGTTTTTTAAATTTCTATATGTAGTATATATGTATATTAATGCATATATATATAATATGATCAGCTGATGTAAATATATTTTTAATGTTTACTTTTCTTAGTAAAGCTTTTTGGAAAAGTTGGTTTTTATTTTAAATAATAATTAATTAAAACACGAATTATATTTTCATGTTTAATATCATTTATTATTGTGATTTTTTGCCGATGTTTTGGGAACATGGCCCGTTTCCATATTCATGGCCTAGTAAATAGTGATAAATGTAAATTTATTAAAATTGTTTTAAATATTTATGTATTACAATAAGGTATATAAAAATTTTTTGTGTTGACGGTGCATTTAGTGTAATTTATTGAATAATACAAGTAGGTAATTCTGCACTTGGGGATTGGAAAAAATCATGCCATATCGCACCGAAGACCACGCCCACTGACCTATATTTTGATTGATGGGTTTAATGTAGGTTATTCTTGGTTAGTAGGTCAAAAACTTGTTTTGTTTGTTTTGGTTTAGGTTATAAGCATGGGTTGTTAACTTATAAGTTGCAAGTGGTTGTATAGTAGGAAATGAAGGTTGTTGGTACTGTAGAAGTTGTTAGGCAGGGTTAATGAACTGGACAAGTTTATGTTATAAGCATGGGTTGTTAACTTATAAGTTGCAAGCGGTTGTATAGTAGGAAATGAACGTTGTTGGTACTGTAGAAGTTGTTAGGCGAGGTTAATGAACTGAACAAGTTTAGGATATTTAGATTTTTCAATAAATTCATTGATACTTTGTAATAGGATATGATACAAATAGAAAGATGATTTTTTTCAGGTCAAATCAAGTTTATTTTTTAAATTGCGCAAAATCGCATGCTTAATAAAATATACCTACATACGTAAAAGGAGATAAAAGAAACGAAAAAAACTTGTTTTTATTATTTAATAAGAAAAATATTCATAGGTACTTTTGAATACCAAGATGTAAATAATAAAAATAAAAACAAAACGTAAACAAGAAGTAGGTACAAAGTATATTTTTGTTTATTAAAGAAGATCAATAGTTGTTGTAAGTTGTTATTATAGTTTTAAAGCTGCAAAATAAAAAAAAATAAAAATTATGGAATTATAGGTGCAATTATAGGTGTAGATTTTTTCTGTTCTATAATAACATTGAGAAAATAACCGGAAATCTTTGAGTTACTTGGTTTTGTTATTATTGCGTTACATTCTATACTGTAAGGAATCAAAAAGGCAAGTTAATTGCTTTTGGTACCTATTTGAAAACAAAAATAAAACAAATTTATTTATATGTTTGAAATAATTTTGTATTTGAAAATATTTTACAATTTTACAGAAATCTGTGTTGGAAAATTTTTTTACGATGATCAGATGTTAAGATTTTAGAAATAGCGAGACCAACTTTTGTAAGTATAGACCCATACAAGCATAACTTGAATTTCTTTTTTTATGTTGAAGTAAACTTTTTTTTTGTTATTTAAATTCATATTGTACAAGTATGAAAATTGAAGGTCTTAATCTAACATTTTTTCTTTTAAAAGATGCATATATACATTAAAACAATTTTTAACAGCACATCTGAAACTCTTGTTTGATAAGTGTATAGGACAATTTGAATTAAAGTTTTCAATCTTTTGTAATGATGGCAAGTCTCTGCTTAGATCTTCTATTTTAACACTGTCAATGTACTTTTGAAGGAAAAGTTTTTTTTGTTCTCCTTTAACATAAATTTTTTCAGCTGACTCTAAATAGTGTTTTAATATACATTCTACATCTAAATATTCAACTAGACCGTTATTCCATTTAAGTCCATTTATTTTGCAATACTGGTTATTATATTTCACATCTTGACTAAGCTCTTCTGCGGGGTACGGTGCTTTGAAATGATACACAGTTGGAATTAAACTTCCTTTTTCAAGTATGGCTAACTCTTTTAGGAAACATTGTTTTTCATTTCCTTGCAAAAATTGTAGGTCAACTATAAAAACTTGTTTAACCATATCGAAGGTTTGTAAAAGAATGTTCAATGAAATAACTAAATTTACATTTATATTCATTTCGAAAAAGAGCTGTTCATATAAATATAGGTTAGCAATGATTGTTTTAACTAATACAACTATGTTGTTTCACCCATTTACAATGATGGTGGCGGGGCCATCCTGCTGTGGTAAAACCACATTTATTCGTAATTTAATAAAATATAAAGAAAAAAATATACTACCATATAGTAAAAGAATTATTTGGTGTAATCCAGACAAAAATGCTGTTCCACTATATATGAAAGATGTTGAATATAGTAATATTATTCCAGATTTTATTGATAATCAAGAACCTTTGTAAGTTATTATCGATGATATGATGTTAAGTTCTCATGATAAGTTTGTATGTGATTTATTTACTAGAGGATCACATCACAGAAATTTATCTGTAATATTTGTAACACAAAATATTTTTCATCAGGGTAAATTTTCAAGAGATATTTCACTCAACTGTAAATATTTAGTACTTTTCAAAAATCCAAGAGATAAATCGCAGATATTACCTCTAGCTCGCCAAATATATCCCAATCAAATTAAAGCATTTGAAAAAGTATATAATGATGTGACGTCAGTCCCATATGGCCATATATTAATAGATCTTACTCAAAACGTTAATGATATATTTCGATTAAGAAGTGATATATTTGGGAAAGGTTTGTGTTATTGTACGAGAGATCAATTAGAACAATTTGGGGAGGAATATGAAACGTTTGAAAACCAATCGACATATATTGCACCTATTAAAAACCTCTAAACCAAAATTCCAGAAAGTAATTATAAAACACTGTGATCCTGAAGTAATAAAAACATTTTGCGAAATTTCTTTAAATATTTTAAAAGGTAATTGTAATCTGAGTAAAAAAGCAACAACCCAATTACGAAAGTATAAAAAAGAATTAAGATCACTTATTTGCCGGAAAAAATCTATAAATAGCAAAAGAAAAATTATTATTCAACGTGGTGGATTTTTACCTACACTTCTTGGTGCAATACTATCAGGGATAATCGGAAATTTTATAAAATGAATAATACAACATTTAATAAAATGATAATTTTAAAACCTGAGATTTATGAAAGAATGAAGTAAAATGCAGACATTGAACTCAATGTATTGGATAAAAATATGAAAAAAATATTGTTAAATAAACATCCCACGGATACTCAAAAATGATATTTATACAGACAAAATTTATTTAAAATAAGAAACAAAAACCGACAACTTCCTAGAAATAAAGAGAAGAAAATAAAAATTACGGAAACAAAAGGTACTCAAACTCGTGCAAAACCAATGTATATAGATGCGGAAACTCAATCGCATTTTCCTGAATATAAGAATGTTGGAATACAAGTTGTTCCTGAAGAAGAAGAAGTATATGAAAAAGAAGCTGATGACGAAGTATTTGATGATGAAATTCAGGAAAATGTTTTAACAAAAGCATTGTCAGCTGCTTCAGTTGGAGAACGTCTTAGAAAAAGAAAATCAATTAGAAATCAAAATGTACAAATTTTTGAAACTGATACAGGAGACATTATAACTGTTCCTTTAGATAGCCCAAGCCCTCCAACGAAAAAAGAAAAAACTATAAATAGCAAAGAGTTGAGTAATTCATCAAGACGTGTTTTAAGGTCATCAGTAGGTAATACTCAAACAGAACTTAATTTTCCAATTCGTAAGAATAAATCCGCAAGCTCATGGACAACATACAAGTAAATGATGAATTTTATGTCACTTTACTCAGTGATTCATCTATGAACTATTATTCAGAAAATTCATTGTCATCTTTTACAAATAAAATGAATAAATACATGTGTGATTCAAGGTGGAAAGTCGGTATTTCAGAAATGTACGTTAATGATTTCGTTCCAAATGTGTATGGTGAAGAATGGGAAAAAAGTACTCAAATGTTTATTAAAGGTATGCAGAAAGATATGATAGGAGTTGGAACATCATATATTCCATACATAGAAAAACAAATGATATCCGACTGGAAAGTTTTTCTACTACTATAAACGCTAATTCAAAATATACGCCTACTTAATAGGTTTACAAGAAAAGAAGTTGAACTACAGTTGATTTGGGGAATTTTTAATTTTATAAACGACGATGTTCATTATACACAACCAACAAAAACTGAGGAGATGCCTAAAAATTTAAGTTACACCACAATATGTGTTACTAAGCCTAAAATAGATATAAAAATAAGAGCAAATTACGCTTATACCTCGAAGGACTTTTGACAACATGTTTCAATCAAGTATCTTTTAAAGTTACAGATTTTAAAAAATATAAATCACGTGTAATAGAAGCTTTCAAAACTTTTATAGATAGTGTACAATTGATTCCCATTAGTAAACCAGATATATTTTTTATATACCCAGATATAATTGAACCCCAAAAAATAGGTGATAAAGATATAAGGTGTTTAAGATCTGTTAACATACAAAATTCTTTCACTGATACTGTAAAAGAATTCAGTAATATTCAATATTGCAATGTGGAGAAATCATTTAATAACATTTCATTACTTTTATGTGATAAATATGGATATAAAATAAACTTTTCCAATAGTTCAATTCCAACAAAAATTGTATTACATTTTAAAAAAGTATAAATAAAAGCGATTTTACAAAACTATATATTATTTTATTTTATTCATTATGGAGAGAACGTACTACAAATATTATTTAGTTCAATCAGGAAAAGGTCTTGAGGATATTGGTCCTTTGTTACACTCAATTGTACCTTACCAAAGGGGGCGAGGGTTAGGTAGCTTTTTCGGTGGTCTTTTTAGATATTTAAAATCAACATTTACGTCTGGGGCTAATATATTAAAAAAAGAGGTTATTAACTCTGGTATTAATGCATTATCTGATATTGCCACAGGTGCAAATGTAAAAGAAGTGGTTCAAGATCGAAGTAAAGACATAATGAAAAATGTAAAACGAGGTGCAGTTCGGAAACTCAATGAAATGTATGGACAAGGCAAAAGAAAACGAAGAAAACCTATAAAAAGACCTCTCATTAATAATTTAAATTATTTTGCGTCGAAGCGACGCAAAGTTAATAACAAAAACAAACAAAAAGATATTTTTGAATAATTATGATTGAATGTATGAAATCAGAGCTTGATATTTTTAAAACACAGTCTATTCAGTCAAGTATTTTACGATCTGAAGAAGTTTCCTATAACTCTATTGCTTCTTTAGATAATCCATCTGTCATAGAATTTGTTTCAATAGGGCACGGTGATACATATAGAGACTTGTCTTCGACATAACTAAAATTAAAAGTACAAATTTTAAAAAAAGATGGAACTCAATGGAATAAAGATAAAAAAACTGATGGAACACCTATACATCAACCAAGTGTGGTTAATAATATGTTACATTCATTAATAAAACAATGCAATGTTCAACTAAATGGAAAGAATATATCTCCATCAGATGGCAATTATCATTACAGAGCTTATATTGAATCATTGTTAAATTATGGTACGGATGCCGCTACAACGCATTTGGAGTGTGGTGGATAGATGTTAGATAAGCCAAATATAGCAAAAACAGATAATAGTGGTTCAAAAGAACGTCAAAAATTATACCAAAATAGCAATGCAGTGGAACTTATGGAGAAACTACATTTAGATATGTTTAACCAACCTACACTTCTCATAAACAATGTCGATGTTCGAGTTGTCCTAACATTAGAAAAACCAGATTTTTACCTCTTTGCAGATGATACTGATGAATCTCAACTGAAAATTTTAGAAGCCACTTTATTTATGAGACATGTAACAATTAATCCTAGTGTGCTATTGGTGATTAATCCTAGCATTATTGCCTAGCACATAATGCTGTATTGGAAAAAGCTGTCAAATACAATTACAAACGGGTAGAGGTAAAAACTTTTACCATTCCACAGAATAGTTCATCAATATCACTTGATAATGTTTTTATTGGACAGTTGCCAAACACATTAATTTTTTGCATGACAGAAAATACAGGTTACTCTGGAAAAAGGTCAAAAAATCCATACAATTTTAAACATTTTGATATTTCACAATTTGTGTTAAACGTAAATGGTGTTCAAATACCTAATTCAGCAATTGAAACCAGTTTTTCAGATCAAAATAATTGCTATACAAGAGCATACAGTACACTTTTTTCAGGAACTGGAATTTACCATAATGATAAAGGTCATCAGGTAAAAAAACCATGTTTAGTAATAGGTTTTTCATTCTAGCTTTTGATTCTAGTGTCAAGGTCTACTAAATCAAGGTACAGTTAGAATTCAGGCAAGGCTATCAAAACCACTTACATCTACACTGACTACTATTGTTTATGGAGAATTTGATGTAAGTTTACAAATTGATAAAAACCGAAATATATTCTCAAACCTATAAATGGCATACATAAAAGTAAATTTGAATATTTGACAAAATGTCACTGTCTTGTGCACTTCTGGATGTAACATTTTGTAGTGATGATAATAATACCTTGTTTGCGAAAGATATTTGTATAGTTGGTTTTAAAGAACCTTGTAAAAAGTTTGTAAAAGAGCTCAAGTATAAATTTCCAACTAGGGATTTTATAAATGATAATTTTGATAATTACTCTTTTGGAACTGTATACAACGATAAAATAAATAAAGAGCTCTGTCAAATACTAGAAAAATTTGATGTTATTATAACAAATAAAAAAATCAAAAAAGAGTTTTTACAAAATTATATTAAAGAAACAACTAAAGTATATGACTTGAGTCAATTTGATTGATGAATACCCTAGAGATAAGTGACGTATGAAGATGTAACAAACACACACGTAAATTTTTTAAAGGAGTTTTGCTCTGGATCAACTCCCCAGAATAATTGAAAAACAAACTTTTTTAATTGTAAACACTGATAAATCAAAATATCCGGGAACACATTGGTTAGCTATTTTTAAGCCAAAGAATGGCTGTGTTGCATATTTTGATTCGTTTGGTAGAAAACCAGATAAATTAGAAATTTTAAGTTACTTAAAAAATCAATATATAATTTTTAATAAGGAACAGTTACAAAGTAACTATTCAAATATCTGTGGGCAATATTGTTGTGTTTATACATGGTATAGATGTTGCGGTTATAGTATGAACGCTTTTTTAAAAAAATTTAATAAAGGAAATCAACTAGAAAACGATAAGTATATTTTAAGTACCTTTCAAAATGTATTTGGAAAATATAACTCATTACAAATTTGTGTTCCTAAAACGTATAAATAATAAAAACAATATAAACAGGTTTTAGTAAAATTAAAAGAATGGAAGCACCAGGTCAGAACACAAATTTATTGCTAAGTTACACATATTTTCTCAATAAGAGTCATACATTAAAAATTGCTGTTGGATTTGACTGTGAGTCATTTGAAGCCTCAAGTATAATTCACCGTATTGGTAAAAAGTCAATTGTCTTAAAATATCATGAATGGAATAAATTTTATTACGAATTTAACAAAAAACTCGATAAGCTGATAATAAAAGATATAAAACAGAACTTTCATCATGAGCTAAAATCAGCGAACAGGCAAAGTATAAGTATTAACGAAGAAGAAGCAGAGCAGTTTTATAATTTAAGCGATTTTCTTCACGCAGTGATGACCTATTATAAATCTGCTGAGTTAAATGTAAAATACTATGTTCGGGAATATCTAAATTTATGTGTCGAACAACAAGTATTTAGGTTAGAAAGAGAAATTTATGTACCAATACAACGTTTTAATGTACAATGTAATTATTCAAGGTTATTTTTTGAAATTCCTGTAATTTTAAAGGAACAAATCTGTAATATACTACATAAAACAAACAAAATAAATCACAACAAATAATATAAAAATTTTATTTTATTTTTATTTTTTATTTATATGTTTTAGATAGACAAATATGTTTCTGTACACCTTTCATTAGATTATTTAATTAAAATTATTTCGGATTATTAAATCATTGAAATAATCAAGATCTCCCTGCTGATTATTTATGTCCCAAATTTCATTAAATGGAACTGCTTCCTCATCTTTCTCAATTACTTCTTCCACTTCTTCTTCTTCGTCTTCTAATTCAACTATCTGGAACGGTGGTATAAATTCCTCAGTTTCTGCTAAATTTTCGTCATCCATGGTGGACGAAATTTCATTTTCTTGTATCTGACCTTGTGTATTTACATCATCTACAGTTTCTTTAAATGGAAATGATGTGGAATCAGGCAGCATTTCAGTGAGTTGTTGAGCAGTCATAATGGAAATGAATTAAATTTGAAAATAAAAGTTGAGTTATATACTCATGTAGAAAAGTTTAAAAGCAAATTAAACTCAATTAGATGATTAGTTTAAACCATGCTTTGGTCTATCATTTTATGTATAATAATTATTATAACATTATCTTTAACATTTTTAAAACAAAATATCAAGAGCTCAAATAGTGACTGAAATTCATAGACAGGCAAGACGTAAATTTCTTAGAAGAAAATTCAAACAGAAAGGTCTAAATGACACGTGGCAAATCGATTTAGTCGAAATGATACCTTATGGAAAATTTAATATTGGTTATAAATATATGCTGACGGTCATTGATACTTTTTCCAAATATGCCTATGCTGAACCTGAGAAAACAAAAAATGCTGAAAATATTTTAAATGCCTTAAAAACAATTATTATTAGAGCTAAAGTTATACCAAAAAATATTCACTCTGATCAAGGCAAGGAATTTTTTAAGTTACAATTTCAAAATTATATGAAAGAAAAATCAATCAATCATTATCACACATTTAGCGAATTAAAAGCATCAACCATACATTGAAAAATTCTATGTGGAAAAAATTTAGTTTAAACGGGAATTATAAATGGTTACCTATTATACAATCATTAGTAAAAGAATATAATTCAACAAAACATAGCACAACAAAACTTCGTCCTGAATATACTGCGGAATGTATATACTGAGCCTAAAATTTTCCAAAAAATAAATATAAAACTGGAAATTTTGTAAGAATAAGTAAATATAAAGGTCATTTCGAAAAAGGTTATCAACCGAATTGGTCAACTGAAGTATTTAAGATTGATAAAATCAATAATACTTATCCTGTTACATATCAATTATCGGACTATACTGATACGCCAATTTCTGGGGGTTTTTATCAAGCTGAGCTTACACCTGTAAAATACCCAGATACTTATCTTGTAGAAAAAATTCTGAAAAAGCAAGGAAATAGGGTTTTTGTTAAATGGCTAGGTTTTGATGACATAATACTTGGATAAATTCAACAAATATTGTTTAATATCTGTAAAATAAAACTCTAATTAACACCTGAAAATAAAACTTGAAAACATCTGAAAAATAAAATAAAATCTTAACGTCTGAAAAATCAAATAAAATCTTAACATCTGAAAAATGAAAAGAAAATTAAAACAGTAGAAAATTTCTTTGAAATAACATTTTTTTTATTCTATATAAAATTAGTCTAAAAACTTTTTTAATTGTAAACACTGATAAATCAAAATATCCGGGAACACATTGGTTAGCTATTTTTAAGCCAAAGAATGGCTGTGTTGCATATTTTGATTCGTTTGGTAGAAAACCAGATAAATTAGAAATTTTAAGTTACTTAAAAAATCAATATATAATTTTTAATAAGGAACAGTTACAAAGTAACTATTCAAATATCTGTGGGCAATATTGTTGTGTTTATACATGGTATAGATGTTGCGGTTATAGTATGAACGCTTTTTTAAAAAAATTTAATAAAGGAAATCAACTAGAAAACGATAAGTATATTTTAAGTACCTTTCAAAATGTATTTGGAAAATATAACTCATTACAAATTTGTGTTCCTAAAACGTATAAATAATAAAAACAATATAAACAGGTTTTAGTAAAATTAAAAGAATGGAAGCACCAGGTCAGAACACAAATTTATTGCTAAGTTACACATATTTTCTCAATAAGAGTCATACATTAAAAATTGCTGTTGGATTTGACTGTGAGTCATTTGAAGCCTCAAGTATAATTCACCGTATTGGTAAAAAGTCAATTGTCTTAAAATATCATGAATGGAATAAATTTTATTACGAATTTAACAAAAAACTCGATAAGCTGATAATAAAAGATATAAAACAGAACTTTCATCATGAGCTAAAATCAGCGAACAGGCAAAGTATAAGTATTAACGAAGAAGAAGCAGAGCAGTTTTATAATTTAAGCGATTTTCTTCACGCAGTGATGACCTATTATAAATCTGCTGAGTTAAATGTAAAATACTATGTTCGGGAATATCTAAATTTATGTGTCGAACAACAAGTATTTAGGTTAGAAAGAGAAATTTATGTACCAATACAACGTTTTAATGTACAATGTAATTATTCAAGGTTATTTTTTGAAATTCCTGTAATTTTAAAGGAACAAATCTGTAATATACTACATAAAACAAACAAAATAAATCACAACAAATAATATAAAAATTTTATTTTATTTTTATTTTTTATTTATATGTTTTAGATAGACAAATATGTTTCTGTACACCTTTCATTAGATTATTTAATTAAAATTATTTCGGATTATTAAATCATTGAAATAATCAAGATCTCCCTGCTGATTATTTATGTCCCAAATTTCATTAAATGGAACTGCTTCCTCATCTTTCTCAATTACTTCTTCCACTTCTTCTTCTTCGTCTTCTAATTCAACTATCTGGAACGGTGGTATAAATTCCTCAGTTTCTGCTAAATTTTCGTCATCCATGGTGGACGAAATTTCATTTTCTTGTATCTGACCTTGTGTATTTACATCATCTACAGTTTCTTTAAATGGAAATGATGTGGAATCAGGCAGCATTTCAGTGAGTTGTTGAGCAGTCATAATGGAAATGAATTAAATTTGAAAATAAAAGTTGAGTTATATACTCATGTAGAAAAGTTTAAAAGCAAATTAAACTCAATTAGATGATTAGTTTAAACCATGCTTTGGTCTATCATTTTATGTATAATAATTATTATAACATTATCTTTAACATTTTTAAAACAAAATATCAAGAGCTCAAATAGTGACTGAAATTCATAGACAGGCAAGACGTAAATTTCTTAGAAGAAAATTCAAACAGAAAGGTCTAAATGACACGTGGCAAATCGATTTAGTCGAAATGATACCTTATGGAAAATTTAATATTGGTTATAAATATATGCTGACGGTCATTGATACTTTTTCCAAATATGCCTATGCTGAACCTGAGAAAACAAAAAATGCTGAAAATATTTTAAATGCCTTAAAAACAATTATTATTAGAGCTAAATATTATATGAAAGAAAAATCAATCAATCATTATCACACATTTAGCGAATTAAAAGCATCAACCATACATTGAAAAATTCTATGTGGAAAAAATTTAGTTTAAACGGGAATTATAAATGGTTACCTATTATACAATCATTAGTAAAAGAATATAATTCAACAAAACATAGCACAACAAAACTTCGTCCTGAAAAAATATACTGCGGAATGTATATACTGAGCCTAAAATTTTCCAAAAAATAAATATAAAACTGGAAATTTTGTAAGAATAAGTAAATATAAAGGTCATTTCGAAAAAGGTTATCAACCGAATTGGTCAACTGAAGTATTTAAGATTGATAAAATCAATAATACTTATCCTGTTACATATCAATTATCGGACTATACTGATACGCCAATTTCTGGGGGTTTTTATCAAGCTGAGCTTACACCTGTAAAATACCCAGATACTTATCTTGTAGAAAAAATTCTGAAAAAGCAAGGAAATAGAGTTTTTGTTAAATGGCTAGGTTTTGATGACATAATACTTGGATAAATTCAACAAATATTGTTTAATATCTGTAAAATAAAACTCTAATTAACACCTGAAAATAAAACTTGAAAACATCTGAAAAATAAAATAAAATCTTAACGTCTGAAAAATCAAATAAAATCTTAACATCTGAAAAATGAAAATAAAATTAAAACAGTAGAAAATTTCTTTGAAATAACATTTTTTTTATTCTATATAAAATTAGTCTAAAACTACTACTGATTTGTGGCGAATTCAAAATCACCACGTTCTTCTTTTAAATTTAATTGGCTTTCCTCATTTATGAGAAAATATTAATTTTTTTCGATTTCCTCACGGAAATCATTATCTTCAAATACCCCAACTTTTTGATGCGGTATAAATATAATATTATTTAGGGTCTCGAAGACCCATTTTTTACCGTAGACGGTGTTTAACTTTTTAATTTTATTTATTTTATAGAGCCTAGAGCCTTATAGAGCCTTGGCTCCATATCTTTAACTTTTAAAAATTTAAAAAAATTTTTTTTTTTTAATTAAATAATTCCACCAGTTTCCTTTTTCTGATGGCATTTGATGTTGCCTTACTCTGATAATCTTGTTGTTGCGGTTGTTGCTGTTGTTGTGGTTGTTGCTGTTGTTGATGATGCTGTTGATGTAGTTGTTGTTGTTGTTGCTGATGAAGATGAGTAGAAGCGTCATCTTCATTTTTCGCCTTTATCCTTTTCGCAGGAAGACGCACTGCTGTACTAGTAGTAGCAGTTGCAACCTCTTCTGCAGTCATGAAGAAGTTTAAATATTCCTGTGCCATATCTTGCTTGTTTGAAATTAAACTGATATTTTTTGTATAAAATCCCGATGTATTCATACTAATTAAAATGTATTGAAGATAAATTTAGATTGCTTTTTGTTTTTCAATTCTTTCTATTTTAAGATAGTATTAAGATGGGATTCTAGTTAAACAACTATAATTTATTAAAGCGGCCTTTGATTACAATGTAATTGTTCATTTAACAGAGTGAATCTGTATTAAAAATTTAATATTATTCTGTTATTCAAGCATTTAACATCTAAAATTCGTATAAAGAAAATGTCGAAAAAAATTATTTTACAAAAGTTTCTTACCGAAACTATAACACCTTATATAATCGAAAGTGAAAAGTCGACATTTGTTAAACGGTTTAATATGAACGGGCACAAAATAAAATTTTATAATTAAATCCGTACCTGACCATAGAGAACCAATTAGCTGGATTAAGGATGTTATACATCAAATAATACATTGCTGTGAAAGATGTGAATTTCCATGCTGTGAATAATGTGAAAAAAAATAACTTGTTATATCATAATAATCATTACAATGTAATAACCTCACTAACAGCTGCTTTTTGCACAGCATTTTATTGTGAAGAATGTCATATTCCGTATTCTAAGAAAAATGAACATAGATGTTCGAAAAGTTGCCCTTGCTGTCAAAACTCACCAGCTTGTTCACTTAATGTTAAAAATATTTTATGTATGCAGTGTAATCGAACATTTCGTGGTCTAACATGTTTTGAAAGCCATAGGGCTTCCAGTTCAAAAAATAGAAGCATCTGTGAAGAAATTAGAAAATGCAAATCTTGTTTTAAAGTTCATAAAAGCAGTAGGACTCATATATGTGGAGAATATTTTTGTAAGATTTGCGATAATCATGTTCCTGAAAACCATAAATGCTTCATTCAGCAAGACAAAACAAAAGTAAATTTTGAAAATTGCATTTACGTATTTTATGATTTAGAAACAAGACAAGAAGAAATTAGCTCTACAAAAATAAAAGAACATGTTCCAAGTTTATGTATGGCTCAGCTAAGATGCTTTAAATGTATTAACATTGATTCTCTATACTTCTGTGGAAAATTTAAATTAAGAGAGAATTTTTAAAACGAACGAGGAAGAATACAGTTGCCTTTGTCAACTCTTAGATACCCGTACGAACCGTTAGTATGTTCACAGCCTGTCACTCTGCTTACAATATTATTTTTTTAATATTTTAGTATTTTAAAATATATTGGGTGAATTTTATAATTTGTAGTACTATGGGTTGTACATATATTCAAACTATATGTTTATATGTACATTCTTCAAAAGCAGATTCTAACCTTCCACATAACGATTATCAATCCAAAACTTTTTCAAATATTCTATAGTACCATTTAATACTAATCGGTAAATGTATATTAAATTTACTTAGTACAAAATAATAAATATAATTTTAAATATTATATTATATTATATTATATTTAAATATTCCATTGACAGAATAATTTCTTATAAGTACAATAAAATACATATATGTATGTAAATACGGCGCTATATAATATACATATATACTCTTATCATTCATTCACTAGTGACATATACGATATGTAAATAAACATGATATTATATAAGTATGTATATATATCAATATCATATAAATAAAAATTCTTCAAGCAACCGTTATGTTGTTTATTTATTTACAGTTTTTTGTACTACGCATTATATCCTCAACAATTTCAAATTATCGAGTAAAACAAAATGCAAAAAATTTGTTGAAGAAATTTGTTAGAAAATTTGAAAAAATCAAGTAACACTTTCGTCAATTATAAAGTAACCCTATATTATTAAAAAAAGTTGTTAACGGAAATAAGAGTATAATGCTTTAATTTTTGTGTATTACTTCAAAAAAATGTTAACAGGTGTTCAAGTTACAGGTGTTTAAAAATAGGAAATTTTCAGTTTTTGACCCCTTACAGCCCCTAAACGGGGGGTGATACAAAAAAATTTCTGAAATGACTCATACTTATTTTCAAAGATCTAACTTCTGTCAAAATTTCAAGTTTCCAACTTAAACCGTTTAGAAGATAAAAGGGTTAAAGGATTTTGCAAAATTTGAGTTTCGCATAACGGTAAATTAAGACACCGTATGCCACAAGTATATATTTATTGTATATATACTTTTAAAGCTAATAAAAGTAGTAATCGTTTGGCGTTTTCAAAATGAAGATATACCTTATACAGCTTGTGCTATAACAATTTAAATATACAGCTTTTTTGAACCTTTGAGGAGCAATAGCTAAAATAAAATTAATATTTTTGTGAGATCTATCAGCTGTTAAAATAGCTCTATTTCAAAAAAAATGTGGGGATCTAAAAGTTAGGTGTTTGAGAGCTACCCTAAGTTTTGGTCCAAACTCAACCAAAAAAAATAGAACCTACAAATTACTCCCAGAATATTTTGTGTAAATTTCAAGATTCTAGCTTTCTTAGTTTTTGAGTTAGCGTGCTGACGGACGGACATGGCTCAAAAGTCTTAGAATTTTTTTCTGATCCGATCCATACCTTTGAAGGTATATCTAACTCGCTTATTTCGAGGTGTTACAAACGGAGGAGTAATTTTATTATACCCGATCCTATCGTACGGGTATAAAAATGTGATAGAGGATTTCATGGAATTTATTTTAAAATTAAGAAGGGAATTCAAAAAGATTCTCATAATTGCTCATAATGGTCAGGCGTTTGACCATCAGTTTATTCTGAATTATATACTCAATAAAACTGTACTTGAACCAAAGTTAATTATGCGAGGTACAAAAATTATTGTTATGATAATTGATAAAATTAAATTTATAGATTCTATGAATTACTTTCCTATGGCCTTGGCAAAATTACCAAAAGCTTTTAATTTATCAATCAATTTGAAAAAGGGTTATTTTCCGCATCTATTTAATAAATTGAAAAATGAAAATTACATTGGCCCACTTCCAGCAATTAAATACTATAACTCTAATACAATGAAAGCAGATGAGCGTAATGAATTTTTAATGTGGTATGAACAAAATAGAAACTCAGAATTTAATATGGAGAAAGATATTTTAGAATACTGTATAAATGATGTTGAAATTCTAACTAGAACATGTCTGGTTTTCAGAAAATTTTTTATAGAAGAATGTAATGTGGAACCATTTGTAAAAGTAACAACAATAGCTTCAGCCTGTAATCTTGTATATAGAAGAAACTTTCTCAAATCGAATACTATGGGAATTATGCCAAGAAAAGGATATAGGATGGAAGACAATCAGTTAAAAATTGCCATGCAATGGCTTATTTGGGAAAAAGATTTGAGAAAAATTGATTTGAAATGTGCATTTAATGGAAAAGAAAAACAAATCGGAAATGTTAAAGTCGATGGATTTTGCGAAGAGACTAAAGAAATATTTGAATTTTACGGTTGTTATTATCATGGACATCCAAAATGTTTAACCAACCAGAGAGATATACCATTACATGATAACTCTGGCGATACTTTGAATCTACGATATGAAAAAATGCTAATGAGATACAATGAAAATATGTACTATTAAATATGTACTAATGTAAATACTATTGTTATATTGTTTAACTAGTTCATCAATTATATTAATCCATTTGTAATTTCCGTTAAAACCAAATTCTTTCCACATCTTTTCTTTTAAAGTTCTATTAAAACGTTCTACAATAGATGCTTTTAATGTGCTATATGTTGAATAATGATTTATATGATATTTATGCATCAATTTTTGAAATATTTTATTAAAAAATTCTTTTCCATCGTCGGTTTGTAAATTTTGAGGTTGTCTTTTAGAATTTACAAAAATATTTTGCATTGCTTCTGTAACGTTCTCTGAAGTTTTTGTTTTTATAGGGATTGCCCATGCATACTTAGAAAAGATATCAATGACAGTTAATAAAAATTTAAAACCTTTGTTCTCTTTAGCATATAAACCCATTTCTACTAAATCAGCTTGCCAAAGATCTTCAAATCCTTTCATTATAACTCTACGTCGTTTAAAATTTCTCCGCGCAGGCTTATGAAGCTCTTCAACAACCTCTCTTTTACTCATTTTTAAATAAAGCAATTATATTATATAACTACAACTTCATCCTTACTCATTTTTACAATAACTAATTAAAAAATACCTCTCTTTTACTGATTTATAAATAAAATCTATAACAAAAAAAGAACAAACAATAAATGTTCAATATAGTACAAGTATGTATTAGTTTAAATGTTCAATAGTTTACAAGTATGTATAGTTTTATTATAACTTATTTTCTATTCTTTTATATAATTCCATTAGTTTGGAGCATTGTAACATGTAGTTTTCTGCTGAATGACATGGACAAGAATCTGGAAGACTTGTATTAACTGCATCTGGAAGACTTGTACTATCTGATGTATAGGGACATATATCCCAATGATATCCATATTCTTTTGTTTCAATTTGAATAGAATTTTGAAATAATTTGAAAAATTTGAAATGTCTTTTTAACTCTTCATAATGCTCTTAGTAAAATATCCTCATATTTATTTAAAAAATTGTTTAAAGAATATCCAATTTGATGTATATCCATATTGGAAGTTAAATGAAAACTAAACACAATTAATTCTTTGAATTATTAATTAAATCTAATGCTGATTGCGCTTTAGCTTCAGCGTTTTGTAGTCGTGCATTAATAAATCCAATTGGGTTTTTAACTTGAAATTGAATAAAATCATTCATTTTTGAAAATTTTTCATTTAACATAGCAGAAAATTTGATGTGGATATTCTCTAAACTATCTTGCATTTTTCCTTCTAAAATTCTTAATTTTTCTTCTGCTAATTTAAGTTCTATAGACATTGCTGTCTCTGTATGATCAAACATTTCTCCTATGTAGCTTTTTATTAATTCTTTGTGAAAGAAAATTTGGTTATTCACAAATGTTTGCGTTGCTGCATCATTTCCGTTAACTGGTTCTTGAACATTTGATAAAATTTTGTTATTTAAATCATAATCGGAAGGACCTTGAGTATGTAATTTTCTAGAAGTAGATGAAGTCATACTACGTCCAAACTTATCAAGCGGCATTCTAATTTTTTACTGATTGTTAATGTAAAATGTTATTGAATTATATTTGCTTCTCTCAATTCTTTAATTATAGATATAATTTCATTGTTATGATTATTGTTACCAGCTGTTTCTGATGCAATTAAAAGCCTTAATCTATCAACTAACTCATTAGGATCATCCCAATAAGTATATTGATTTGATTGATTTGTAAAATTTAATTAAGTTCTTGGTGAAAAAGATTTAAGTAAAAAGTTAGTAAAATTTTTTTTGAATAACTTGAACCAGTTTTTTTATGTCTAGTGTTGTAATCATGTTCATGTAATTTTCTTAATATATTCTTATATTTAAAACCTTTATTCCCTTTTATTTGTTCTAAATGATTATAATTTCTTCTATGCGCATTTATTTTGTTAAGTATTTGATGGTATGTACTTAAATCACTTTCAGTATAGTTTATAGGTTTTTTTTAAAATATTAATTCATATAGACCATTAGTTCCTTTAAAAACTTCATTATCAATCAATATATTGTTACTAATTTCATCTATTTTGAAATTAGCATTCCCAAGTTTTCGAACATTTAATGACTCATCAAAATAGGGACCATATGATCTATCAAGTTCTGACTTCTTAAGAACAGGAAATTGTGAAATTGATGGTTCAACACCGAAATTATCAATTATAGATTTTATAGTATTCGGTGTTGAAGTTTTAAATTTACTGAAAGATTTCCTTTTGTTGCTAGGTGTTTTAGCTTCCCGCATGAATGACGTCATTGATCTAGTGTTATTGTCATCACCATCATCATCATCAGACGATTTAATTTCCGGTTTGATAACGTTGCCTGAAAATTGTTGTTGTTGTTTAACAACATTCGTTAATTCTTTCAATGGTTTTATAATTGGAGTAAATGCTTCTTCTCGATTATGATCTTCTGATAGCTTTGCAACCTTTAAAGATTGAAATTTCTTTTTCAAACTTTTACGAGTTTTAATTAAACTTTCTATAAGTTGTTCATCCATTTTTTAAATATTGACTGATCTGTTCAATTATTAACTATAAATTATCAACTGAACTGCTCTGTTGCTAACTGCCAACTACTAAAAGTACCTGTACAGTTAGTAACTGTTACCTGCTGATGAACCTATTCTCTTAATAACTAAAATTTAGCAACTGTATCAAAATTTTTTCTATAGCGCCCATTATTTAAACTGCTATGTTTATCAATTAATAGAAAACCATAATTATCATTCCAGCAGCATGTGCTCAATGTTTTAAAATCAATGTAAGATATATCAGAATTTACATGATCGTTATAGATATGTTTTAAATTTAAATCATCTTGTTTGAACATAAGCAAAAAGTGCTGTTAGTGAAAAACCGAAAATTCTTATTACAAAAATATGTTGGAAGGTTCAACATATTAACTTAGCTGATGATCTTAAATTAAATTTATACAAAAGTATTGCAAATGGTTCGGTTATGAAAATTCCTTTTAGAAATTTTGAATTACATGAGTATCCTACATTGCCAGCAGGAACTACACATCATATTTGGAATCTTAAAACAGCCTCACAACTTGAAAAACCTCGGTTTATTGGTTTTGCTTTACAAACTGATAAACAAAATAAACTTGAGGAAGATCCATCAAAATTTTATTATTGCGATATTGAAAATATAAAAGTATATTTAAATTCTGAATCATATCCATATGAAGATATGAATTTAGATTTTGATAAAAATCGTTATGCATTAGCATATGAAGCATATTCGAATTTTAGAAGCTTCTGCTATAATAACTCAATATCAGAACCTTTAGTTTCATGGGACAACTTTAAAGGTGATTCTCCAATCTTCATAATTGATACTCGTTATCAAAATGATAATCTTAAAATGGGTCCAGTTGATATCAAAATTGAATTAAAGACATTAAAAAAAATTCCAGACAATACTACAGCTTATTGTCTTATTTTACATGATCGTTTAGTGGAATTTAAACCGTTAACAGGAGAAGTTAACAAAATCATTTATAAGTTCTTTTGAAATATACATAAATAAAAATGGAATATGTAATCATTGATATACAAGGTTTTCGCGATAATAACAATAAATTTATTTTAAAAGAACTAGCTATTCTCTCATCAAATGAGAGTATTCATCATTTCATAATAAAACCACCTTATAGCTATAATTATTTAGATAAAAAAACAAAATATACAAATGCATGGCTCACTAAAAATCATCATGGTTTACAATGGTCTGATGGCAAAACACATTTTTGTGATGTTATTAATTTTTTAAAAAATTTTATACATAAACAAACAAAAATTTATGTTAAAGGAGAAGAAAAAAAATCTTGGATTATTAGCATATTAAAAAACAATAATGTTTTTGATTTGAATAATCGTAATTCCACACGTTTAAAAATATTGAAGAATCAGCAAATTCAATGTTCTAAAAGTTGCTTTTTTAATCATGTTAATGTTTGCAGCTTAGAGAATGTTGACTTATTAAAATTGTTGATTTAAGCAATTTAAAAGTATTTAAGGAGAAAAAGCATCAGAAACATATTCATTCTACTATTGATATTCTACAGATAAAAATTAACATGGATAAAATAACAAAAGTTTTGAATAAAAAATCAAATGATTATAAGAAATTAGTTAACACTTCATCAGAATCTACTAAAAAATGGGAAGAAGAAGTCAGAAGTCAATATCAGCAAAATTACATTAACAATGCAAAAAAAAAAAAAAAAAATAATATATATCTAAATAGCTAAATTAAAAAAAATAATAAAAATTTTATTTTATATATAAAAAAAATCAACCTAAATAATTAAAATAAAAAATGCGAAAATTAAATTTTTATATTTTATTTAAAAGATTTAAATCATAAATCTAAAATTTTTTTTTTTTATAAACATGAAAGAAAATTATTATGTAAAAACAAAAGAAATAAAGAAAAAATGTAATAAAAATAATTATAAAAAAAATCTTCTTATTATTGATTACTGAATATTTTCTTTTTTAAATTCTATTTCGATATACTTATTATTATTTGTTTTCTTTATAACTTTAAAATAATATTTTATTTCAATAGAGCCTAATTTTCGATTAATTATGTCTACAATTTCCTTTGTATGTTTCACAGCATAATAATTTGGTAAGTATGTAAAAAAGTGACCACAGTGTAAAACAATGCAACGGGAATGCTCTTTCTTTTTTGCAAACTTTGACTGGGCTTCCTGAATGTGGATCACCTCGAAAAATATATTTTCATGAACTTCATTCATGCTGATAAATTTCTTCTTTTTATTGATGTCGTCCAAGAATTTATCTAGCTCCTCGTCTTCATGCCTTTTTTGCTCGCCATCGATTTCAAGGAATAACTGCGTCATTACTTCTTCATCATCATTATCATCTAGCACATCGTTCATTTTGATTCTTTTTACGTGTTCGGAAGAAGAAGAAGATTGGTCTGCATTGTGTTTCATCATGTTGAATTATTTGTTAAAATTTTAAAATTTATTGAATTGAAATTTTAATGGTTTTTAAAAGTGAATGAGGCTTTAAAAAAATGTAACTCAATTTATACGAAAATTTTCTTTTCTAGTTGTAAAATAAAAAAATCTTATCTGCTTTATTTCTATCATATAATTCAGAATAAAAAAAACTTTTTTTTAATTATAGGTCCAGTTTTAAATAAAAATCTTATCTGCTTAATTTCTATAATAGAATTCAGAATAAAACTTTTTTTTAATTACAGGATGTATGTGGTTTTAAGTAGGGGTAAATTTTCGTATAAATAGAGTTACATTTTTTTAAAACATATAAAACTAATTCAAACAAAGACTCATTATTTCATTATACATAATAAATAAAGTAATTTTTTGAATATGAACGCAATTGAATTAATTTTTGAATATTGGGAATGCAATATATATGAGATCACAACATACCACTGTGAGGAACATAAGACCGAAGAGATGGAACATTTTGTAGAACGCAGAATATTTCAAAATTTATAAGGTTTTGCAGATCATATTGTGCGTTATAGTAGAAAAATAAAGTGCAGTTCTAATTGCAGGAGATATTTCTTTCGATTTCCTTCACAGCCTATACAAGTTCCTGAAATTAATTCTAATGATGAATTGTAAAAGAAAATTTATATATTAATAATGATGAAAAAAATAAAAAAGAATTATATATAATTTAAATATACTTTATTTTCAAATAATTTTTTTTCAGAAATGTTTACAAAATATCTTTATGTCCCCAAGACAATGTTCTAATATTATCATGCATTACATACTTCTTATTATCTAAACAATTTAAAACAACTTTGTTTATTTCTTGAGTATAAATTGTATGAAGTTTAGACTTAAAAATTTGCATACTTTCATAAAATATTTTTTTAGTATTTAAACAATTTCTATAATCATCAATGCTTAAATTATCAACAACAATTTTTTTTATACCTTTAGATTTTTTAATAACATTATTTTTGTCCGTTTTAATGGAATACAGTTTTGAACGTAAACCTACAAATTCCAAAATAATTTTTCCATTCATTTCATCTTTAAACATCCCTAATACTTTTTTATTTATGGATGGATAACCATAAGGGTTATTTACTTCATAATCTGAAGTATCAAAAAATTTATGAAGATCAGGTTTGATTTCTTCATAAAAATCTTCAGTTTGAATAGTATAGACAAAACTGTCAGTATCCATATAATTTAATTGAATTTTATTTTTAAATTTCATTTTCATGAAATCATAATGAAAATCATACATCAAAACTTTTGATAGCTCTAATATACTGAACCCTGCATATATCGGTTTGTTATAACAAATTTGTGTTTTTTTCATTTCTATTGCCACTAAGTTATGTAAAAGATGATAAATTATGAAAATCAGGTCTTGCTATATAAGCTTTCACACCTAAATGTTTTCCTTTACTTTCCCAAGCATCAGCTATTCGGATGACCCGATATTTTTCAACGTTCTCCATTGTTTTGCTATAAACTGCATTAACTTGCAATTTAAAGAATTTTTTTTCAAACTCATTTTTAGAATTTTGCCTATATCGGGTATTCAAATCAACGTATTTTTTAAGCCAATCTGATTGCTCAAATTGCAAAATTCGATAAATTTTTTTCAATTTTAAATTGTTTCGAAGACATTGCTTAAGATTTATATAATGAATTATATAGTTAGTTTTATTATACAATGTCGTCAATAGTTTGCCAATTTTCCCATTCGGAGAAATTTCCTTTGCTGCACAAAACGGTAAGTCATTATGTAAATCATGTAAACTTTCTGGATATTCTAAATCCACTTCTAAAATATAACCAAGATTTGAATCATCCGATACTTTTGTAATATCGAAATTTGATATTAAAGATTTTTCCATCCATTTGAAATTCTTATAGGGTAAATACTGTGACATTGCATAACCGTACAGATTTACAGCATCTAAATACACAATATATTGTGTTGGATCATTTTTATTAAATTTTTCCTTCATGTATTTGTTATTTGCAATTGAATGACGTAAAGAACATTGACTTATTCCGCCACGCATTCCGCTTTGAATAAAGTTGTACATATTCACATCAGTAAATAGTTCTAATTCAATTTTTGTATATTTCAACATTGCTTGCCAAGAAAGCCCTGGCGCAGTATAAAAATTAGAAGGATCTAAATCATAAATTTTCATACATATTTCTCGAAAACTTTCGAAGACATCAGTCAATATTAAGACATCCGTTTTCAAATAAATTTTCATATAATCTAATAAATTACAACATTTGAAAGTTCTCCAGACTGTATATGTGTAATTGTAATCAGAATCTGAACATGATGTTTTTGTCAATTCATTATAAAATGCAGCTTGAGATGGGAAAGTATCATTTAATTTTGTGAAAGAATCTAAATATTCGGAAATATACCTTTCTTAGGGAAAGGGAAATATACCTTTCTTTGTTATCAAATTATAGTGCTCTCCAAAATTATTTTTAACGTGATGCTTTTTGTTATCATCTAGATTATTAAACAAACTATTAAGACTTTCACTCATAAATCGGAAGCTGTCGAGAAATCTTAAAGAAAAGCTAACATTCTCTTTTAAAAGATAAATTCGTTTAGTTAAAGATATGTATTTTTCTTTATTTAGTGGTAAAACACTTATGCTTCCACCAACGCAATTTAAAGATTTAAACAATAAATGGCAATCATAGCCAGAAAAATTATGGAAAAATATTGGAAAAAATCTAGGTTTTTTAAAAAGTAAATTACATTCTTTATGTGCTGGACCTCTATAATTACCACTATAGTGACAATGATCTCTTATTCTATTAATATAATCTAATTCCTTACCACAAATACTCCAAAAGGAATCCGTTAACTGTTGTAATTCTTCGTCTAGTGTTAATGGTTTCATTTTTTGACTTTTCAAATTGAAATTTCTATAAAGCTCACTACAATCATTAATTAGTGATAATATAAATTTTTGCGCACAATCTGCTCCTACACATTCCACATGTTTATTCAAATTTTCATTAAAGGAACATTTTATAAAATATGCAAATGCAATCGCAACATGCTCCTTAATATTAGTAGTTGAAGGACCATTTACATCTGGTTTACATGTTGCTATCGGTTTCAATATACTCTCACAGTCTGCATATATTACAAATGGCGTTTCATTTGAAATCGATAATCAGCATGCTTCAAAATTTTATTTTCTTCATCTGGTAAGTTGCAAACAATCTTTCCGCATTGATTTTTATGAATTTCATATTTTTCCAACTCATCAAAATATTGCAAACAACTATTGCAAATGTATATTCGACCATTATGTCTTGTAAGAGATTTTCTTAAAAATTTCGATAAATCCTTTATATAAACAAAATGATATCTTTCATTCAATTCAATCATCAATAAATTTATATGATGCTGTTTTTCACTTTTTGTTAAAAAATATGGACCAATTAATTCATGTTCATTATTTTTCTTTGATTTTATATTAAGAGCAAAAACATTCACACTTATGTCAGGGTTGAGTTCCTCAAATGTATAAATATCGTCTATTTTAATAGGAAATATTATATTTCCAAATTTTAAATTTTCTACTTTTCCACCATTCAAAAAAATCTCTGCCGCCGTTATATCAATTATATTATAACTTCTTGGATTCCATGATTCATTTACTGCAGGTTTTAAAGCAGATATCAACGCCCATTTAACACAATATTCATCAGAATGTTTCACATTTATGCATGCCTTTTTCTTTTCTATTGATTTAGGAAGTTGAATGTACTGTGATCCTTTTATTGGTTCATATTTATTTATATTTATTTCGAGTCCAATAATACGAAGTAACGCCCATCCACTGTCCTTTTCTTGAAATTCTTCACTCCTTTTTATTATACCCTCTATAATTTCGTCATAATTATAATTGATATCAACTTCATTTAAAATTAAGACTATTTTTGATTGAAATGATTTAATGCTTAATTGTAATTCATCGTTATCATCACCGTCACCATCTGAATAAGATTTTATGAATATGCAAAGAGTTCGAAGTTCATTTTGTAAAATTTATGTTTCAATAATGAATTCCTAAGAATAGTAAGTATATTATCCTTATTTTTATTTAAAAATTCGATTGGAACAATAATCGCCTCATCATCATTGTCAATTAAAAATGTTTGAAGTCTGCTTTCAAATGATTTATTGATCACTCTAACATTGTCCCACAATTTTTCTGCTGCATTCATTTTATGTAAATTTGTTCTTAAATGATAAACCCAGTTTAGTGTAAATATTTTGCAATAAGAACAGTATTTATGTATTTTTTTATGTCGTTCCAAATCATATTTTCGTTTGAATGTTTTTTTACAAACATCACAACAAAATTCTAGTTTAATTCTTTTATGATCCATTATAAATATTGTTTTTATTTATTAACTTGATTGACTTTCTTAAACAAACTAAACTACTTATTAAAATATAATCCCCTTTTATCACAACTGTTTTATTTTTTTGTTTTATAATTTTTGAGATTAACAATTGAAAATCCCCTGACGCCATTTACACATTTTTTTTATTTTAATTGCTTTTTACATAATTTTTCACGTTTTGAAAATTTTAAATTTCTTATCAGTATAATAATTCAATTCAACAATTCGAAAAAAAAAAACTCATGCTTTAAAAATATTTTATTTTCTTATCAGCATACATATTTAAATATTTCATATTTTATTTATTGAAATAACTTGTCTTAAACAAAGAAAATTACTTATTAAAATAACATCCGGAATGTATGCAAACATTTTAAATTAATAACCCCTAACATAACACAAAAATTATCACAAAAGCTTTCAATCACTGCCACTGCCACTGCCACCGCCACCGCCACTGCCTCCGCCAATGTACATGATCCACTTTTTTCTTCACTTTTTACCCTATACACAAACATAATCTTTAATTTTTGCGTTTTCATACATTAGCGACCACTAACGGAAAATAACAACTTTTTCCGTTTTTCATACATTAGCTCTCTCATACACTCACCGACATCTAGCGACCAATAACAGAAAATAACAACTTTTTGCGTTTTTCATACATTAGCTCTCTCATATTCTAACTGCTGAGAAAAAATTATATACATAGATGTATGTTCCTTATACCCATATATTTGCCTTATACCCATATATACCAAACGAGGAAAATTTCCCATAAACCATCCTAAGATTTATGTTGGAGAAGACACTTGCTCTAAGTTAAACAGAATGAATATTGACGGTATTATTAAATGTAAAATCTTATCACCAACAAATCTATTACATCCCGTATTACCTGTCAAACAAAATAATAAATTGATGTTATCACTATGTAACACTTGTAGTGAACAAAAATATCAAGGAAAATACTGTGAACATACAGACGATGAAAGAGCATTAGTAGGAACTTGGGTAATTGATGAAATTGAAAAAGCAATTGAAAAAGGGTATAAACTTTTAAATATTTATGAAGTTTGGGAATACGAAACAGTAAAATATGACAATTGCAATGGTATTGATGGTTTATTCACTAAAATGATGAATAAATTTATAAAGATTAAACAAGAAGCTTCTGGGTGGCCAATAAAATGTCAAACTCAAAAAGAAAAGGAAGAATATATTGATATTTTTTTTGAAAAGGAAGAAATTAAATTAGGATACGATAAAGTAGTTAATAATCCTGGTTTAAGATCTTTTGCTAAGATTATTTTAAACTCATTCTGGGGAAAATTTGGGCAAAAGGAAAATCAACAACAAACCACCATTATAAATCGACCTTTTAAACTTTACGAGTTAATAACAAACCCCTCTGTAGAAGTATGTCACATATTTCCAGTAAATGAAGAAAACATAGTGGCTAGCTGGAAGTATAAAGAAGAAGCAGCAACTTCTTTATCTACTGTCAACGTAAGTATCGCTGTTGTTGTGTAAACACATGCTCGTCTTCAACTTTACAGTTATCTAGAGAAGCTAGATAGTAGAGTATTATATTATGACACCGATTCCGTGTTGTATATTAGTCGAGAAGGAGAATATGAACCACAAACAGGGGAATTTATAGGAGACATGACAGATGAGTTAGAGTGCTATGGTATACACTCTAACTCATCTGTTACAAAAGATAATACCGAAAAAATTGTTTGTAAAGTTAAAGGATTCTCTCTTAGTTATGAAGCTTCACAAAAAATTAATTTTAATGGAATAAAGGAAGCAGTTTTAAATTCATTTAATAGCACAGACACATACGTCATTTCAGAAAATATTCGTCGAAATAAAAATCACGATGTACTTACGATTCCTGAAATAAAAAAATATCAACCAAAATCGGAAAAACGAAAATTTAATGAAGATGGTAGTTCTTTACCGTATGGATATAATAGGAAAAAATCACGTGTTGATAAGTAAATCATTCAAATTTGTTTACATATTAATTTAAAATTTTTAAAATCTTAATATGTGGTTATCGTAAGAAATTTTTCAACTTAGATTTAAATAAAAATATAATAATAAAAAATTATTAATAAAAGATTTTTAACATAAAAATAAAAATGTCTTTTATTTTTATCTTATGTTTACAAAATAGGTACCAAAAGCAATTAACTTCTTTTTGATTTTTATTATTTTTTATTTTTTCATTTCTTACAGCATAGAATGGAACGTAATAATAACAAAACAAAGTAAAATCGAAGATTTCAGGTTATTTTCTCAATCTTCTTATAGAACAGAAAAAAGAAATCCTACATAACAGATGTACCTATAATTATATAATTTTTTTCTTTCTTTTGTTTTTATTTTTACTTTTTTACTGCATTCATAAATTTTAACATTGTTTAATAGAGTCAAACTAGTTTTAACAATTTATTTTACACCAGGTAAAGAGAAATTAGAAGAATACAAAATATTTTTTAAGTTCATATGTACTTAGAACAAAATATAGAATATAGAGAAAGAACTCATATCCTAAAATAGGTAACATATTTTTCTTATTTTTATTTTATACCTTAAAGCTACAATAACAACTTTTAACAATTATTAATCTTCTTTATAAGCCAAACTACACTTTGTACTTCTTGTTTACGTTTTGTTTTTATTTTTATTATTTACATCTTGGTATTCAAAAGTACCTATGAATACTTTTCTTATTAAATAATAAAAACAAGTTTTTTCGTTTCTTTTATCTCCTTTTACGTATGTAGGTACATTTTATTAAGCGTGCGATTTTGCGAAATTTAAAAAAATAAACTTGATTTGACCTGAAAAAAATCATCTTTCTATTTGTATGATATCCTATTACAAAATATCAATGAATTTATTGAAAAACCTAAATATCCTAAACTTGTTCAGTTCATTAACCTTGCCTAACAACTTCTACAGTACCAACAACCTTCATTTCGTACTATACAACCACTTGCAACTTATAAGTTAACAACCCATGCTTATAACCTAAACTTGTCCAGTTCATTAACCTTGCCTAACAACTTCTACAGTACCAACAACCTTCATTTCCTACTATACAACCACTTGCAACTTATAAGTTAACAACCCATGCTTATAACCTAAACCAAAACAAACAAAACAAGTTTTTGACCTACTAACCAAGAATAACCTACATTAAACCCATCAATCAAAATATAGGTCAGTGGGCGTGGTCTTCGGTGCGATATGGCATGATTTTTTCCCTTCCCCAAGTGCAGGATTACCTACTAATACAAGAGAAAAATAAAACGAAGGAAAAACAGATGTATTGTAAAATATAAATCATAAAATGATCGTTAGCGATAACGTTTTAATTTTGTGCATTGTGCAAAAAGTGTATTTAAGATAATATGCTTGAACTAGATAGACTAGAAATTGTGCAGTGTTAAAATTATGCTAAGAATATAGTATGCTAGAAAAAAATATGCTAAGAATATAGTTTATTTAATTTAAAATTTTTGGTATATTGTATAATAAATATACAAATATTTAATAGTTTTAAATAACGGTCC
Organism: Poecilobothrus nobilitatus; assembly: GCA_947095535.1. Lineage (NCBI taxonomy): Eukaryota > Metazoa > Arthropoda > Insecta > Diptera > Dolichopodidae > Poecilobothrus > Poecilobothrus nobilitatus. The sequence continues at coordinate 161,156,724 of OX352772.1, read as the reverse complement.
ATGAAAACGTCAGGAAGACTATCTATAGGTCATGACATTACTGATGAAACAATTTTAAATTTGATTATTTCAACTCCAGTATGCACACTGGTGAGTGCAGCTGTTGAAACCTTTGCTGATAAATCATCATTAACTTCTGAACAAGACATTGAACTTCGAGATGGCAGGAAAATAAGGGATAACGGATAATTTTTTTCATCGCTTCAATAACATAATCCATTTCGTAAGCGGTGTGGCGATCTTGTAAGTTTGTTACTTGGTACTGTGGCAGTATCTAACATCCCATGTGATATGGCTTTAGAAAAAGCAGAAGATAGAGACTAGGACTTTAGGAAAAAGTTTTGCAGATGTTGTTTACACCAGAAAGAACAAAATGATACATATACCAGGAATTGTTATAAATTTGCAGCTGATGAAATAAATTTCGTTTGTGCTATAAATAGTCTACAAGAATTAAAATGATATTTTAAATATGAATTGACATCATTTTTACCATGCTTACTTAATGAAGGAAGATAAAATCAAGTATCAAAGGTATATTTAAAATTTGTGTGGTAGATTGTGGTAATTTATAACACTCCGTAGTATGGCCAAAGACGGCTCCCTGTCATAACGCCAGAAAGTCATAACGCCAGAACCAAAAACGACATAACGCCAGAAAAAATTTCTGGCTTTTTGTTGGCGACATAATGCCAGAAAAATAAAAATGCTATAACGCCAGAATTTATCTATCTTATGTTGTGTCATTTTTTCTGGCGTTATGTCGTTTTATTTCTGATATTAATTCAATAAAATTCTGGCAAAATTTTGAAAATTTTGATCTCTATGATCAATGGATAGTTGTAAAACTCAAAAAATAAATTTTTGTTTAGATAAATGTCATCATATGATTAAACAGTTAGAAGAAAACAGTTAGAAGAAACATATGATAACAAATATTCTAAGCTTTTTTCGATTCTCTCTTCATAAATTACTTTATCAGTTAAATCAGTGTTGTTTGGAGTGCATTGGATAATAGTTGTTATTATTAATAATTTGCAATAAGTAATAACAACTGCATTCAAAAAATTATGTTGTATTCCACTTTTACCTGTAAATAACATAATATTTGTTTTTGATCATTTAAAGGACAACATATCCACATTCGATAACGAAAATATATACAAAAGTTTTATTAAATATTATGAGAAGCAGTGGATCAAAAAAGTAAATTTAAAATAAAATTATTAATTAATTATTTAATTATTGTTTTATTCTTAGGAGGGGCCAAAAATATATCGGTTTTCAATAAAGATGTTCGAACTACATCAAATTTAGAAGCATACAATGGTGTTATTGGACGATCTATTGAAAAAAAGGGAGCTTCATTAAATTTGTAAAACTGCTTCAGCAGGAGGAGTTTTTCAAAAGTAGAGATTTTCTACAAATTGTTGAAAATGGAGGAATTCCATTGAAGAAAAAAAAACACAAATATGCTGAAAAAAATAAAAAAATTATGGCTGCTTTTGATGAGCTAAAGAAGGGTAGTATTTCATCCTTTTTATTTTTGAACAGGGTTATTTTTTTAAGTGAATATTCGATAGAAGAATGGTTAAACGATTGTCATTTGCTTGAGGACACAAACAATGACGAATCTCATAGCGAAACAACAGAAACTGATGAAATCGAAGCAGCTCATGAAATTAAAACGTTGAGGAATGACGACCATTGCATTATATGCCATGAAAATAAGCCAAATGTTTAGTTTTTGCCATGCCGTCATCTAAAAACTTGTTCAGTTTGTTTGGAAATGTTGTACAAATATAATACACGTTCAAAATTATTATGTCCATCTTGTAGACAAGAAGTTAATGAAAATATCAAAGTTTTTCTGTACAATTTTTTCAATAGTATTTTGTTGAAACCAATTTTTTCTACGGAATGAAATAAATTTTCTAAATAATAAATTTCTGGCTTTAATTCATTTTTTTCTGGCAAAAATACGTTTTCTTCTGGCATTAATTCGTTTTTCTTTTCGAAATTTGTTTTCTGGTGAATGCAGATTGACATAACGCCAGCAAAAAAAACGACTCAATACAAGAATTTTCTGGCGTTGTGTTGCGACATAACGCCAGAAAAGTCTCTGGTGTTATGTCGCTTTTGGGTTCTGGCGTTATGACAGGGAGCCGCCAAAGACGTCAACTTAACAACGATAATATACTATGTATATAAATATATGTATTTTTATATACAATGTTTTCGTTTTTTATTTATAGATGATATATTGCAAATGTATCGAAAGTAAGTTTTGAAGCATTATGTCACTACGAAAGCAGAAGAACGAAAAAGAAAATCAGTGGCTAAAATTTGTTCAAATATACAATAGAAAAGTATATGAATTATGACACCACAGACACATAATTTCTCTCTAATACATTTAACAAGACACTGATGATAAGTAGTTTTAAGCAGTATTTAAGTAACATAAATATTGCAACCCACCAAGCTGAACTGATACAGATTTTTCAATCGCCAGTTTTGCAGTAGTATTTGTAAGTAGTAGTTGCAGCAAAAGATTCTGATGTTTTGGTTTTACTTACTTATTTGTGCACACCAGAAATTGAAAAACTTTAGCTTCTTTGTTGTAGGTCCAAAAGCATTGTATATGATGTAGTAGAGGAGAGAAAAGGAGTTTCTGTTGTAAGTGATTTGTTACTTGTTTTACACGCTTCTACTGGCTGTGATACTACCTCGTCCGTTTATAAAAGCGGAAAAATAAAGGCATAACTTCTGAAGTGCAACGAAAAAAAAATTTACGGATAATATAACTATTGTTACAATGTCAATTTTTACTTAGGTTTTTTTTCTTTGCATTATTTCAGGTATCTGTATAGAATCCAATTATTTGTTATTATTTGATCTGTATATAATCCAAAAAAAAATTCCCCTGGAGGAAGCCAGATACTCTCTGTATAACCAGGACATTTCCAAATGGAAACTGTACTGAAATTTTGATTTGGCATCTCTTTCACCAACTAAAGCAGCTGTAGAACTTACCATCAAATGCAGCCCTAGCAAAGAAATGTCTATCTCTATCTATCTATTTGCACAATTTTTCTGAACTATAAAACTAAATTGAGTAGGCAATTTATATGATACGGAAAAAAGCCATGTTTCTCGTGTAATATATCTTGACTTGTTCATAAATTTATTTCTATAACTGTAAATTAAATATTGCCAAGACAACTTTAGAAATTGCATAACATAAAATTCCTGACCTAACATTTTGTGTGGTCACACTTACTTTCATATACTGTATTTAATAAAGAAGAAGATCAAATTACATTTTTCGTTTAGATTTTTAAACGTTATGATTTTCATGTAAATGATTTATGTTTCTATGCAATTATATTTTGATAATATTTTGGTTTATTATCACATACGGAAATAATAATGGATACTAGGTCAATATATTGTATTGCATTTTTGTTCCAAATAAAATTCTAGGTAACAAAGCAATAAATTAACATGATTTATTGGCTTTGATAAGATTTGTATGGATTTGAAAAAATCCAAATTAGTATATAAGAATTGATTTTTGAAAATAAAAATCAGATATATTCATATAACAATCAGAAGTAGTTCACTGGAGGAACGTACAAATTAAATAGCTATATATATAAATATATTATTTTAATATTGGCATGCCGGGCCGTTATAATACGGAAAAGTAGGCAATCAACTTTGCCAGGTAATAGGCGCATTCTTCACCCCATAAAAATCATAATCATCATAAGTTTGGTGAGCATCTAAGTATGCTCATATATTTCTCATCAGAAAGTGTTAGGAAATAAAAACTAATTCATGACCGTAGATCAAACATATAGGGTTTTCCAATTTGAGTGATATGATTTCTTTAAAAAAAAAAAAACACACTAATTGTTAAGGAAATTCAAATGTTTTTTATTTAATGTGAAGTACAATCGATACAATTAAGTTCTGAATAAAACGTCATTCAAATGGCCTCCACGACTTCTTTTGCAGAATTCGTTGCTGATGAACCCAAATTTCGAACACTTTTTCAACTGCGGATATATCCATAATTAAGACAACATAATAAACTAAGATATTTTAGAAAGTAAAATTTGCCAAATAAATGGCATTGCAAACAAGCATTTTTTCACTAAGGGTGTAATAAATTTAGAAATAATAATTGAACAAAAATTAATTAACCATAATTTCCACGTAATGGTAAAGAAATTAATATTATAGCTGACGGTATTTTAGGTAGAGATTTTCTATTTTATTTTAACAAATGCAAAATAGACTACGAGACATGCATATTAGTAATATCATATTAGCAATGAGCATGAATACTAGAACAATATGAAACATCATGATACAACCTCGAATGGAAGTGATATTAGCAGTAAATCTAGATTTAGAAGAAGACAGTCTAATCTTAGGTAAAGAAATGGCAAAAGATGTATTTCTAGCGAGTTCTATTGCACCAGCTAAATGCATAAAACACATAAAAATTTTAAATATAAGACATCACACGGGAAATAAAAACAAGTCACAAAATTAATGAAAGATGACATAATTGAACATTCTACTAGTCCATACAACTCCTCACTTTTAATTGTTCACAAGAAAAAAAAGGATGGAGAACAAAAATGCAGGTTATTTGTGGATTTTAGATCTCTAAACAAAAAAATTGTAGATGATAAGTTTCCATTAACGAGATTAGATGACGTATTGCATATAACAAGCTCTTTCCATCAAATCCTATTACATCCAAGATCCAGGAAAATGACAGTATTTTAAACGAACAAAGGTCGCTACTAATTCAAAAGATTCAATACCATTTGGATTGAAAATATCTATCTATGTTTTCAGTCGCACTAAGTGGACTGCAAGAAGCTGCATTTCTATATATAGTATTTGGCTCAAATTTCAGAGATCACAATGAATATTTTGCAAAAGTTTTGGAACGCTTGCAGATATATAACTTAAAATTAAATCCAGAAAAATGTAACTTTTTGAAATCAAAAGTGGTTTATTTAGGACATCTTATAACATCTAAAGGGATTAAAACAGATCCGGATAAATAACGATAAAAAATTGTACGACACCTAAAGATACAGATAAAGTAAGAAGGTTTGTTTGAACTTTGTAAATTTCGAAATATTAAAATATTTGTTAAATTAAATTTAAACTTAAAAATGCAAATCTTGCATTTATATTAGTATGTTCTTATTATTAATTAATTAACGTTCAAATTGCGAATTAAGCATTTCTTTTGTAACTGTTTTTATAATGTAATTGATTTTTATTAATATGTTGAAATAGATTAAATTGTAAACCTTGCATATTTTATAATATATAAATACCTGTAGAATTAAAGAAAGAAATCAATCAAGTTTTAACAATAAATTGTTCATTATTAAATAAAAAATTGTTTTTTTTACAACCTTTTTAAAAGGAAAACATATTTGGCGCAGTCGGTAGGATAGGCAAAATCTATCCTCTTTCGAAAATAGTGAAGTAAAAACGCGACGGTTTATCGCTATAAAAACTTAACTATAATAAAAACAAAACACTAATAAACTAAATTTATATTAAAATTGTGAATTAAGCCATAATCATACCTAAGGTGAGGCTGCCTTGGGCACAGTTTACTAATAATATAAATAAATAACAATTATAATAAAGTGAGTGTTTTGTGCTAAAAGTGAAAAGTGAAAAGTGAAAAGTGAAAGTAAAATCAACGGATAATTGATCAAGAACTTCAAATCACATTCATAAAAGCAGACAACGAAGACAGATTTAGGTGTCAACCTTTAATTGCCTATATCAATGAACAACAAAAACATCATCAACTTGGTTCTGTAAGTAAATTTTACGGTAAACTAAATTTTCTTTTATATTAAGCGTAAATTGTTACCTATTAAGAATATAATATATATATGCCCAAAAGAAAACATAACCCTTTTTTTTCTACCATTAAAGAAAAACTTTTTAAAAATAGTGGTAGTTTGAACATTAATTTAGAAATCGGCACAAGTTCAGATATTTCTGACGGTTTATCAGAAAATAATTTGAGTCTTGAAAATATTTTAAATAATTCATTTATATCTGGCGGATTACCAGATAATTCTTTAAATATCTCAAATAAAAATACTTCTAACAATTTTAATTCTCTCAAATCGCCTATCCATTGGTGTAATTTAAATATGAATAATGAAAATGGAATTCCAGGTCCTGCACCTGTTCCTGTTTTACCTCAAGCTCAAGTTCAAATCACTTGTAATGATATATATAATCAATTAAGAATCCCTGACGCTATTAAAGATTTGCCAAAATTTGATGGCAATCCACGACTTTTGCATGACTTCTTAGGGAATATTGACGAAATTTTAGACTTAATTTCTTGTACTAGTGGTACTAGCTATGGACAACTACTTTTGAGAGCTATTCGCAATAAAATTGTGGGCCCTGCTAACGAGGTACTCAATATGTATGGTACGCCGTTGAACTGGGAAAATATTAAAGAAAACTTAATCCTTCATTACTCAGACAAAAGAAATGAAACGTCACTAATTCGGGACTTACACAAAATGAGACAAAATAGTACGACTGTTGAAAAATTTTATAGTGACATAATAGAAATTCTCTCTAGTATAACAAATCATATTAACATCCATGAAAATGATCGTAGTGTCATTCAAGCCAAAACAAAATTATATGAAGAAATGAGCCTTAATGCATTTCTCACCGGTTTAAGAGAACCCCTAGGTTCAACAATTCGTGCCATGAAACCAAGTTCATTAGCAGAAGCATTCTCCTTCTGTATTAAAGAACAAAACATTTTTTATAATAAATCCGACTCTCAAAACAATTCAATAAATAAATCTAATAATTCAGTAAAAAATAACAATATTAATTTAAATAGATCAAATAATTTTCAGTCAAAACCTTTCTTCTCTCAATCAAATAATTTTCAGTCAAAACCTTTCTTCTCTCAATCAAATAATTTTCAATCAAAACCTTTCTTTTCCCAATCAAATAATTTCCAGCCAAGACCTTTCGTTTCTCAATCAAATAATCGACCATTTTCACCTCAATTTAAACCACCTTTTCAGCAGCAACAAAGATTCGGAAACTTAACCAACAACAAAAAGGGACTCAACGTCCTGAACCAATGGACATTCCGCCATCGACACGTTACTTAAGAAATTTCGAACGACCTCAAGTTAAACCAAATTTTACTAGCAAAGAACTTTTCCATATAACAGAAGAAAATGGACCATTAGCACCTGATATTGAAGTAAATAGTTCCCCTTATCAAGATTTAGATCAATTTTATGAATACCAACCTACTTTTGAAAATAATTCCGAAAATTTTATCAAACCAGCCTCTATGACCCAATCGGATACATAGATAAACATAACAAACATAAACAAACATGGTGATTCGTTACCATATATTATGATATCTTCGCCATTTGGTCGCTCCTTGAGATTCCTAATTGACACAGGGGCCTCTACTTCTTTTATAAACCCTGAATTTACTACCCACTTCAAAATAATAGAAACAAAACCCGTAATTATCTCAACTGTATTTAATCAACATAAATTAGATAAGCAAGTTTTAATTCCAAAATTTCACGAATTCAAACAAAATGGATTTATTCGTTTCCTAATATTTCGGTTTCATAAATATTTTGACGGTTTACTTGGATTAGATGTATTACAATCTTTAAATTGTAAAATTGACTTAGAGAATCATGTTCTCGCAACCGAAAATGCCGTGTTACCTTTATATTTTAAACCCAATCTCGTATCAGAAAAATTTAGTATTCCAGCAAAATCAAAGGTTATTTGTAAATTACCTGTAGATATTAAAAATGGTGAAATTTTCATACAAAAAGTTCAATTAAAACCAAATCTTATTATTTCTGAAGGAATATATACTTGTAAAAATTGGTATAGCAATATTGAAATTGTAAACTTAGATAATTATGAACAAAATCTTTATTTAGAACAACCAATAAAAGTCGAAAACTATTTGTCACAAAATTTTATTGAAATAAATAATTTTAATGTCCAGCCCGTTGAGTTTGAAAAAGTTAAAACTTCTAAAAACTTACTAGATCTTATCAGAACTGACCATTTAAATGACCAAGAAAAAAAGGGAATAATTAAAGTATGTAAAGAATTTGACGAAATATTCTTTAGAGAGGGTACAAACTTAAGTTTTACGAACGAAGTTAAACATAGTATCAAAACTACGGACGATATACCAATATATACGAAGTCGTACAGGTATCCATATGTACATAAACAAGAAGTTAAACGTCAAATTAACGACATGCTTGAACAAGGTATTATAAGACCTTCTTACTCTCCCTGGAGTTCACCCGTTTGGGTTGTGCCAAAAAAGTTGGACGCCAGTGGGAAACAAAAATGGCGTCTGGTAATAGAATACAGAAAGTTAAATGAAAAGACAATAAGCGACAAATATCCGATCCCAAATATTACTGATATATTGGATAAGTTAGGAAAATGTATGTATTTTAGTACTCTCGATTTGGCTAGTGGGTTCCACCAAATTGAAATGAAATCCGAAGATATTCAAAAACTACTTTTACGGTAGAAGGCGGACATTTCGAGTACGTTCGTATGCCCTTCGGACTCAAAAATGCTCCAAGTACCTTTCAACGTGTAATGGACAACGTTCTTAAAGAACTTCAAGGTACTATCTGTCTCGTTTATTTAGACGATATAATAATTTATTCAACTTCACTGCAGGAACATCTTGAAAGTATTAGAAAAGTATTCCAAGCACTTCAAAAAGCTAACCTTAAAGTGCAATTAGATAAAAGTGAATTTTTATGTAAAAAAATTGAATTTCTCGGGCATGTTGTAACCACTGAAGGAATAAAACCCAATCCTTCTAAAATACGAGCAATTAAACAATTCCCAATTCCAAAGACTCCAAAAGATATAAAAGCATTTCTTGGACTCCTTGGTTATTACAGGAAGTTCATTAAAGATTTTTCAAAACTGACAAAACCTCTGACTTCATGTCTAAAAAAGGGTAAAACTATAGAACACAATGAAAATTTTATTAAAACTTTCCAACTATGTAAGGATTTATTGAGTAATGATCCGTTATTACAATACGCAGATTTCAATAAACCATTTGTGTTAACAACTGACGCGAGTAACTACGCTGTAGGCGCAGTTCTATCCCAAGGACCAATAGGTAGTGACAGACCTATATGTTACGCTAGCAGAACCTTGACAGATTCAGAAATTAATTATTCTACAATAGAAAAAGAGCTATTAGCGATAGTCTGGGCAACAAAATATTTTAGGCCCTATCTTTTCGGAAGAAAATTTAAAATCGTTACAGACCATAAACCGCTATCTTGGATAATGAGTTTAAAAGATCCAAATTCAAGATTAGTCCGGTGGCGTCTGAAATTAGAGGAATATGACTACGAAGTTATTTACAAAAAAGGAAGTCTAAATAAAAATGCGGATGCGTTAAGTAGAATAAGAATTGAAAATATTATACCAATACCTGAGGAAATTAATACAAATGAATGCGAAATTAACACCGATGCTGCTACCATACACTCAGCCCAAGAAGACATGGGCGACGGCATTTATATTTCTGAGAGACCTATTAATGAATTTGCCCTACAAATAATTTTTGAGGAAACAAACGAAACTCCTTCCAACGAATTAAAAATGCTCTTTAAAAATAAACAAAGGAGAACTATTAAAATGACTAACTTCTCAGAAGATAATATGATACAGTTATTTAAAAAATTTATAGCACCAAATCGTTTAAACGCAATTTTCACAAAAAATAATGATATATTTAAATTAATACAAAATATTTATTCTAAATATTTCTCTCAATCAAAATTATTTAAGTTAATAAGATGTACTGACTTACTAGAAGACATAATAGAAACAGACAAACAAGACGAACTTATTAACGAATATCATACTAATAATAACCATCGTGGTATCAATGAAACATTCCAACATTTAAAACGAAAATTCTATTTTCCCTTTATGAAAACCAAAATTGTTAAAATAATTAACAACTGCGAAACTTGTCAGACAATGAAATATGACAGACATCCACAAATAATTAAACATTTAATTCCGGAAATCCCTAATAAACCTTTAGATATAATCCACATAGATGTTTATAGCATAAATAATCAACAAATTCTAACAGTTATTGATAAATTTTCTAAATTTGCTTCCGCTTATACCCTAATTTCTAGAAATAGCCTTACAGTTATTAAATTTCTTAAACATTTTATGAGCCTTCACGGCATACCTAAAAAATTAATTGCAGACTCTGCTACTGAATTCACTTCTATAATATTTAAAGATTTTTGTAAACAATACAAAATAGAACTTCATCATACATCCATCCAACAAAGCACCAGCAACTCACCCGTAGAAAGGCTACAATCGACTTTAACTGAAATTTACAGAATTATCCATGAAAAATTAAAAAATAGAGACCATGACGAAATCCTTTCAGAAACCCTTATTACATATAACAATGCAATCCACTCTAGTACTCAATATACCTCTTATGAAATATTTTATGGTAAAACTTATCAATTTGAAAAGCAAAATTATCAAACTATTCACGAATATTTAGAAAAACTTCAAGAATTTCAAACTGAACTTTTCCCTCAAATCAAAAATCATCTTGAACAAAAAAGTACAAAAAATATAGAAAAATTAAATGAAACCAGAAAAGACCCCCCCGAACTAAAAGAAGGTACCATCATATATAGAACAGAAAATCGTCGTAATAAATTAAAACCAAAATTTTCTAAACATAAAGTAAAAAAAAATAATCATGTCACTATAATTACTAACAAAAATAAAAAATTTCATAAATCGAAAATTAAAAAGAAATCAAAATTTCAGACTTCTGACAACCTACCCGATAATAGGCCAGAAGATGGAAATACAAGACCTGACGAACAATAACGGTATTTTATTAATGAATCTTGGAACAACTAAAATAATCCATGGATATACCAACTTCCTTCATGTAGTTAGACTAAATTCATATGAACAAAGTATAGAACAAATTCAAAACTCATTAAATTCTTTTCCAAAAACAACAGCAATTGAACGTTCTTTAAACATAACGAATCTTAAATTCGAAGAATTAAAATTGAAATATAATTTACTAATACCTAGTTTTATAATAAAACGTGGACTGATCAATGGGCTTGGCACATTAATAAAAAAAATAACAGGCAATTTAGACGACGACGACGCTATTAAACTAAATAAACAAATAGATGAACTAATAATTAATGACAAAAATATTAAAGATGAAATTAACCAGCAAGCTATTTTAAATAATCAAATGATAGAACGATTTGAGAATGTAACCGATCATATAAATAAACAACAAGAAGTAATTTTCCAAAATTTGAAATATCATCAAGATTCAATAGACAATAGCATCAGACAATCTGAAAATAATTTTATAAGTTTCCAATATCTAAATGAAATAAATTGTCATATAGACTTACTTAACAATCACTTAAATAACATAGCTGAAACTGTAGTTTTAGCCAAATTAAATCTAATTTCTAAACAAATTTTAAATCCATCAGAACTTTCGGAGATATTCGAAACTTTTAAAAATCAAAATTTTAATATTAAATCTATAGAACATATATATGAATTACTTAAATTACAAGCGTACTATAATAATACAAATATTATTTTTAATGTTCAAATTCCTAATATTTCTAAATTATCCTACTCCTTATTTCATATCATAACCTTACCTATTAATGATACTAAATCCATAATATTAAAACAACCATATATTCTAATGGGTAATAATAGTACGTTTTATATAAATGAAAAGTGTTCAAAAATAGAAAGCACTTACTGAACCAGTTCATCAAGAACCTAATCTATGCATTGAAAATTTAATAAAAAATAAACCTGCTAAATGTGAATTACAAGAATTAGAGAAATCAGTAGAAATTTACACACCCGAACCTGGCTACATCATCTTAATAAATGTTCCTGAAACAAAAATACAAACAAGCTGTAATCCAAATATCAACAATTTAAAGGGAAATAAACTTATTCACTATGATAATTGCCAAATTCAAATTAACGATATTATTTACTCTTCATTAGAAAATTATCATTGGGATGAAATTAATATCCATCCTACAACTTTCAACGGAGTAAATATCACTTTCACTCATAATAGCACAAAATTAACAACACTCAAAAACTATCAATTTATCAAAAGGAAAATTACAGATACTCGACAAACTTACACATATCAGGACAACTTTCAAATTATAATAATTGCAATATTAATCATATTTTTTATACTTATAGCATTCCAAATATATAATTACAAAATTTTCGCTAAATGGAGAGCCTATCATACAGCAACAGCTTCAGTCATTCCTATTGCTATTACTTCAGTTGTTCCAACCATAACAAACCCAGATGTTCCACCCAAACAAAAATTTATTTGGCCGTAACATCCATCTAAGAGGGGAGAAGTTATGTGACCAGCACACAACCACATCAACATTATATTTTTTTATATAAACTTTGTATCAATAAATATTAAAATCAATAAACCTAAATGAACTTTGTAAATTTCGAAATATTAAAATATTTGTTAAATTAAATTTAAACTTAAAAATGCAAATCTTGCATTTATATTAGTATGTTCTTATTATTAATTAATTAACGTTCAAATTGCGAATTAAGCATTTCTTTTGTAACTGTTTTTATAATGTAATTGATTTTTATTAATATGTTGAAATAGATTAAATTGTAAACCTTGCATATTTTATAATATATAAATACCTGTAGAATTAAAGAAAGAAATCAATCAAGTTTTGACAATAAATTGTTCATTATTAAATAAAAAATTGTTTTTTTTACAACCTTTTTAAAAGGAAAACATATTTCGCGTTTAATTAGAAATTATAACATAAATCAGAAAAATTAAAAATTATTTACATTTAATATATTTCAAAAAATGAAAATAAAAATCAAAAATAAAAGAAAAGAAAAAAAAATTAATGTGTAAATAATTTTATAGTGACAATAAAATAAAAAAAATAAAAATAAAACTTACACTTTCGAAGAAGAGAAATCTGTAAAAGAATTTAAATTAAGTAAAAATTATGTTCTTAAAGGAAATTGTAAATTAATTAACACAAAAAAGGAAGTAAAATACATAGAAATAGAAATTAATATTTTCTAATAAACATGAACCCAAAAAAAAAAAAGTACTTGTGACGAAAGAGTTCCGATACTTAACGGCTATTTGGTAACTTTTCATAATTGCACTATTCAAGTAGATAATAATAGGTATAACAGTAAATCTATAATATTCATTGATAAATTTATAATACCACAACAATATAACAACAATGTAACATTTACAGAACAAAAATTAACTTTTGATGAAATTGTAAAAAATTAAAAAATAGTAGGTATAAAAGAATTAACACAACACAAAAATGTTAGTTTTAATTTCACTCTTACGATATTTGTAATAATAATAACAATAATAGTGGTAACCCTAATAGTTTTAATTCATTATTATTTAAGGTGTTATAAAATATTGAAAATTGGATAAACACAAATTCATGAAAATTTTAAAACAAGTGAAAATGTAGTTAGCGTTAAACCTCAGACAAAATAATATATACAAACGAACAGTTTCAAATAAACATTTTAAGTTTTTTTTTGTGGTACAAAATTGAAAAATACTCTGTCTCCACTATTAAAATCCATTAAAATCCATTTATTTTGATTTACAGAAAAATCAAAATAAAAATTCCTATCCATATTTCATACGCCATTTTCCATACTTCCATACTTCCATATTCCATACTCAAATTTGCAGATTCGTGTATATAATCTGAAATACAGTTTACAGATTTTTTCTTTTCGATGAGATCAAATATTTACATGTTTGTATGTATTTATAACAAAATATAAAAGTATATACTATATACATGTTTATGCATAAATTAATAATATTGTTTTGTTAGTATTAAATTTACACAAGAATAATTTTTTAGGCAGTTATATACATATTTTTAGTCCAGAAATTACAATTAATATTCTATTGTTTTTAATTTTCTAATTGAATTTCCAGATTTTTTTTCATCATCTAGCATTTTTTTCTTTTTCCGAATTCAGCATTACATAATTTTTCTTTCAGCCCATGTTGCATGCTTCCGTAGTAAAACTAAAATAAGGTAGTCAACAATACTTTTATGGTTAAAGCATTCTTTTTTCTCGAACCAGTTTGAAAATTTTTCTGACTTATTCGTTTCTTGAAAACACAAATTAACTATATTTTGCTTAATTTTGGAGCTACAAGTACTCAATTCGAAAAAATTATCAAAATTTTTTATATGAAATTTTCATATCTGGAACGAAAAGAGTAGGTAATGCTATAGATAGATTAATCGTTTATTTTTTTAAATAATGTATCCGTAATGTAATTTTTAAATCAATAGGCAGTCGAGAATTATATCGTCCTCGTCAAAAACTAGTACTTCATGATGTGGATGACATATTTCGCTTTCTTCAATATTCAATGTCTATTAGAAGTATCCGTTAGAAGATTATTAAAAACTTAAAAATAAAAATAACTAGTAAAATTAAATATACTCCCAACTTGTCACCAGAAGTAAGTCATCAGAGTCTTCTTCACAATTAGTTGAATTCATCGAATGTTTATTAAAAAGTGTTAAAGTTAAAATTTTTGCAATAATATTATTGAATTCAAACATTTAGGGATTATAATTATTTGGAATCCTAGATCTTACCAATGAAAATAAATTTTGCATAGATATAAATTCCTATAGGATCTTGATTTAGTCTTGAAATTAGTATAAAAAAATTATCTCCCTTTACAACGTCCTCTAATAATAAGAGTATGCCTCTTAAAGTTTGTACCATTCCATTAAAGCAGTAAATACTTTTATGCAAATTTGCTGAAAAAGTTTCTAAATATTTAACTTAATTTATTAGTTTCTAATTCATTTCCTAAAATTGGAATGGGGAAAACTTATAGTTGGAGAAACAAAAACTAACTTTCATGGATTACCTTAAGATAATCATGAATTTTATTATGCAGTTGTAATACATTACCATTTGGATTATGACTAAAAAGTGTTTTACTGTTCAGAGTATCAAAGAGCTTATCATTTTTTTTCTAAAAACTTAGCAGTAACTTAGAAATCTTCATTAGTAGTATGCATATGCCGGCTCTGGTGCAGGACGAGCTTTTTTAAAGCTTTTAGTCCTCCTAAAAGTATGCAAAAAATTATTTGCATACACTCGTCCAAAAAGTATGCAAAATTAGTAAAAAGGATTGTTTTTTTGATATTTTAAATTTAAAAAGCTATAGTGCTGAATATTTTGAATTAGGATAAAAATATGAAAAGTTTTTAAAGTTTTGTTTAAAAATTTCAAAGTTTGGTTTAAATACAAAATTATTAAGAAAGGTTAAACATATTTACCAAAAGTCAAATTTATATTCTATTATAACAGTTTAAGTCCTCCTAACCTTATGCAAAAAAATTAGTAAGGTGAAGATATGAAAAGTTTTTAAAGTTTATTATTATTAAAGTTTAAACTTTAATATTTACTTGAAAAAAAAGTTTGATTTGAATAGGTACATAAAGAAATGTATACAAAATAATTTTAAATGAAATGTTTTGTTATAATAAATATATTATTTATAAAATAAATAATAAAAGTTTTGAGTTAAACGGTTGAAATATAATGAAATATTATGAACTTTGAGAAGTTTTATAGTTAAATTAAAATATAAATAATCAGATAAATTTGAATTTTATCTAAACTTTTACTGTCAATTTATATATTTTTATATTTAAGAATCGGTTTTCATTTGTCTCTGGTTTTATTTAAAGTTTTCAACAGCTTAAAATTTCGCTAAGCTAAAAATTATTGAACACACTTAAGATTCGATTTTTTTTCTTTTGTAATAATAAAAAACAAGTTTGTTCCTGTTGGTTTAAATAATATATTTTTTTTCTTTTTATTCATCTTTAAATTATATTTTTTTTATTAAAACTAAACTAACAAAAACTTGATTTTTTTTTTTTACAATTATTGCTCAATGGCATAATGCCCCCAAGCATATGTGTTTATTTTATCTGCGATTACATATCTTTTATTATCTAATGAACTTAAAGCTACTTTATTTAAATTCTGTGTATAAATTGTATGTAAATGTGATCTAAATATTTTCATTTCTCTTAAACAAACTTTATTTTTTAACAAACAATTTTTATAGTTATCTAACGTTAAACTATTGACAATTTATTTTTTTTATTCCTTTTGCTTTTTTAACAGTTTTATTTTCATGTGTTTGAAGAAAATACATTTTAGATTTTAATCCTATAAATTCAGAAACAATTTTTCCATTAAATTCATCTTTAAAAAGACCAAGAACTTTTTTATTCAATAGAGGTAAATTAAATAAATTGTCAGATGGATAATCGGATTTATCAAAACGTTGTGGTATATCACTCTATATGTCAGCGTAAAAATCATCTGTCTGTATAGTGTAAATAAAACTGTCAGTGACTGTGTAATTTAAAAAAACTTTACTGCCATATTTAGGTTTAATGTAATCATAATAAAAATCATACATAAGTGTTTTAGATTGTTTTAGTACTGTAAATCCTAAATATATAGGTTTATCATAATATACATTTGTATGATTAAGCTGAACGGCTATCAAGTTTTCAGTGAATCTAGAGTGGCTATGATAATTTGGTTTTGCTATTAATGCTCGTGCACCTAAATGCCATGACTTTCCCAAGAGGTAGCTATTTTAACATTTTTTCTTTTATCTACATTTTCCATGGTTTTACAGAAAACGGCATTATTCATTAATTTAAAATAATCTTTTTCGAAAGCATTTTTAGCAACTAACCTATGTGAGTTATATATATCAATATATTTTTTTAACCAATTGCTTTGTGTGAATTTTAGCACTCTATAAATTTTCTTAAGAATTAAACCGTTTCGAAGACACTGTTTTAAATTTCGATAATGGATTATGTATTTGTGTTTGTTTGTTAAGTCAACTAAGAGTTTGGGAATTTTACCTGTTGGTGGAACTTTGTTTTCAGCACAAAAAGTAAAATCATTATGCAAATCATGTAAATGTTGTGGGTAATCTAAATTCACTTCTAAAACGTAACCAGTTTCCGAATCAACGGTAACTGAAAGCACATCAATATTTTCAGTAACGTCAACCCACTGAAAATCTTTATGTGGTAAATATTGGGTCATTGCCCATCCATATAAATTGTTAGCGTCTTCATATACTATGTATTTGGAAGGTTCGTTTCTTTTATAAGATTCTCCCATGAATTTATTATTTGCTACTGAATGTCTAAGTGAGCACTGACTAATTCCACCACGTATCCCTTTTTTAAAGAAATTATACATATCAATATCAGTTAATAATTGTAATTTGATATCCGTGTATTTTAACATAGCTGCCCATGACAAACCTGGGGTAGTTTAAAAATTTGCTGGATCTAAAGAATAGATTTTGTAACATATTTTTCGAAACTTTTCAAAAACATCAGTCAAAATAAGCACATATGTTTTAAGGTAAAGTTTTAAATAGTCCCATAAGTTTTGACAATCAAACGTATTCCATACGTTAATTGCATGAAGGTAGTCTTCATCAGAACATGATGTGTTTGTCATATGATTGGTAAAAGCTTCTTGTGAAGGTAAACTTCTTTCGTCAAGTCGTTCAATGGAATTTAAATACTCATAGGGAAAAACTCCCGTTCGAGTCATAAGTTTAATTTTTTCATTATTATTGAATTCTTTTTTTATATGAAATAAATCGTTTTCATTTAAATTTTTACATAAAGAATCAAGACTAGAAGCCATATATCTAAAGCTATCGAGAAAACGTAAATAAAAT
Organism: Poecilobothrus nobilitatus; assembly: GCA_947095535.1. Taxonomy (NCBI): domain Eukaryota; kingdom Metazoa; phylum Arthropoda; class Insecta; order Diptera; family Dolichopodidae; genus Poecilobothrus; species Poecilobothrus nobilitatus. The sequence continues at coordinate 161,138,690 of OX352772.1, read as the reverse complement.
GAATGATTTTTATCTATTGTAATTTTTTTAGATAATGAAATATAACGTTCTTTATTCAAAGGAATGACACCAATATGTCCATTCACTTTGTTTAGTTCTTTAAATAAAAGATGGCAATCATAACCGGAAAAATTGTGAAAAAATATAGGAAAAATATTTGGCCGCCTATATAATAAATTACATTTAGAATGAGCGGGTTATCTATAATTACCAGTAAAATGACAATAGTCTCTAATTCTATAATTAATAGCTACACGCTTACCACATATGTGACAATTTTCCTGAATTAATTGTTGAAGCTGCTCATCAAGTGTTAATAGATTCATTGGCTTTGGCATCATAAATATATTTTTATATAATTCACTACATGTTTTTGTTAACGATATGACAAATTCCTTAGCACAGTTAGCTCCAACAAACTCTTTGTAACAGCTTTGATTATCATCAAAAGAACATTTAATGTAGTAGGAGAAAGCTACTGGAACATGTTGATGAATATTTGTTGTTGAAGAGATCATTGGGTTAGAACTGCATTTTGCAATAGGTTGTAAAATACTCTCAGCATCAGCATAAATAACAAAAGGTGTTTCTAATTGTTGTTGATAATTGTTAAACTCGAGTGTATTTTTCTCAATAGATGGAAGTTTTGTAACGACTTTATTGCACTCAATTTTATGTAAATCACGCTGTTGTAATGTATGAAAATGTTGCAAACACATATTACAAATATAAATTTCATGTATATGTTTTGTTACAGAACTACTTATTAACCTTGATAAATTTTTAATATAAACAAAATGAAATTTATCATTCTTTTCCATAGCAATAAATTTACATGGTATTTTTTTCTGATTTTGTTAAATAGAATGGTCCTACAACCTCATATTTTTTATTAATAACTTCCAGTCAAAACAAATTAATACTTATTTCACTATTTAGTTTTTCAAATAAACTTAACTCGTTCAATTTAGCTGGAAATTGCATAGTGCTAAAATTAAGCTGTTGTACATCACCAAACTCTAGCTCGACTATGGGTAGAGAAATATTATTAAGTTTATATGAAGATGTTCGTTCAGCATTTTGAATGCAAGTTTGTAAAGCTGATACTAAACACCACTTGAAACAGAAGTTGTCTTTATTTTGAATACTAACGCATGCTTTTTTGTCATTTGTAATTTATGCTGATTCAGAAAGCATACTACAGCAAATTTCAACGTGTGAATCAGATCCGAAGACCTCATACACAACTGTTATAAAACAGCATGTACCTGTATCGTTTTCATATTATATTAAGAGCTCGTTTGATGAAAGTTTAAATAAATATAAAGTTTTTACAGGTAAGTGATTGTTAATAATAATCTATAAAAAATTCTCACACTAAATTAATTTTTTCTTTTAGAAGTTGATTATGGAAAACAATTTATATCATCTTTAGTAAAGGAATGTCAACATCTATATAATAATTATATATTAAATGAAAAACCAATTAATAATTTAACTACGGATAAAAAATTTTATCATAAAACAAAAGAAGTATGTGAAATATGTGAAAAGAAATTTGAGTCAGAAGAAACACGTATAAAAGATCATTGTCATTTAACTGGCAAATATAGAGGACCGACTCATAAACATTGTAATTTATCATATGTATATATAGGTGGAGAATATGATCCTACAAAAAATAATGAATACATAGTATATTTAGATGCTAATAATTTAAATGGGTGGGCAATGTCTAACTATTTGCTATATGGAGAGTTTAAATGGGTGGAAAACCCCTCAGAAATTAATGTTTTCAAAAGAGCTGATGATTCCGATGAAGAGCAATTAAATTTAAACAATCTAATTGGCTAAAAAAATAAATTGATTTAAATACTTATCATAGAGCTTTAGCAAAAAATGCATTCGAAAAAAACTTTTTTAAGTTAATGAATAATGCTGTATATGGTAAAACCATGGAAAATGTTGACAAAAGAACAATAGTTAAAATAGCAGATTCTTGGGAAAGCAAACGGAAGCATTTCGGTGCAAGGGCGCTCATCGCTAAAGTCAACTTTCATAGTTTATCACTTTTTGATGAAAATCTTGCTGCAATTCAATTAAATAAAATTAATGTTATTTATGATAAACCTATATATTTAGACTTTACAGTTTTAGAACTTTCAAAATTACATATGTATAATTTTCATTATGGTTACATGAAACCAAAATATAATTCGAAAATTAGTTTAAATTATATGGATACAGACAGTTTTATATATTCTATAAGTACACAAGATTTTTACTCTGAAATAAAACCCGATCTTAAAAAGTATTTCGATACCTCAGATTATGAAAAACATCAGATCAAAAATGTATTTATTAAATGTTTTAAATGATAAAATTATAAAAAAAAGTAATGGTGTAAAAAGTAATGTCGTAGAAATTTAACCTTAGAAAATTATAGAAAATGTTTGTTTGAAAATATTATTGTATATGGAAAAATGAATGTTTTTAGGTCTAAGTTGCATACTATATATATTGAAACTTTGAATAAGATAGCTTTAAGTCCTTTAGATGATAAGAGATTTATTTTAGAAGATAATGTGAATACGCTTGCGTGGGGCCATTATAAAATAAAATAAAATAAAATAAAATTCAAATGATTTACGTTTTTACTTAGATAGATTGCATACAAATTGATAATTTTATTATAAGATAAAAAATCAGAATTAATTTTGTTATAAAATATCATTTTGTAGTTGTAAAGATTGAAAAATAATCTAATATCCGTATCTATAGTTAATATGTTTATTTTTGATGTAATAAATGGATTGAATATATATTAAATAAAATAAATTTAGTTTTATATAAAATATTTAGTTTATTTCTTATGTATAGGTTTGATTTTATAACTAGACAAATTATAATAACGAATTTCAGTTCTCCAACCAGCTGTTTTTCCTTTAGAATCAAAGATTACACAGTGCCATTTTCCTCTACTTCGTAAACGTAGTTCATGCAACGTTAAACTCCGTTTAAACTCGGGGACGTAAAATTTATCTTCCTTCAAATGACCCATGCGATGACATAAATACTCATAATACTCAAACTGGAAATTTTTTGAATTTACATATGAAGCTAGAGCTTGAGATTTTAGAGTAGCAGTATTCATCTTTGTAATCAAATTTTAATACTATCTTTAAAATATTACTATTAATAATGATTTATTAAACATTATTTCGATGCGTTTTTATAATAGTGCATTTCTGAATAAATAAAAAAAATTGTTTATTTTAATTTTTTTTTCAGTTTTTAATAAAACTGACAGGATACATCTCAAGATTATTTTAAGTAAACATATTACTTTTTTCAATTTAGTGTATTAAAATTATTTTGTTCATTCGTTATTAAATTATTTTTTAATGCATATAAAAATATTTTAAATACATTATTTACAATTTCGACATTACATTATTTACACATCGACAATTTGGAAACATTAATTGATGAATATTGCAGGGAGTCTCATAATTTTCAGTTCGTTTCAAGCTGAAACGATTACTTATATCAATGATATCTGATGAAATAAACTTTTCCAAAAAAATTTTCTTTTCTCTCCCTGCAACAATTTTGTATTTCCTTCAAGTTTTCTTAAAAATGATTCAAGCACAAGATAATCAACAATACCATCTGTCCATTTTAATCCATTTATATAACTGAAACAATAATTAGATTTTTCTTTATATTTTTCACTTAGCTCATCATATGAATATGGTGGTTTAAATATTATATGTGTTGGTTTAAATGAATCAGCTCGCATAACACATAATTCTTTTACGAATATTTGTCTGTCATTTCCAAAAAGATATTGAAAATCAACAAAATAAGTTGAAGTGCGAGAACTTTGCATATTGAAGAATTTTTTAAAACTAATTTTATCACATATTTATCTCTTATATATAAAGACTCTTTGAGATAATCTTTCACTTCATTTTCGTTAAATTTGTTTACACGGAAAGAAAAGAAAAGAAATACTGAAATACATAGAAGTGCTAGAAAAAACTTTCCTCGGAGAAGGATAGTTCAAAAGGGAATAAATGATATATGGCAAATTGACTTGGTAGAAATGCAACCTTATCACAAAGAAAATCAAGGAAATAAATATTTATTAACTGTAATTGATATATTTTCTAAATACGCGTATGCGCAACCTTTAAAAACAAAAATGTCTGATGATGTAATTAAAGCAATGAAAAAAATTTTTAAGCAAGCTAAATTCTTTAAATTACCAAAAAACATTCAATCTGATCAAGGAAAAGAATTTTTTAACCAAAAATTTCTACAATTAATGAAAGAAAATTATATTAATCATTATAATACTTATTCTAACTTAAAAGCTTCAATATGTGAAAGATTTAATAGAACTTTGAAAAATTTAATGTGGAAGCAATTTAGTTTACATGGTAACTATAAATGGATTAATATTTTACCAAAATTACTTGAAACGTATAATGGGAATGTTCATAGAACAATTAAAATGAACAATTAAAATGAAAGGAAAGTTTAAAAAGGGTGATTTTGTACGAACAATAAATATAAAAGAACTTTTAGTAAAGGTTATGAACCAAACTGGTCTCCTGAAATTTTTAAAATTGTTAAAGTTAATATAACAAATCCAGTAACTTATGTTTTAGAAGACTATAAACAGAATACAATTCTTGGAAGCTTTTATGAATTTGAAATAACTCCTGTTAAAAACTCTAATGCATATCTTGTAGAAAAAATTTTAAGGAAAAAGGGTTATCATATTTATGTAAATTGGGGGGGGGGGGGGTTTGATAACTCTCATAACACTTGGATTAAGCAGAAAGATCTTATTTAAATTATTAATATAATTTTTTTAATGAATAATAAAACAAACATTGTATATAATTTTTAATTTTCTTTATTTCTCTTTAAAATTCATTTCGAAATTTATAAAATGTTTTTGTATTTCTCTTTGTAATAGTATAGGAATTTCATAAAAAAGATGAAAATAATTACATTGTGCTGTATTCAGTTCCATTGGAATATAAAAATCTTCTTGTTCTAATTTATTGACACATTTTATTAAACACTTATTAATATATTTTGATATATATTCTTTTATATTATTTTTGACGCTGTTATTATAACACATAACTGCTTGAACAAATTCTATAATATTAAAAAACCGATCAGCCTCTAAAGTAGATACCCATATCTTCTTTTTCCTTTATTTAATTCCAAAAGTTAATAAACATCTACCATTCTTATATGTTTTAAATACAGCTATTTTTTTATCTTCTCCATTCATGTTTAAGATGATAATATTGTAAAATTGCTGCCACTCTTCATAACTAATTCTTACTGAATATTACCTCTACGATGATAAATAAAAATTTGTGGTTCAAATTTAGTTATATTGTAACCAATGCAATGCATATATAAGAAGAATGATAAGCATAAGAAGAATGATTTAAATCCAAAAAGTAGGTATATGATAATAACAAATCTTCCGGTATGTTATTTTTAGTGGGAACATTGTGAGCTTTTGATAAATGTTTTTCACTTTTTCTAATAATTTTCATACCTTTACCCATCATAATTATTGAATAAACTAACTACATTTTTTCATAATCAGTTATATTTATGTGATAATTTAGTTGCAAGATGTACAAATTTGATATTTATTTCGTTGAATTTTTCTTAAATTAAATATGTTATCAAATAGTTTTTGTATTATATTATCGTTTTGTATATATTTCATTTTGCTAAATATACTCAAAAAGTTTTTCATTTTGATATTTCTTGCACGAAACCATAAATAAACACAACAGTACTGGCCACAAACTGTAGAAAAAACATCCTGCAATCGTTTATTATTATATAAAAAATTATATTCTATTGAATTATGTTTCAAAAATGTTATTATCTTCTTATTGTTAGGTGGAAAGCCAAATGAATTGAAGTATTCAATACATCCATTTTTAGGTAAAAATAAAGCTAACCAATGTTTCCCAGGTTTATTTGAAGAGTCTGTGTTTATTACTAACGTAGCCGGTTTTTTAACATAATGCGGAATTTTATCTATTGTATATTTATTTTGATTTAGAATAGTTTCAATTTGAAATGTATTCATTATTCAATTTCAAAAGAAGATAAATCAATTATTTTCTTTTCATCTTTTATATGTTGCAATATATATTCCTTTTTTGCTTTCCCATTTGTAACAATTAAGTCAAATTTAGTTAGAGTTTTAATTAGATCGAGATTTATTTGTTCATTAAAAGAATTCCCAAATTTAAATCCTGTTTGAATATTCTCAATATTGATATCCTTAGTCGGAAATTTATACTGAAACTCTTTGTTGAATGGTTTACAGGAATCTTTAATTCCAGCAAGTGCTATTCGTTTAACACAAATAGCATTCGTGTCGCCAGCACAAAATGCTAAATCTACAAGTACACAAGATTTATTACTCATTATACCCATACGATAGGATCGGGTATAATAAAATTACTCCTCCGTTTGTAACACCTCGAAATAAGCGAGCTAGATATACCTTCAAAGGTATGGATCGGATCAGAAAAAAATTCTAAGTCGATTGAGCCATGTCCGTCCGTCCGTCAGCACGCTAACTCAAAAACTAAGAAAGCTAGAATCTTGAAATTTACACAAAATATTCTAGAAGCAATTTGTAGGTTCCCTATTTTTTTTGGTTGAGTTCCGACCAAAACTTCGGGTAGCTCTCGAACACCTAACTTTTAGATCCCCATATTTTTTTTGAAATAGAGCTATGAAAGTTTAACTTCTGATAGATGTCACAAAAATATTAATTTTATTTTTAATAACTTTTTTTAGAAGCCCCACCCGTTACGGAGCAACAGCTCCCCAAAGGTTCAAAAAAGCTCTATATTTAAATTGTTATAGCACAAGTTGTATAAGGTATATCTTCATTTTGAAAACGGCAAACGATTACTGCTTTTATTAGCTTTAAAAGTATATATGCAATAAATATATAGTTGTGGCATACGGTGTCTTAATTTACCGTTATGCGAAACTAAAATTTTGCAAAATTCTTTAACCCTTTTATCTTCTAAACGGTTTAAGTTAGAAATTTTGGCAGAAGTTAGATCTTTGAAAATAAGTATGAGTCATTTCAAAAATTTTTTTTGTATCACCCCCCGTTTACGAGCTGTAAGGGGTCAAAAACTGAAAATTTCCTATTTTTAAACACCCGTAACTTGAACACCTGTAAAAAGTTTTTTGAAGTAATACACAAAAATTAAAGCTTCAACATTATACTTTTATTTCTGTTAACAACTTTTCTTAATAATATAGAGTTACTTTATAATTGACGAAAGTGTTACTTGATTTTTTCAAATTTTTTAACAAATTTCTTTAACGAATTTTTTCCATTTTGTTGTACTCGATAAAGAATTTTTAATTATATGATATTGATATACATACATACTTATATAATATCATGTTTATTTACATATCGTATATGTCACTGATGAATGAATGATAATAGTATAGATATATATTATATAGCACCGTATTTACATACATATATATATTTTATTGTACTTATAAGAAATTATTCTATGAATGGAAGTATTTTTAAAGAAATATTGCAATGTATGTCGATATACTTATAACAATATAAATATACTATGTACGCATTAATATAATATAATATTTAAAATTATATTTACTATTTTGTACTTAGTAAATTTAATATACATTTACCGCTTAGTATTAAATGGTACTATAGAATATTTGAAAAAGTTTTGGATTGATAATCGTTATGTGGAAGGTTAAAATCTGCTTTTGAAGAATGTATAAACATATAGTTTGAATATATGTACAACCCATAGTTCTAGAAATTATAAAATTCACCCAAATTTACTTTAAAATACTAAAATATTAAAAAAATAATATTGTAAGCAGAGTGACAGGCTGTGAACATGCTAACGGTTCGTACGGGTATCTAAGAGTTGACAAAGGCAACTGTATTCTTCCTCGTTTTAATTTATATTTATAATTTTTCACTTTCGAGGTTGTTAAATGAATGAATGGTCTTACAAATTGATTTCTGTATTTATAGATTTGTATGAACATTACGATTTTTATCGATTTGTAAACTTGAATTGAATTCACCATAAACAATACAAGTTATAGTTGATGGTAATTTGTTTGAAAATTTAGCTTCAATTCTTAATGAACCCTGGTTTAACAAACCCTGACAGGAATCATTTCCTGCCCCATCAGGAGTTAAATCAAAAGATAGTAGAAAATAACCTTTACTAAACATAGATTTTGTTATTTGATGTCCTTTGTCAGCATAATATATTCCTGTTCCACTAAACAAGGTATGATATGCTCGTGTATATGTTGAGTTCTTCTCTGAAAAATTAGTTTCTATAGCTAAATTAGGAATTTGAACACCATTAACATATAACATAAATTGTTTTAAATCAAAATGTTTAAAATTGTAGGGATTCTTAGATCACTTTCCTGTGTATCCTTCATTTTCAGTGATACAAAATATTATTGTGTTTGGTAGTTGACCAATAAAAACATTGTCTAGACTTATATTGGAAGTATTAAAAGACATCGTAAAAGTTTTAACTTCAACACGTTTATAGTAGTATTTCGCATTACCTTTTTCTAATACGGTATTATGTGCCAATAATGCCCAGTGGTTCAACAGGGTTTCTTAATAATTGCTTTCTTCTCTTATCACCTAATTTTACTAATTGATTTCGATATAAATGCCATTTTTGAATATCATACAAATTCTTGTTTAACAAGATTGTTTTCATTACCTTATCTATTTGGCTGAGGTCATTATCGTTTAATAAGTTATTTTTTATTTTATTATATTGATCAGGATGTGAAACAATCATTCGTTGTAAATTATTCATTTTTGTTTTTGATATGACTCAATAAGTTTTCCAAGTATCCCAGAAAATACAGATCCAATTAAAATTGGTAAAAATCCTCCACTTTGAATTAACAATTTTCGTTTATAATTTTTTTTTTTTTGGACAAGCTAAAAAGCGTAATTTGTTTTTATAATTTTTTAAATGTTGATGTTGACTTTTTGTTATCTTATTATTTCCATTCAATGTATTTATAACAATTTCACAAATCGCTTTAATAACTTCTGAATCACAGTATTTAAGTATATTGTTTCTTAACTTTTGTTTACTATTTTTTAATACATGAAATATATGTTGGTTTTCCTTCAATCGTTTCATTTTTTTCACATAAGTTGTCAATTGTTAATTGCTTTGGAAAACAGTAACATTCAGAAAAATCTTTCTTGAAATCTTGTGTTCTAATACGAAATATATCATTGATCTCTTGAGTAAAATCAAGAGCAATATAACTAGGTATATGGAAGTGATGTTACTTCGTGAAATGAAAAATAATTTTAACAAAACTTCTTTTTATAGAAAAAAATATAGAGATTGTCTATTTCTACTCAGATAAATCTGTTGTCTGTAGAAAATCAAAACATAAGAAAACAAAAACTAAATATTTTATTAAAGTTGCATTTTTATTTTTTTACTTTTTTTATTTTTTACATAGTTTGTATTTTTTCTTTTTAATTTTTCCCTTATACTACTATTATTTTCCTTATCCTCATCATCATCTTCATCATCATCATCATCATCGTGATCATCGTCATCATCATCATCACCATCATCATCACCATCATTATCATCAACATCATCATCAGTATCATATTTACCTTGCTTCATGTTCTTTTTTAATATGAAATCGAACGTTGCTATGTTCTTTTCTTCATCTCGTCCGTTATACTTTAACCCTCCAAACTGTTTGAGCTGCTTAATATTTTTTTTGTATTAATAATATTTGCAAAGCGTTTGGGTAAATATACCCAAACGGTCTCTCCGTTTAAAATTAACCCTACTAGAAGAGCTCCGTTTAAAATTAACCCTATTTTGTTTCCGCTTCTAGTTTGAACTCTTTAATTTTATAAAATTTATTTATTTCCAGATCTTCTAATTTCTTTTAATTAGTAAGACCCTTTTTGGAAATATTAATAAACTTTTTAATAAAAGACATTTTTTGTTTTTAATGTAAGAAATTAATTGTATTAATTATTTTTCAAAATGGATCAGTATTTATTGTAATATCAAACTTTCTTTATTTTATTATTTAATACATTATTAGTAGTAATTTATATTTATCAATGTCATTATCATCAATCATTTATTATCAAGGGCAAACATTATCAACAAACACACTCTACAAAGTCGCATTTGATTGGCAATTTATTGTCAAGAGCAGACATCATCAACAATACACACTTTACAAAGTAGTATTTGATTTACAATTACAATAAAACGAAAAAAATTCATAAAAACTCTATTTTTACTTTTTATAACAATTTTTTCATAATAAAATTTTACTCCCCCAAAAAAATTACTCCCTATGGGGCGAAAATCGGCATATCCACACTACTTCGGTAGTTTAATATAACTAGACAAACGTATTGGTTCAAATTTATTGATATTTATTTCAATATGTAAAATCCTGATTAACGCCCAACCACTGTCTTTTTCTTGGAAGTCTTCTGCTTGTTGTTGAATAAGTTCTTTAGCCTTTTCAAAAAAATCATTAAGATCATCTGCTTGTGTAATACTATTTACTAAACATTCGAGTTTGAAAAAATTTGATTGATATATTTTCAAACTCTTCTTCTGTTGGCTTTATATATTCACCAAAAAGCTCAAGATTTACTTTTATAGCGTTGTGCTTTTTTAATTATTGCATCAATAATTCAATTATATCGGTCTGAGCCTTTTCCAGAAAGTTTGATAGGTTTAGTATGCTTTCATCATCATTATCTCTAATAAACGTTTCTATTCTATTTTGAAAACATTCATCAATATGTCTAACATTAGATCTAATTACTTCTGCTGCATTACTTTTATGTTTATTTGTTCGGATGTGGTAGTTCCACAAAGTGGTAGTAACGTTTGATTTGCACTTACTGCAAAATTTTACATTTTCCAAATTTTTTTGATGTCTCTTTTTATGTCTTAATAAACTATCATTTCTATTAAATGATTTTTTACATATTTCACAATTATGTTTTAATTGTGTTTCACATTTATGTCTTTTTAAATTGTCAGATCTTGTGAACACTTTTTCACATTTATCACATTTCAATTTAATTCTTTTGTTTTCTGAACTAATTTTTATTTTTTATTTTTTTTTTTTTGTTAGTGTCCTTTTCTTATATTAAAACAATATTAATTTAGTCTATAAATGACTTTAACTTAGTCTTAAATTTAGTGATTTAACACGTAAACTCAAGAAGTTAATTGTATATATATACAAATTTTTCTAATTCTATATATAAACCGAAACTAACTTGATTACATAATTTGAATATATATATATATATAACATATCAGAACATAAAAGGAATATTGAGTTTTTCTAATGAATTACTACAATGTTGCATATTAATCAAATTATTACAAAATTGAAACTATATACCAACAAAGTCATGATGTGAAAAATTGCACTTACACTTTTCATAATAGATGTCGAAGTATTTAAGATATACACAAAATTTTTTATATTATTTTATCATAACACTATATAAAAAAAGTGAAAGGAATATTTAATTTTCAATAAAAAAAAATATATAAACATTTAAAACCTGTAAAATTAAAAAAAAAAAAAAAAATGTATGTCTAACTTCCATATGTATTTACAAAATTAATTTCTGTAAATAATATCTAATGAATGCAACAGGAATATTCTTAATAGCTTTTTTTTTTTTAAGTAGTTACGTTTTCTAACCACAAAATCAATAATCAATATAAATTAATGAAACAACAACAACTTGACAAATACATAATTTATGCTTTATTTAGTATATACAAATACTCTGTTAAATTATAAAATAATAATAATAAATATGTACTAACCAATGTTGCATCATATTAGAAAAAAAATTTACTAAATAAAAAATGTGCTGTCTCTGACATGTGTGTGTGTTTGTGTGTTAAATGTTTTAAGTATGTTAATAACACACATATGTTTAATGAGTTAAATGAATGTGCAACAATGTGTAAATAGTCAAATCAATGTTTTCTTTTTTTATAATGTGTTTCAATGATGTTTACATTACATTTTATATTTTATTTTAATAACAACTAATTTATACATTGAAAAAGTTGCAACAGGTATTGCATAATAAATTCATAAATATTTAATGTGTAATATTTGTGGTTAGTGTGTGCTCATTATAATTACAAATAAATTGATATTGGATACAAAAAAAAAAAAAAATTTAATGATATTATATCATGTTAAAAACATATAGTAAGTGGGGGGCATGATTTTCTCCTTCTTCTATAATATTTTACAAATGTATATAAACTGATGTTAATTAACTTATTTCAAAAACAAAATCAGTTCATATTGAAAAAAAACCACAAAAAAAAAAAAAAAACAAATATAAAAATGGTAAGATTTTTTTTTTTTCTTATTCTTAAATTAATTCTATATTATTTTCTATATCTATTTACATGTATATATTTATATATATATATATAATTTTGCAGGCTTTTATTGAAAACTTAATTTCGTTGGGGAAGGGTGAAAAAGAACCATACCGAAACATTGATTTTTTGATGAAAGATAAAACGTATGAGGTGCTATCTTGGAGATTTTTAGATACGAAAAGAGGACAAACAGTGGTACTGTGTGAAGTTCAAGACCCATCGAGCAAAGAAATCACTATATTTTTCATGCCAGAGCGATTCTCCAAAAAGGTAACAACTCAGTCACAATTGGCTGAATTAAATAGTACTTATTTTTATTTTAAATTTACGGGACGTGACAAGGACAGATGGAATAAGGCATTGTTTGACCTTATTCCTGCTGTAGATATAAATTCTCAAGAAAAATTATTAAAATAAAAATATATATTGGTAATTTTGTTTTGTTTTTTTATTTACCCCCTATTACTACCCATAAGCATCAATGTCTTATTTCAGCAGGACCGGCTCCGACAACGGACTTCCGGAAGACCGGCTCCGACATCAGACTTCCGGAAGGCCGGCTCCGGCAACGGACTTCCAGAGGACCGGTTCTAGAGACAGACTTCTGGAAGACCGATTCTGGCAACGGACTTCCGGAGGACTGATTCTGGCAACGGACTTCCCAAGGACCGGTTCCGGTAACGGACTTCCGGAAGTCTGGCTCTAACAACGTTCCCGGCTCTTAGGATCTAGTGCCCGAGTGCTCGGAGGGGCTGCGACGGATGTCATCGCCATGTCTCCTGGTCACCTGTTGCCAGACTTTAGCGTTGATTTACAACAAATATACATTAAAAAAAAAAATAATAATAATAATAACAATCTACGAGAGAGAGAGATACAGAAAGTTTTCTCCCATAGTCAAGCGGATGAAATCAGATTGTTTTTTTTTTTTTTTTTTTTTTGAAACGGTCTTTCAAGATCCGAAGATCTGATGGAGGATTTGAGAAAAATTTTTCCATTCTGTATAATCTTTAGGTATCCCCTCCACCAGATGGTTACTGAAATCAAAAGTATAAATAAAATGCTAATGCTGCTGCTACTATTGTTTGCTATTACACTATTGGTTTATTTTAATATATGCGAATAGTAAAGAATAAAATTAACAGCAACAACAACAGAAGCAGGAGATTCACAATTTGTTATTGGAAATAATAGAGAATATTTTTTAAAAGAATTTTCTATGATATCTGATGGTTCTCTTGTACCAATTCTATTTATGTTTAAAGCACCATATTCATTTGAAGAATTAAATTTTGATGCTAAACAACAAAATGAATATAACAAAAAGAGAATTAATATGTTGGACTGGAATGATGGTTTTATAGAATATCTACAATTAAAAAATATCTTAGAGAAACATTTAACATCATTTGATATCATTTATGTAAAAGGTCTTAAAAAAAAACAATTTTTAGAGGTTTTTTTTCAAATTCAATAGTAGAAGTTATCAATTTAGATAATAAAATTCCACCTCTACAAAAACTAAGGAATTTCATCACCATTTGTCCCCACCATCAAAATACGGAAAATTTGCAAAAATGTGCTGTAAAAAATTGTATGAATTTATATATGTTTTTAATAAAAGATAATAATAAAAATTGGTTTTAAAAAATATTTGTTTTATTTATTGTTGACCAATATATTTTTTCAGACATAAATAATGGTATTTCATAAAAGAGCCGGGAATAGTTGCATTGAGCTATATGCAAATTCATAGGAATATAGAAATCTTCTTGTTCCAGTTTAAGCTAATTCTTTGCAATACATCTCTCAAAATATATTAATACATATTCTCGTACATTCTATTCGGCTCCATTGTTATATGACATCACTGCTTGAATAAAGTCTAACATAAGACAAAATCGGGTATACTCATCTAGTTCCAATGTAAGTTTTTTAATTGTTCCTCCAGCATAATTAAATTTTAGTGGAAATTTATTTGAATTTAATTTATGGAGTTGGTTGCTTGTAAAATCTTGATAAAATGCATACCACTCCAATAATTCATTTCGCTAATAACTTTACGATTACGTTGGAAAATTATTGTAGCAGCAAATTTTTAACATTAAATCCAATTTGTATTTTTGTTGTTTGTTTTTTATCGAAATAATAAATGTAACTTAATAAGAGATTTTCTTGTGATTCGTTGCTGTTGCTGCTGCTGCTGTTGCCTTTGCTTTGTTTTTCAAATATTTCGATATTTGATGTTGGCTCCATTTTATTTTTTTAAACTGATGGAATATATATTTAAAAAATGTATATTTATATTAGTTCGAAATAGTTTTCTTAGTTTCATTTTCTTTTTTTAAAAATTCTTCGAAACATTCTTTGTATTTTTTTATCGTTTTTAAGTGGGGATGATGTATTGAATAAATTAATAAAATGTTTCATACTCTTGCAGTTACATCGCATCCATAAATATACACAACAATATTGGCCAGAGACTGATGTAAAGTCGCTTTGTAAACGTTTATTGTTGAAAATAAAACATTTTGATTGATTTTGTAGAAAGTTCACAATCTCACTGTGGAATGGTGGATTTCCAAAAGAATCAAAATATTCTACACAGCCTTAAACTGATACAAAAATTGCTAGCCAATGTGTTCCTTTTTTAGCAGAAGTGTCGGTATTTATTACTAAAATACCAGGTTTTGAAATATTTTTAGGTATTTGATCAACAGCAAAAACACCTTTAAATAGTTTTCTGGTTGCACTATTATATTTCAACACTTTCTCTATCTGAAGTGTGTTCATTATTGATTTGTAAATGAGAAATATCAATTAGTTGAGTATTACCTTTTATGTATGCTGTTAAAAATTCAACTTTAAGTTTTCCATTTGTCAACACTATATCGAATTTTTCCAAATAAATTTATTAAATTATTAGTTGTTTTGTTTAGTTGTTTAGACAACATCCAAATGCCCAAAAGAAAAATTCTTGATTTCTCTTCTTTTTAAATCTCTGGTTGGGAATTTATACTTTAATTCTTTTGAAATAGTTTTACATTTTTCTTTTATTCCAACCACAACAAGATTTTTTACAAATATTGTATTGTTATCATCCGTACAGAACGATAAATCTACTATAGCACATGCCATTTTTAAGTGAAGTGAAAGGGTCGCCTGAACTTCCTTTTTATATGTTTACGTAAACGTTACGATTTTTATCAATTTCTATATTAGCATCAAATTCTGCAAACACAATACATGTTAATGTTAAAGTTAATGGAGAACTCAGTCTTGCTTCAATCTTTACTACTCCCTGGTTTAATAAACTTTGACATGGATTTGTTCCCGAGCCGTCTGCTGATAAATCAAAAGCCAGTATTGTATAACCTTTTGAAAATAATTCTTTTGAAATTTGATGTCCTCTATCAGAATGATGTATACCTGTTCCGCTAAATAATGTTAAAATGCACGAGAATTGCAAAGATTATTCAATGTAAAATTTGTTTCAATTGCAGAGTTTGGTGTAGGCACTCCATTCACATATAATTGAAATTGTGTGAGATTTTGATGATCGAAATGGTATGGATTTTTTGATCTTTTACCATTGAAATTTTCATTATAAACCATACACAATACTAGAGCTTTTGGTATTTGCCCTATAAATATATTATCCAATGATATGTTGGAAGTGTTAGCTGGAATTGTAAATGTTTTGATTTCACTTCTTGTATAAAAATATTTCGTGTTAGCCTTTTCCAATACAGTATTATGTGCTATCAATATGCTAGGATTAATTGTTAAATGTTTCATGTACAACGTAGCTTCGAGAATTTTTAAATAGCTTTCATCGGCATCGTTAAAGAAAATAAAAAAATCTTGTTTCTCTAATGCTAAAGTAATTAGAATGTCAACATTATTTAAAAGTAATTTAGAAGTATTGAAGAAATCTACATGTAATTTTTCCATTAATTCTACTATTGCAGAATTATTGTATAATTTTTGTCTTGATTTAGAACCAGAATTGTTAAAATCATTTACATTTGGTTTATCCAATTCCCAACCAGATGCTTCCAGATGTGTTTGACTGGAATCTGTGCCATAATTTAGTAAAGTAGTTAAGTATGCTTTATAATGGTATAAGGAGTCTGACGGAGTGATGTTTTTTCCATTTAGAGTTACATTACATTGTTTAATTAAAGAGTGTAATAAATTATTTACAACACTCGGCTGCGGAGCAGCCCTTGCTTCATTTCCGGTTCCTATTTTATTTGCTGCCTTTGCTTTGATCAATTACAGCTTCTTTTATGTTTGCATCAGATGATATATGATTAAAACCTCCAGCCTCTTTTTTAATTAAGTCCCAACCTGATGTAAAAACGGGCTTTAAGTAACGAATTAAACTTCCGAATATATTTCCAAAACCACGACCTTTTTGTATAGCTGGATAAAATTGTAATAAAGGCCCAATATCGTTGATTCCTCCACCTACTTGAGAGGAATAATATCTCACGTAAGCTCTTTCCATGTTTGACAGGATATCATATTTGAGTAGTAGTATTTATATTGTTTCAATTGGGGAGCAATCAATGCTTTTTAAAATGTAATACAATTTTTGTTGGATAGTAACTGGAAATAAAATTTATTCCATCACCGTATTGATTGCAAATTTTAATCTTCTATAGGTATGTTATGATCATTTTCAAATTCAATATTTGTAGGTATTCTACAATTTTCTATGTTGATAGCTCTCAATGCACGCACTTTGCTACTTCCAAAAACAGATGATTCAACTATATCTGAATAAATCATCACCATTCCATTCAATTCATCTTTATTATTAGCAACAGCTAATTTGAATAGTTCAGGTAATTTTATTTTGAAATTTTTTATATTTTTTTTTTGTTGAAATAATTCAGTTAATAATGTTTTGATATTATAACTGTGATTAACTTTTATATAGAAACTATCTTCATCAAATGTCTGCGATATTCGTATTAAATCGCGTCGGTTAGATTCTGACACTTTTTTAAATGTTACATCATCATAATTTTTAGGAGTAGAGATATATGTCAAAACTTCATTAAAAAATTCTTTGGAAACTTGGTTTCGAGTAAATCCCGGATTAGGAGTTATATTTTTAATAAGCGTTGGTAAAAAATTAAATTTCCAATCATCCAAATGTAATTTCGAATCGTTATATGAATAATATGTGTAACCTATAGATTTGGTTACTTTGATTTTTTCAAGAGGTTTTTCAATGTTTCTTATGTAAACATTATATTGCCCAATATTGATAAAATCACATTGCTCTTTGTTAAATTCTTCTGTTTATAGGAAATCGTTCAGATATATTTCTGAAAGACCAACTTTCCAATTTCCATTTCTTAAATCAAAGTGAATAGGTAATTTATTTTCGAATGAAGCTAAAGTGTTGTCTGGAAATAGTTTTAGATTATCATTGCTAAACAATGTTACATAGAAGTCATCTTGACTATCCATCTTTGTTAAATTCTTCTAAAACATAAAATGTTGCACTATTTATATGTTATTCCGGTGTTGATGAAGTTCTTAGTTTTGGACTTCTTAGTAATGGTTTTAGTTTTCGTTTTTTTGTTTCAGGAAACTGTGAGAGTATAGCTGAGGATATTGTACCGATCTTAGTGTCTTCTTCTTTTCAGGAGATGGTACAGCAACGGTAATTACATCACCACTCGGTGTTTCAAACATTCGATAATCAGAGCTTAGAGATGGTCTTTCCACTAATTTTTCATGAATGTCTGAATGTTCTTTTGTAATTCAAACACATCATCAGTAACTAAAGGTACAAAATTGGTCTGTGTTGATGTTGATTTGTATTTAGGAAATTCAGTTTCTGTATATGCATTTCGTTTAGAAAAGAATTTTGTTTGAGTACCTGTATCAAATGTAAGATTATAAGCCTTGTCTGGTAATCTTTTTGCTTGTCTTTTGTTAATTCCATATTTGAGGAGGTTTTGACGGTATAAGTACCATTTTTGCAATGGTTTTAATTTTTTATCATATAAAACTTTTTTCATTTTTTCATTTAATATATCCAAATTTTTATCATCTTGAAATAATTTGCTAATTTTGAAAATATTTCTGGTGACATAACAATCATTCGCTGCATTATGTCTTACTGAGCAATTTTTCTATTACACCAGATAATATAGTTCCTATTAAAGTTGGTAAAAATCCACCATGTTGAACTATAATTTTTCGTTTGGCTTTTATACTCTTTTTTGCACAGGCTAGGAATCTTAATTGTTTTTTATGTTTTTTTAATTTTGCTTTTTGTGTTGGTGTTATTTTATTATTTTCATTTAATATATTGATTGCAATTTCAGCAATAGTTTTTATAATATCATCATCACAATATTTAAGAATATTTTCACGAAATTTCTTCTTGTTGCACTTTCGTAGTACATGTAATATATGTTGGTGTTTCTTCAATCGTTTCATATTTTTGACAACTGTTGTTCAAATCACCCGTATCACAGAAGCATATACAATATTCTTTTGAAAAAATATTAGTTCTAATACAAAATAAGTCGTTAATGTCTTGTGTTAAATCCAACACAATATAACCATGTGGTTTTGATGTTGACTCATTATATACTTTCAAGAAATCCTTCATATTTTCTGGATATAGTTGTCTAGCAAGAGGAAAAATCTGCGATTTGTCTCGAGGGTTTTTGAAAAGCACTAAATATTTACAATTTAATGAAATATCTCTTGAAAATTTCCCCTGATCAAAAACGTTTTGTGTTAACAATACAATAGATAAATTACGATGGTGCGAACCTTTAGTAAATAGTTCGCATACTTGTTTATTTGCAGAATCTAACATTAAGTCATCTAAAACAATTAAAGTAGGTCTATTTTCATTCCCACTAAACTCTTTCGGAATACTGGTGTAAAAGTCTATATCAGGAAAATCTATATTGTTCGGAATAGCAGAAATTTCTGGGTTACACCATTTTATTGTTTCAATTTTTGGGTAATTCAATCTCTTAATATTTTCAATTAAATTACACACAAATGTTGTTTCTCCACATCCAGATGGTCCTGCTATCATCATTGTAAATGGATGAATAAAATTAATCATTTTTGATCTGTGTCTGATGAGAAACTGAATTTAAAATACAAATTGAAAGTTAATATAAAAGCAGCGAACATATTTTTGGTACATTCATTTTGAATTATGGAAGTAGAGGAGTTCTTAAATATATATTCCTCCGTCTTATTAAATGATCATAAGAAACTAGTATTACATCTATTTAAACACATTAAAAATTGTTCTGGAGTAAATAAGTACACTTCAATTTATGGTACTCATTTTGCCCTTTGTTCGTGGGCATATGATAATTCTACTTCTGGACCAGACACATGTGAATGTCATACAATAGAAAATTATAGAATCACTTTAGAGAATTTAATTAAATGGTATGAGAATAATGTCAAGGTTACAAGTTGTGTCAGAAATTCATAGAGGTGCTAGAAGAAAATTTACACGAAGAAAATTTATTCAAAAGGGTTTAAATGATACTTGGCAAATTGATTTGGTTGAAATGATTCCATATGCAAAATTCAATAAGGGATATAAATATTTATTAACAGTTATTGATACATTTTCCAAATTTGCGTATGCTTGACCGGTTCATCATACCGGTTGCGTATGCTGAACCGGTCCGGCTGAACCGGAACAAAAGCGCTGATAATATTTTAACCACAATGAAAACTATTTTTAAGCGTGCTGGTAAAAAACCAAAAAATTTACAATCAGATCCAGGTACGGAATTTTTCAACAAAAAATTTCAAAATTTAATGAGGAAAAATAAAATTAAACATTATCATACATATTCAGAACTAAAAGCATCAATTGTAAAACGTTTTATCCTAAAAAATCGTATCCTAAAAAACACGATGTGGAAACAATTTAGTTTACAAGGCACATATAAATGGTTAACTATTCTACCATCGCTAAAAGAAAAATATAACTCAACATATCATCATACAATTAAACTTCCACCTAAAAAGGTTACAAAGAAAAATGAGAAATTGCTATTAAAAACTGTCTACAATAAATTAAAAGTACTCCGAAAAGCAAAATATAAAGTTGGAGATTTTGTTCGTATAAGTAAATTTAAAGGTATATTTGCAAAAGGTTATCAACCTAATTGGTCAACAGAAATTTATACAATAGCGGAAATAAAAAGAACTGATTCAATAACATACAATTTACTTGATTACACACAAAAACCAATAAAAGGCAGTTTTTATGAACCTGAACTTACATCTGTTAAACTTCCTAATGTTTACCTTGTAGAAAAAATAATAAGAAAAAAAAGAAATCAAGTTTTGGTTAGTTGGTTTGGCTTTGATTAAAAACATGATTCGTGGATAAATAAATAAGATATTATTTAATGACAAAATAATTTATAAACTTTTAGTAAGAAATGCAATGCTGTTATTTAATATTAAAAAACAACTTTTTAAACCTAGATTTTCTTAATTTTTTTTACTTTTAACTTGAACTTGAACTTGATCACGTTTTTAATTTGTATTTCATGACCACGACTTATATTATTAACAATATAATTTTTACCGTTTTATTTAAACCGCTTTTATTAAATGTACATATACAAAATAATTTTTAAATGGAATGTTTTGTTATAATATTTTATTTAATTACAACTGTTCAACTTAAAACTTAAATGTATTCACATCAAGTTTTAAAACTTTTTTTAATTTTGTATTTAAAGCAAACTTTAAAAACTTTTCATATTTTTACCAATATTCAGCACTATAGCTTAAGCTTTTTAAATTTTAAATTAAAACATATTTGATATACTAACCACTAAGTTTAATTTAAAATATTCAATAACTTTTAATTAAATTTTAAATTATTTTATAAAATTAAAAAATCAGCAAGAATCAACCCTATTTACTCATAACGTTTTTATACTTTCCGGCATACTTTCCGACGAGTGTAGACAAATAAACTTTTTTGTATAAGGTTAGAAGGACTCAAATTGTTATAATAGAATGTAAATTTGACTTTTGGTAAATATGGTGAAACTTTAATAATAATAATTTTGTATTTAAACCAAACTTTAAAAACTTTTCATATTTTTATCCTAATTTAAAATATTCAGCACTATAGCTTTTTAAATTTAAAATATCAAAAACACAATCCTTTTTACTAATTTTGCATACGTTTTGGACGAGTGTATGCAAATGATTTTTTTGCATACTTTTAGGAGGACTAAAAGCTTTAAAAAAGCTCCTTCTGCACCTGCACTGCACCAGAGCCGGCATATCCATACTACTTTCATTTCCTTGAAATTTTCTGCCATTTCTGAAAACTTCTGCCATAGTTCTTATAGCAGCTGAGCGGGGCCGGCTAAATATCTGCGTCGCATAACTTACTTTCATTTTGTCAAACATATTTGGGTATATATGTTTAAGAGTAAATTTTGGAGCCATTCTAGTGATGTTTGAAGAATCGATATTAAACATTTGTTTAATAATATTCCAAAAAACATTGCGATCGGGAGTCTTGATATCATCTTTGATTAAAATATTTCGGAAGGATTTAATTAAATGAGGATAATCAAAAGTAGCAAAAATTTTGTTCGAATCTGTATGAAAGAATGGCGAATCTTTTGTTACACCAATTTTCTTATAAAAGCTCCTGTTAGTGGAGCCTTGATAACATGCAACAACTTTTATGTCTAATGCTAAATTAAATGCTTCTTTTATATAAAATTTTACATGTTTTTCTAAATCATAACTAGTCATTCCATTGCTTGTTTTCCTCAATTTCCTCAATGGCTTTTTTCAAATTTTCAAATATGCATTCATTTTTACCAGGTCTTAAGAATTTAATAGGAGCCCAGTTGTTTAAAGAAGTTTTTGACGGTAATTTGAAATGGAGTACGTTTTTTTAAATATTTATATGTTCTAGAAGATCTTAAATTAATACTTTGCGCCAATCATTTTTCTTCCAAAGAATATTGTTTGTGTTTCTTTCTTAACAGCATTTTGCAAAAAATGTTACTGCTAGAAGAAATATATTTTAGAGAATCGATTTTGTTTTCAATATTCGGTTTGTTTTTCAACAATATTTGTTTTCTTATATGAAATTGGTTTCTATATTGTTTTATAATTATTTTTTGATTTATCTAACAATTGACGTTTTTGATTTAGAAGACGTTGGTATATTTTTACAGTCTTTATTCGCTGGACACAATTATTAAAAAAATCATTATCCGTAGCATCGGATTCAACATATTGGCTAGCCAAATTAAGTTCTTCACTTACTTCCTGATGGGGTTCATATTTCTCAAATTCTGCCAAAGTCATAAACTGGGAGTGCGAGTTATTATCTAATTCAAAATTGTACATATTTAAATTACTTTCATTAGACTTTGAAATGTTTATATTTTCTTCTAGGAGAAGCGTAGGAATAACCCCTTTATTTAAGTATTTTTTCCAAACCATTTTTTCTCAAAATGTTTACTGCATATTCGCAGCTTATTGGCGTTTTCTTTTAACGTTTTGATTGCTGGCTGACAACCAAAAGGGTAATGTTTCCAAATTTTTTGAAAATCGAAAAAATTTTAAATTTTCATTTTTTATTTTGGTCATTCCGCAAGATAAAACTGCGCATTTGTTGCCTGGTAGTAATTTTTGTTTTTTTACGTTCTCATTCTCATTCATATTCCATATTTTAATCTTTTAATTAAATTATTTTGAAAATTAATTTAAAATTAAAATTTCAATAAGTTATTCAATTTATCTAATTTACCTACTTTAGGGTTTGTACACAGTTTGTATCTAATAAAGGAAGACTTTAGACTCAATTTAAATTTTAATTTAATACCAATTTTCAACAATTATAGTTTATAATTTGTTATTAACAAAAATTTTTAAAAGTTAAAAAAATAACGACGTTTTTTTCAATTTTTTATTGAAAAATGATAGAATAGATTGTTATTAATATCAATTTTTTTTTCAAAATAAAAGAATAAGTATACAAAGAATATTTTATGTGTGTTAATATATTATCATATACGTTGTTTTGCTTTTATTTTTATACAGAAATGATTTTTTTACAGAACTAATATTGAGATAAAACAAACAAAGAGAAATGTATAAAAACAAATGCAATGGAGCCAGACTAAGCATTTTAGATATTTATATTGGAAAAATTAAAATGTATGAAACTGATCCTCTGTATGTATTATTTAGTCTGTGGTTAAACTAAGAAAAATGAAAATACCGACAATAATCCTTCTATTGAAAAAATTTCATAAATGAAATAATACCAAACTCAATTAATATATGTATAAACTATTAAACAAAAATACGGTGTTATGTAAATTTCAAATGAAGAATATATTTTTATACCCGTATGAACTATGTTCAAGGGTATAATAAATTTGCCATTACGTTTGTGACACCTTAAAGGAGTCGAGCTAGATATAGTGTCAAAGGTATGGATCGGCTCAGAATCGAATTCTGAGTCGATTAAGCCATGTACGTCCGTCCGTCCGTCCGCACGATAACTCAAAAAATAAAGGAGCTAGGGGGCTGAAATTTTTTTTACGTCACTTTTGCAAAATTGTTAGTTTTGCTATTTAAATCCAACATTTTCGGTCGGCGGGTTCGAGTAGCTGCCATACAACTTCTATCTTTATATAGAAATAACTCAGTATCTATTCAAGCTAGGTTTCTGAAATTTTGCAAATGATGATCAAGTTTTATGGCAACAACTTCTATAAAATTTGGTTGTGCTGGTGCAGCGGGTTCGGGTAGCTGCCATACAACTTCTCCGTTTAAATGAGAATAACTCAGTGTTTATTGAAGCTAGGAATCTGAAATTTAGTAAAGAAATGTCGAGTTACATGCCAACAACTTTTGTAAAATTTGGTTGGTCTAGAGCAGCCGGTTCAGACTTCTTGCACCTCTTGGAACCTAATGAAGCTAGGCGTCTGAAATTTTGCAAATGATGATCAAGTTTTATGGCAACAACTTTTGTAAAATTTGGTTGTGGTGGTGCGGCGGGTTCGGTTAGCTGCCATACAACTTATCCGGTTAAATGAGAATAACTCAGTGTTTATTGAAGCTAGGAATCTGAAATTTAGTAAAGAAGTGTCGAGTTATATGCCAACAACTTTTGTAAAATTTGTTTGGTCTAGAGCAGCCGGTTCAGACTTCTTGCACCTCTTGGAACCTAATGAAGCTAGGCGTCTGAAATTTTGCAAATGATGATCAAGTTTTATGGCAACAACTTCTACAAAATTTGGTTGTGCTGGTGCGACGGGTTCGGGTAGCTGCCATACAAAATCTCTTTTTAAATGAAAAGAACTCAGTGTCCGTCCGCACGATAACTCAAAAAATAGAGGAGCTAGGAGGCTGAAAATTTTTTTACGTCACTTTTGTAAAATTGTTAGTTTTGCTATTTAACTCCAGCATTTTCTGTCCCCGGGTTCGGGTAGCTGCCATACAACTTCTTTCTTTAAATAGAAATAACCCAGTGTCTGTTCAATCTAGGTATCTGAAATTTTGCGAATGATGATCAAGTTTTATGGCAACAACTTCTACAAAATTTGGTTGTGGTGGTGCGACGGGTTCGGGTAGCTGCCATACAAAATCTCTTTTTAAATGAAAAGAACTCAGTGTCCGTCCGCACGATAACTCAAAAAATAAAGGAGCTATGAGGCTGAAATTTTTTTTACGTCACTCTTGAAAAATTGTTAGTTTTGCTATTTAACTCCAGCATTTTCGGCCGCCGGGTTCGAGTAGCTGCCATACAACTTCTTTCTTTAAATAGAAATAACCCAGTGTCTGTTCAATCTAGGTATCTGCAATTTTGCAAATGATGATCAAGTTTTATGGCAACAACTTCTACAAAATTTGGTTGTGCTGGTGCGACGGGTTCGGGTAGCTGCCATACAAAATCTCTTTTTAAATGAAAAGAACTCAGTGTCCGTCCGCACGATAACTCAAAAAATAAAGGAGCTAGGAGGCTGAAATTTTTTTTACGTCACTCTTGAAAAATTGTTAGTTTTGCTATTTAACTCCAGCATTTTCGGCCGCCGGGTTCGAGTAGCTGCCATACAACTTCTTTCTTTAAATAGAAATAACCCAGTGTCTGTTCAATCTAGGTATCTGAAATTTTGCGAATGATGATCAAGTTTTATGGCAACAACTTCTGCAAAATTTGGTTGTGGTGGTGTGACGGGTTCGGGTAGCTGCCATACAAAATCTCTTTTTAAATGAAAGAACTCAGTGTCCGTCCGCACGATAACTCAAAAAATAAAGGAGTTAGGAGGCTGCAATTTTTTTTACATCACTTTTACAAAATTGTTAGTTTTGCTATTTAACTCCAGCATTTTCGGCCGCCGGGTTCGAGTAGCTGCCATACAACTTCTTTCTTTAAATAGAAATAACCCAGTGTCTGTTCAATCTAGGTATCTGAAATTTTGCAAATGATGATCAAGTTTTATGGCAACAACTTCTACAAAATTTGGTTGTGCTGGTGCGACGGGTTCGGGTAGCTGCCATACAAAATCTCTTTTTAAATGAAAAGAACTCAGTGTCCGTCCGCACGATAACTCAAAAAATAAAGGAGCTAGGAGGCTGAAATTTTTTTTACGTCACTCTTGCAAAATTGTTAGTTTTCCTATTTAACTCCAGCATTTTCGGCCGCCGGGTTCGAGTAGCTGCCATACAACTTCTTTCTTTAAATGGAAATAACCCAGTGTCTATTCAATCTAGGTATCTGAAATTTTGCAAATGATGATCGAGTTTTAATGCAACAACTTCTGTAAAATTTTGTTGTGATGATATGACAGGTTCGGATAGTTGCCATACAACTTCTCTTTTTAAATGAAAATAACTCAGTGTCTATTGAAGCTAGGTATCTGAAATTTAGTGAAAAAGTGTCGAGTTGCATGCCAAAAACTTTTGTAAAATTTGAATGGTCTAAAGCAGCCGGTTCAGGCTTTTTGCATTTCTTGGAACTTAATGAAGCTAGGCGCAATAGATTCGGGTAGCTATCATACAACTCCACAATTTACATAAATATATCTCTGTAGTTCGGTACTAAAACTCTGAATGTTTTTAAAAGATGATCAAGTTTTATAGAAACAGGATATATTACGTTCATACGGGTATCCCAGAGTTGACACAGTCTACTCTACTGCACTCTTCCTCGTTTTTATTAAATATGTACAAACAAAATTTTTTACATACATACTAATTGTATTATCCGCGGAATAGACTATTATGTCATCTACAAAGGCTAGAGAATAAGTATTACCTTTTGTTATTATTTTATACGATATTATTATTATTATTTTATTTAATTAGCAAAACAATGTATGTACATATTTAAACAAAAACAAAACTAACAATATAACATTGATATTGAAAAAAATACATGAAATATGGTTGCAATTCTTAATGACTAATTTATATGCATAATATTAAAAAAATATATTTAAGACTTAAACAACAAAAGTTTTACAATAAATTTGATTACCTACATAAAACTTAAATTCTTAAGTAAATTTTATAATAAAAGTTAATGATATGTATGTAAACAATAAACTGTACTAATAAAAAAAAAAATAAAACTTGATGATATAATCAAAATATACTTTAAATACTTAATGTAGAATTATGAATATATGAACATTATTGTGTAATTAAATTATAATGACTTCTTTGTGAAAATGAATATAAAAAATATCACATTTGAATAAATTTATGAAAAGTAAAATTTGTAATTAAGAGATTGGATAGCAATATTATTATTTAGAATGTCTAAAGTAAAACATGATGAAAATATTTGTCTACTTGAGGACAATGGGAGCAAGTTTAAGAAACTATATACAATACAGCTTATAAAAACTACAATGAATTGCCTACTGAAATTAAAAATATAACGAACAACAGTGTCAAGTTCAAAAAGAAGTTAAATGAATACTACATTAATAAAATATAAATTATTCGATTATGATTTTAATAGTTATCTAAATTTTTTCCATTTTATTTTTTCTGTTTTATTGTTTTGAATGAATTATTTTATTGTGAATTGTTATTATTATTTACCCACTTATATAGTTATTAGATTTATTGTACAGCTATTTTTTTAAATTTGCTTTATTTTTTTTTTTTGTTTTGGATTACATTTGTGATTACTAGTTTATGATAATTGTTTTTGAATTATATTTTGCCTATTTTTGTAAATTGTATACTTGTTGAAACTTAAAATTTTTGAATGTAGAAGCACTCTATGAGAATGTAGCATTAGTGCTCTCTGAGTTTAAATAAAAGAAATAAATAAAATAAAATAAATAAATTTAAGTCTTGTTGTGCAGCTTGAAAGATTTAAAAAGTCTGAAGGGTTATATTGGTTTCTTAATGCAAATAGAAGAAACTGTTTTTGAACTGAGTCAATTTTGTTCGAATGAACCTGAAAAGCTGGATTCCATATAATGCAACCGTATTCTAATGTAGAATGAACTAGCGAACTATATAGAGTTTTTGTCACAGCTAAGTCACTAAATTCTTTAGTCCTTCTCTTAATGAAACCTAACATTTTATTTGCTCTTGAAATTGAGTGGTTATAGTGCAGATTAAAGTTAAGTTTACTATGAAGAAGAATTTTTAGATCAGTAATACAAAATACCCTTTCAAGTATTAGATTATCTAATTTGTAGTCGTACACTAAAGAAGAATGTTTACGGGTAAAACTGATTACCTTAGATTTCTGTATATTGAGTTCTAATTTGTTGGTTGTGCACCAATCATATAATGAAGATAAGCTTGATTGAAGTAAAGCTGCGTCAGAACTATCGTTTACGGCTTGATATATTTTTAGGTCGTCAGCAAAAGCAATGTAAGGTACAGCACCCAAAAATCCCGAAAGATCAGAAAAAAATTATATTAAACAAAAGTGGCTCTAAAAGGCTACCTTGTAGTACACCAGAAGTAACTTCTATTATATTGGATAATATACCTTGAAATTTAGTGTTTTGCGTTCTTTTCGATAAATAAGAGTTAAGCCATGCAAGAAAAGAACCCGTGATACCAAAATTTGAAAATTTGTTTAGCAAAGTGTAGTGATCTACACGATCGAAGGCCTTGCTAAAATCAGTGTAAATGCTTCGACTTGATGTCCTTTCTCCATTTTATTCAGAATTTCAAATGTGTATAACATAAGGTTCGTTGTGGTGGAATGATCTTTTGTGAAACAGTGTTGTTGTTCGTTATGTTTTGCATTTATTACACGAGTAATTTTATCGACAACAATTTTTTTGAATAATTTTGGAATAGTCGTTAACATGGCTATACCTCGATAGTTTTCTACTGATGATCTTTCACCATTTTTGTAAGTGGGAGTTAAATGAAACGATTTCCACACATGTGGGAAAACACGATTCGAAAGGGATTTGTTTAAAATAAAATGAAGAGGAGTAATTAGATAATGAGAACAGTTATATAAGAAGAGTGGAAGGATTAGGTCAGAGCCAACACCTTTCTTTGTGTCAAGGCTCATAATAGCTTCAAAAATGTCATTTTCGGAAAGATACAGATCTGTGATTAACAAATTTGAGCTATTAAATGAAGAAGTAGCAGAGATATCGAATTGTTCTTTAGGACGATAAGCTTTTTGAAAATTGTCGGAAAAAAAATTACAGATTGTTTTTGCACAAGAGGAAAAAGTATTGTCCTTGAACATTGAATTAGGGTAATATTTTTCGTTTTATGTTGACAAATTCGAAAAATTATTTGGGACCACTAATTAATTTGTTGCCTTTACTATTGACATAGTTTTCGTAGGCTGTATGCGCTTTCAGTTTGAATTCATTTGCAAGTAGCATATCCGTATTCAATAAGTTATCGCTAGGTGCTATTGTGTGTTTGATTATTCTGTATATTTTATTGCGCTGGTTACGCAAAGTCCTAAGTTCTCTATCTAACTATGGCTCCGTTGTTTTGTGTTTTTTACGGATTTTAGGTACAAAAACATTTAGAATTTTAAAAATTTTTAAATAGAAGATTAGTGTGTTGATATCCTGTTGAGCTAACAGTTCGTCCCAGTTAGTAGATGATAAAGCATAATTAATACTTTGGTAGTCAGTATTACAGAAATCATATACAATTTCGTTATTGTAAGTTTTGACCGAGAGTGGGATGATAGTTGAATCATTTAATAATTTTAGCAGATCGCTAATATAAAGTGAAAATAGTATAGGTGCGTTGACGGTTCCTTGTTGCAATCCATTTTCAACTACAAAAATGTTACTTCGTTCATTTTGGGAACTCTGAGTTAAAAACTTGTTGTTATATAACATGCTGAATAACAGCGCAGTAAGATGGTAAGGAAATGTATACTCATAGAGCAACTTATATATTAGATCATTTAGCCAGACCGAGATGAATGCTTTTTCAAGATCTACTAGGCAGGCCTACACCAACATTTTTGTTGATAAACCAACAGATATTCGAGGTAAGTTTAATAATAGTGTGAATTGAACTGTGTTTAAATCTGAACCCAAACTGATTTTGATGTATTATATGTTTTAAATTTGTAAGTTTTGTAATTTTTTAATTTAACAGTGGTTCGAAAGCTTTACTAATGTTAGGCATTAAACTAATTGGTCTATAATTACTAGGGTTAGTCGGATCTTTGTCTGATTTTTTTAGCAGTATAGTCTTCGATATTTTCCATATTTGTGGAAAATACGTATTATTAATTGCATTATTAAAAAGTATTACGTATTTTGAAATTATTAGGTTGCTTAAATTTTTCAATACAATATTTAGTATTTTATCTATACCAGCAGAGGTTTTGTTATTTAAAGCTTTAAATTTAAAGCAAAGCTCAGGTTCGTGCAAAGGATCGTGTATTGACTATTTTAACCACAATGTTCTGTTGATTCCAATATATATTTATTTGTGTTGTTTTATTGTTTTGAATGAATTATTTTATTGTGAATTGTTATTATTATTTACCCACTTATATAGTTATTAGATTTATTGTACAGCTATTTTTTTAAATTTGCTTTATTTTTTTTTTTTGTTTTGGATTACATTTGTGACTACTAGTTTATGATAATTGTTTTTGAATTATATTTTGCCTATTTTTGTAAATTGTATACTTGTTGAAACTTAAAATTTTTGAATGTAGAAGCACTCTATGAGAATGTAGCATTAGTGCTCTCTGAGTTTAAATAAAAGAAATAAATAAAATAAAATAAATAAATTTAAGTCTTGTTGTGCAGCTTGAAAGATTTAAAAAGTCTGAAGGGTTATATTGGTTTCTTAATGCAAATAGAAGAAACTGTTTTTGAACTGAGTCAATTTTGTTCGAATGAACCTGAAAAGCTGGATTCCATATAATGCAACCGTATTCTAATGTAGAATGAACTAGCGAACTATATAGAGTTTTTGTCACAGCTAAGTCACTAAATTCTTTAGTCCTTCTCTTAATGAAACCTAACATTTTATTTGCTCTTGAAATTGAGTGGTTATAGTGCAGATTAAAGTTAAGTTTACTATGAAGAAGAATTTTTAGATCAGTAATACAAAATACCCTTTCAAGTATTAGATTATCTAATTTGTAGTCGTACACTAAAGAAGAATGTTTACGGGTAAAACTGATTACCTTAGATTTCTGTATATTGAGTTCTAATTTGTTGGTTGTGCACCAATCATATAATGAAGATAAGCTTGATTGAAGTAAAGCTGCGTCAGAACTATCGTTTACGGCTTGATATATTTTTAGGTCGTCAGCAAAAGCAATGTAAGGTACAGCACCCAAAAATCCCGAAAGATCAGAAAAAAATTATATTAAACAAAAGTGGCTCTAAAAGGCTACCTTGTAGTACACCAGAAGTAACTTCTATTATATTGGATAATATACCTTGAAATTTAGTGTTTTGGGTTCTTTTCGATAAATAAGAGTTAAGCCATGCAAGAAAAGAACCCGGGATACCAAAATTTGAAAGTTTGTTTAGCAAAGTGTAGTGATCTACACGATCGAAGGCCTTGCTAAAATCAGTGTAAATGCTTCGACTTGATGTCCTTTCTCCATTTTATTCAGAATTTCAAATGTGTATAACATAAGGTTCGTTGTGGTGGAATGATCTTTTGTGAAACAGTGTTGTTGTTCGTTATGTTTGGCATTTATTACACGAGTAATTTTATCGACAACAATTTTTTTGAATAATTTTGGAATAGTCGTTAACATGGCTATACCTCGATAGTTTTCTACTGATGATCTTTCACCATTTTTGTAAGTGGGAGTTAAATGAAACGATTTCCACACATGTGGGAAAACACGATTCGAAAGGGATTTGTTTAAAATAAAATGAAGAGGAGTAATTAGATAATGAGAACAGTTATATAAGAAGAGTGGAAGGATTAGGTCAGAGCCAACACCTTTCTTTGTGTCAAGGCTCATAATAGCTTCAAAAATGTCATTTTCGGAAAGATACAGATCTGTGATTAACAAATTTGAGCTATTAAATGAAGAAGTAGCAGAGATATCGAATTGTTCTTTAGGACGATAAGCTTTTTGAAAATTGTCGGAAAAAAAATTACAGATTGTTTTTGCACAAGAGGAAAAAGTATTGTCCTTGGACATTGAATTAGGGTAATATTTTTCGTTTTATGTTGACAAATTCGAAAAATTATTTGGGACCACTAATTAATTTGTTGCCTTTACTATTGACATAGTTTTCGTAGGCTGTATGCGCTTTCAGTTTGAATTCATTTGCAAGTAGCATATCCGTATTCAATAAGTTATCGCTAGGTGCTATTGTGTGTTTGATTATTCTGTATATTTTATTGCGCTGGTTACGCAAAGTCTTAAGTTCTCTATCTAACTATGGCTCCGTTGTTTTGTGTTTTTTACGGATTTTAGGTACAAAAACATTTAGAATTTTAAAAATTTTTAAATAGAAGATTAGTGTGTTGATATCCTGTTGAGCTAACAGTTCGTCCCAGTTAGTAGATGATAAAGCATAATTAATACTTTGGTAGTCAGTATTACAGAAATCATATACAATTTCGTTATTGTAAGTTTTGACCGAGAGTGGGATGATAGTTGAATCATTTAATAATTTTAGCAGATCGCTAATATAAAGTGAAAATAGTATAGGTGCGTTGACGGTTCCTTGTTGCAATCCATTTTCAACTACAAAAATGTTACTTCGTTCATTTTGGGAACTCTGAATTAAAAACTTGTTGTTATATAACATGCTGAATAACAGCGCAGTAAGATGGTAAGGAAATGTATACTCATAGAGCAACTTATATATTAGATCATTTAGCCAGACCGAGATGAATGCTTTTTCAAGATCTACTAGGCAGGCCTACACCAACATTTTTGTTGATAAACCAACAGATATTCGAGGTAAGTTTAATAATAGTGTGAATTGAACTGTGTTTAAATCTGAACCCAAACTGATTTTGATGTATTATATGTTTTAAATTTGTAAGTTTTGTAATTTTTTAATTTAACAGTGGTTCGAAAGCTTTACTAATGTTAGGCATTAAACTAATTGGTCTATAATTACTAGGGTTAGTCGGATCTTTGTCTGATTTTTTTAGCAGTATAGTCTTCGATATTTTCCATATTTGTGGAAAATACGTATTATTAATTGCATTATTAAAAAGTATTACGTATTTTGAAATTATTAGGTTGCTTAAATTTTTCAATACAATATTTAGTATTTTATCTATACCAGCAGAGGTTTTGTTATTTAAAGCTTTAAATTTAAAGCAAAGCTCAGGTTCGTGCAAAGGATCGTGTATTGACTATTTTAACCACAATGTTCTGTTGATTTATTTTGAGCAGTAAAATTGCAAATAGAAATGTTGTTTGCATGCATTTGTTCTATATTAAGCTTGAATTGGTTTATTTTCTCTGAGATTTTAGTATGTAGTCTATTATTAAGAGATAAATTTATTTTATGAGGTTTGTAAATATGCACCTAATACATTGGGTATTTCTTTTTTATCTTCCAATATATATTTATTTGTGTTGGTTTTTTTTTTAATTTTGAAATGTCAATGTTATTTTGTGTAAGTAATGATATGTCAATTGGAACTATGTGTAAGTTATTAATTTTATTGAATTTGTTTTTATGGAATATCTTATTTAACTCTGAAAACATATTATTATCTGGTGTGATTTTTAACAGTCGGTGTTGCCAATATTTATTAATTTCTAAGTGAATTTGTTGTTTAATTAGGGAGTTGATATTATTTAATAGGCTTTTGAGCAATTGTAAATTATAAGTGGAAAAATTATATCTTTGTTTATTGATTTTGTGTATGTCTTTTAATAAACTTTTTTTTTTGT
This sequence comes from Poecilobothrus nobilitatus, assembly GCA_947095535.1. NCBI lineage: Eukaryota > Metazoa > Arthropoda > Insecta > Diptera > Dolichopodidae > Poecilobothrus > Poecilobothrus nobilitatus. Next base: position 161,104,730 of record OX352772.1, on the reverse strand, counting down.
TTAATAAAATTTTTAATTTGGCGGAGTAAAATTTGTGTATATTATTGGAACTTTTATTTTTGGGTATATTTTCATGTATGGTTTTCAGAATTATTTCATTTAACTGAAGAAGGTGGTAATCTATGTTATGGGTCGAAATGTTATATTATTATATTATAATTTTATTATTATCACTCATATATTTATTATTAAAGTTGCAATCTAGTTTAGTTTGAAATATTCTCCAATTTGTTTTACAAAGTTGAAATTATTATTGTTTGGTAACGCTTCGTATATATTTGGAAGCTCATCGTTAATAATATTAAAAGGTATTAGTATAGCATTGTGGTCACTATCATAAGGGAATGTGCTTATTTTATTAAAAAATTTGAGAAAAGCTTATTTTGATTCTCACATCTACTATTGCCAGATCAATATATTAATTTGTACGTGGTAGAATAGATGCATCGGTTAAAAGTAAATCACTCTTATATTTTATTTATTTATGTAATTGTATACCTCTAGCATTATTTACAGAATTAATCCATGTTGTGTTTGGCATTAAAATCTCCAGTTAAGATATAATAATTATTTAAGTTGTTTAAATTTCATTTTCCAAAGTTCTGTTAGAAAATTATGCAGCTTTCTATATGTTGCATAAATAGAAACTATAAATAATTTTTTCCTTTGCTTTAATTGTAATGATACATGACAGGTTCGATGCATTGAAAATTATCGAAAATGTCATTACTTACAATGCTAAACTGGAAATGTTTTTTGATTCCTATGGCAACACCCCCGCCATGAAGATCAGTTTTTCGATGTCTTCTAATTAAATTGTAATTATCAACCACCATGTTGTCGGCTGATTTTAGCTTTGTTTCGCTCATGTATATTATGTCAGGCTTATTGTTTTCCAGAAAGTGTACAAGTGAGAATTTTTTATTGTAGGAAATTAATGAATTGACATTTATGGAGATAAATTTATAATATGTGTTAGAATTAGTCATATTGTTGGTTGATTTCAATATTCATACATTCATAAAAGTATGAATATACATACATAAAAGTATATTTATTCTATCGGTGTTAGTATTAATTTTTTTTTCTACATTGTTAATTTTTTTTGCATTTCTTGAATGCTATTTCGAATTTCTATTAAGATATTGTTAGTATTATTATTAATATTTTCACTAATATTATTACTACTACTAATATTTTCACCAATATTATTACTACTACTAATATTTTCTTTATTACTTACTATACTGGCGTATGTTATGTTTGGACGATAAATATTGAAGGCCATGTGTTTATTGTCAATTTTTTGCTGGGCTAGTTCTGTTGCTTCAAAACGTTTTTTCAATGTTGATTGATACTCTGGACACTTCTTGTATGATGGTGGATGTCCATAGTTTTTGCAGAGTGTGCAAACAGTTTATGTTTTGGATCCTTTGCTTTTATACTGCAATTTCCAGATAAGTGGCTTCCACCGCATTTCACACATCTATACTCCATACTGCAATTAAAAGATGAATGGCCAAAGCGCTGTGGATTGCATGATGTTGGGTTTTTTGATTCGTTCCCAGCCTATTATCAAGTGGTCAATGGATTTAATTTTCATTATTTCGTTTATGGAACAACACGGCAAAGCCTGTACAATGAAGAACGGCAAAATTTTACCTTGTGATGTTGAAAATTTGGTGGGAAGTCTGGTGACTTTTTCAAATTTAATGAGATCATTTTCGTATTGTTTTAGATTTACTAAAACTTCTTGACACGAATATGAAGTATTCAATCTCTTCAACACGAGTGATAACTTCTTATCCTCTTTTGGCGTAAATGTATAATAATTTACGCCAGATTTTTCCACCAATGCACGTGTTTTTTTAAAGTCATCGATGTTGTAAGTGTATAACAATTAAGAAATCTTTTATTTTTAGCTCATTTCCAAGGGGTTGCTTTTATAATTTTACATCCGTCTTACCGAAATTGATGGGTGGCATTCTTCTTCTGATATGTTGGGTGCTTGTAGCTGCTTTCTCTGTAATTTTTTGTGTTCTGAACTAATTTTTTTCTCTTTTGTTCTTTTAGCCAGTTCCTGTATCTTCATATGCAGCTGGGTATTATCAATTTCCTCAGTAACTTCCATTAACCGATCATAGTAATTTTGATTAACACGTGGCAGATATAATAATTTCCTGAGATAATAATTTCCTCAACTATCACAGTTTCCTGAAAGAAAAAAACGAAAACTAAAACCATTACTAAGAAGTCCAAAACCAAGAACTCCATCAACACCGGAATGGACAACATATAAATAGTACAACATTTTATATTTCAGAGGAAGTTAATAGAGATGGATAGTCAAGATGAGTTCTATGTAACATTGTTTAGCAATGATAATTTAACACTGTTTCCAGACAACACTTTAGCTTGATTCGAAAATAAATTACCTATTCACTTTGATTTAAGAAATTGAAATTGGAAAGTTGGTCTTTCAGAAATATATCTGAACGATTTCCTACAAACACAAGAATTTAACAAAGAGCAATGTGCTTTTATTAATATTGGGCGGTATTATGTTTAGGTAGAAACATTGAAAAACCTCTTGAAAAAATCAAAGTAATCAAATCGATAGGCACACATATTATTCCTATGACGATTCAGAATTACATTTGGATGATTGGAAGTTTAATTTTTTGCCATCGCTTATTAAAAATATAACTTCAAATCCCGGATTTACGCGAAATCAAGTTTTCAAAGAATTTTTTAATCAAATTTTGACATATATCTCTAATCCTAAGAATTATGATGATGTGACATTTAAAAAAGTATCAGAATCTAACCGAAAGAATTTAATTCGAATATCGCAGACTTTTGATGAAGATAGTTTCTATATAAAAGTTAATCAGAATTATAATGTGAAAACATTATTAACTGAATTATTTCAACAGAAAAAAAATATAACAAATTTCAAAACAAAATTACCTGAACTATTCAAATTGGCTGTTGCTAATAATAAAGATGAATTGAATGGAATGATGATGATTTATTCAGACATAGTTGAATCATCTGTTTTTGGAAGTAGCAAAGTGCGTGCATTGAGAGCTATAAACGTAGGAGATTGTATAATACCTACAAATATTGAATCTCAAAATGTCCATTACATACCTATAGAAAAAACTTGTTTTGAAACGATAGCGATTAAAATTTGCAATCAATACGGTGATGGAATATATTTTATTTCCAGTTACTATCCAATAAAAATTGTATCACACTTTAAAAAGCATTGATAAAAGCAGTATAAATACTACTACTCAAATTTGATATCCCACCAAACATGGTAATGAGCTTACGTGAGATATTATTCCTCTCAAGTAGGAGGAGGAATCAACGATATTGGGCCTTTATTACAATTTTATTCAGCTATACAAAAAGGTCGTGGTTTTGGAAATATATTCGAAAGTTTAATTTGTTACTTAAAGCCAGTTTTTACACCAGGTTGGGACTTAATTAAAAAAGAAGCTATAAACACAAGTAAAAATATTTTTATTGATTTAGCATCTGGTTCAAACATAAAAGAAACTATAATTGATCAAAGCAAAGGCGGCATAAAAAATTTACGAAAATCAGTAGTTAATCAACTGCATTCGATGTATGGTGAAAAACGAAGGGCTATAAAAAGACGAGCCATTTCTAAAAAGATACATTTGAAGTCGAATAAGCGACGAAAAATCAAAGTACAAAAAATGTATGAAATCTGAATTTGACCTTTGTGCGTCATTACCCGTACGAACAAGTATTTTACGTTCAGAAGAGGTAGCATACAATCCTTTAGCTTCTTTAGAGGCATCACCGTCAACTATTGAATTTGTTTCGCTTGGAAATGGAGATACATATCGAGATTTATCCTCAACCTACATTAAATTTAAAGTTCAAATATTAAAAAAAGATGGATCAGTTTGGAGTGCAACCGATAAAGTAGGAACCGGAACTGAGGCAAGGGCAGCTCCGCAGCCCAGTGTTGTAAATAATTTATTGCACTCTTTAATTAAACAATGTAATGTAACTCTAAACGGGAAAAGCATCACTCCTTCAGATTCCTTCTACCGCTATAAAGCATACATAACTACTTTACTAAATTATGGTACAGATTCCAGTCAAACACATTTGGAAGCATCTGGTTAAGAATTGGATAAACCGAATGTAAATGATTTCAACAATTCTGGCTCTAAATCAAGACAAAAATCATACAACAATTCTGCAATAGTAGAATTAATGAGAAAATTACATGTAGATTTCTTCAATAATTCCAAATTACTTTTAAATAATGTTGACATTCGAATTTTTTTAGCATTAGAGAAACAAGATTTTTTTATTTTCTTTAACGATGCCGAAGAAAGCTATTTAAAAAATCTCGAAGCTACATTATATATGAAACATTTAACAATTAATCCTAGCATATTGATAGCACATACTGTACTAGAAGAGGCTAACACAAAATATTTTTATACCAGAAGTGAAATCAAAACATTTACAATTCCAGCTAACACTTGTAACATATCATTAGATAATATATTTATAGGGCAAATTGCAGAAGCTCTTGTATTTTGCATGGTAAACATTTAAAATTTCAATGGTAAAAGATCAAAAAATCCATACCATTTGGATCATCAAAATCTGACTCAATTTCAATTATATGTAAATGGAACTACACCAAACTCTGCAATTGAAACAAGTTTTACATCGAATAATTTTTGCAATTCTCGTGTATCAATTTTCAATTATCAATATAAATAAAAATAATAAAAAAATATCAATTTTTCAAAAGCTTACACAATACTAGCTTTTGATTTATCACCAGATGGCTCGGGAACTGATACATGTCAGGGTTTATTAAACGAGGGAGTAGTAAAGATTGAAGCAAGACTCAGTGCTCCATTAACATTAACATTAACATGTATTGTGTTTGCAGAATTTGATGCTAATATTGAAATTAATAAAAATCGTAACGTCTACGTAAACATATAAAAGGAAATTTAGTCGACCATCTCCATTCATTTGAAAATGTCATGTGCTCTAGTAGATTTATCGTTCTGTGTGGACGATAACAATACAATATTTGTAAAAAATCTTGTTGTCGCTGGAATAAAAGAACAATGTAAAACTATTGTAAAGCAATTAAAATATAAATTTCCAACCATTTAAAAAAAACAAACATCAAGAATTACTCTTTTGGGCATATGACCAACGAGAAAACAACTAATAATTTATTAAATTTACTTGAAAAATTCGATATAGTGTTAACAAATGGAAAACTTAAAGTTCAATTTTTAATAGCATATATAAGTGGAAATACTCGACTAATTGATATTTCTCATTTACAAAATAATGAATACACTTCAGATAAAGAAAGTGCTGAAATATAATAGTGCGACAAGTAAACTATTTAGAGGTGTTTTTGCTCTTTATCAAATACCGAAAAATATTTTAAAACCTGGTATTTTAGTAATAAATGCTGACACTTTTGATAAAAAAGGAACACATTGGCTAGCAATTTTTGTACCAGTTCAAGGCTGTGTAGAATATTTTGATTCATTTAGAAATCCACCATTCCACAATGAGATTGTGAAATTCCTACAAACTCAATCAAAATCTTTTATTTTTAACAATAAGTGTTTACAAAGTGACCTTACATCAGTCTATGGACAATATTGTTGTTTATATTTATGGATGCGATGTAAGTGTAAGAGTATGAAAACTTTTATTAATTTATTCATATCATCCCGACTCAAAAATGATATAAACTGGAAAAAACTATAAATATAAAATTTATAAATTTAAATCTTTAGTTTACAATGAAGCAAGAGCCGGCGGTATCTGAAGTTTCAGAAATTGAAAAAACTGAATTTCCTAACCTGTTATTATCCTATATTTATTATTTGGATAAAAAACAAACATCTAAAATACAAATTGGATTTAACTTGGAAACTTTTACATCAACAATAATTTTTCAGCGTCATCGAAAAGGTGTTTTCCGTATGAACTATTTGAATGGTATGCATTTTATCAGAACTTTATTAACCATGAAACTAAGTTAAAGGAGTTTCCATAACATATAATACAAATTAACAAACTAACAAAATCACTCTACAAATTGAGGAGTACACCCGTTTTTGTCTCATGTTGGATTTTATTCAAGCAGTGATGTTATACAACAGTGGCGCTGAATTAAATGTCCCTGAATATGTTTTTAAATATATTGGAAAATATATTGAAAAAATAAACTAAAGCTTGAACAAGAAGATTTCTACATTCTTATGAATTTACATTGCAGTGTAACTATTCCAGACTTTTTTATGAAATACCAATGTTTTTATCAGAAAAAATATGTTGCTTAACAATAAATAAAATAAACATTATTTTTTAAAATAAATTATTGTCTTTTATTAAATACATACATAAGTTCATGCAATTTTTTACAGCACATCTTAGCAAGTTTTCCGTATTATGATGCTGAGGGCAAAGGCTGATGAAATTCGTTAGTTTTTGTAGAGGTGGAATTTTATTATCTAAATTGATAATTTCTACTGAACTCGAAATAAATTTATCTAAAAATTCTTTCTTCTTATATCCATATGATGATGTTAAATGTTCCTCTAAGAAATTTTTAATTTCTAAATATTCTATAAATCCATCATTCCACTCAACATCATTAATTTTCGTTTTATTTTATTCATTTTGTTGTTTAGCATCAATATTTAACTCTTCTAATGAATGCGGTGTTTTAAACACAACTAGTTTTGGTACCAGAGAACCATCAGCTACAAAAGCCAATTCCTTAAGAAAATATTGTTTATTGCTACCAATAATAAATTGTAAATCTGCTATTGCATTTCTGCTGCTCATTTTATGCTTTACTGTACTAAATAGACTAGGAAACCTCTATTTTATACCTAATATGATCCGCTGCCGATCCTTTCAAGTCCGTTATCGGTTCTTTAAAGTCCGCTATCGGCCCTTTAAAGTCCGCTATCGGTCTTTTAAAGTCCGCTATCGGTCCTTAAAAGTCTATCGGTCCTTTAAAGTCCGCTATCGGTCCTTTAAAGTCCGCTATCGGTCCTTTAAAGTCCGCTATCGGTCCTTTAAAGTCCGCTATCGGTCCTTTAAAGTCCGCTATCGGTCCTTTAAAGTCCGCTATCGGTCCTTTAAAGTCCGCTATCGGTCCTTTAAAGTCCGCTACCGGTCCTTCAAGGTCCGGTAACGTACCCTTAAGCATCTTAGTTGTTAGAACCGGGCGGCCGAAACTCGCGGGCCCGCCTGGATATGAAACCGGTTCCGGTATGATCTTGGTCCGGTATGATATTTCACATAGAATAATGGGATGAATCGGGTTTAAAGCCATTGGAAAAAACTTGCTACCTGCGCAGGATTCGAACCCGCACTCTCTCGGTTAATAAGCCACGTGCTTAACCACTAGACCACCGAGACCCCTAAGTCTTTTATTGTAGTTTATGAAAAGTAATTAATTTATAATTAAACAAATCTCGGCATGAACACCAGCTACAATTCCAGTTGATGAGCCATTCAAGAGTATTATTGGCAAATTTATGCTTCATACTTCTTTGGACAAGTTACCCATTAAAGATATTGAGCCTGTAGACTTATATTTCTATAAATGAAACAATGCCACCACAAGAGGAGGAGGAACAGAACAAGAGGAAGAATCTGCTGTGCTATGAACAAATGAAGAACATATTATAATAAAAACAAGAATTTAATAATTTTTACACTTTTTTTATTTTTATTTTTAAAACATAATATAAATAACAAAATTATTTCTATCATAAAAAAATATTATTATAACAATTTATGTTGAGAATTAATTTCTGTACTGGAGATGAGATCGAATAGAGCCATCCTCATTCGTTTTTGATCCCTTCCCAGATATCTAAAATAGAAATGTGCATCGTTTAACTGCCTCAGTTCCTCGTGGGTAGTTACGGTTCTAGAAAACCGATCCGGCATAAATATTGTTTTTGGATCCTCTACATGTACAGGATCTTGTAGCTGGCACAGAATGACACATTGTCCACATTTTTCCTCGAGGAACTGCCCAGCAAGCACCTCGTATTTTTTTCCTATAACTAACACATCAATCTTCTCGTATTGAGCGTTGCTTTTGTCTAACGCTATGACTTTATCTAAGAATTCCTATAAATAAAAAAAATCAAAAAAGAATTAATTAAAATACATAAGAAAAAAATTCTTACCATTTCAAAATTCCTGTTGTTGTTTTTTTTAATTGAATTAACTAGCTAAATTAATAAGAATGAATTGCAAATATACGATATTTGTTTACTTTATATACCTTTGCAAAAAAAAAAAAAAAGCTTATCGTTTAGGATTTCATTTCACAAAAGCTTAATATGTAGAAAATTTATACTTTAAAAAAGAAAAGTACAATAAGTTATGTTTTAAATCAAATGCAACTTTGTTTTAAATTAATATAAAATTACTTAACAAAGTTGCATTATTATCATTTTCTGATGATTGACAGCTTTTATATTTTATTTTAGTTCTTATTAAATTATAACTTAGTAAATCATCTATATAAATTGAAAATGATAACCTTTGATATTTGGTAATTTTTATTATTAATGGAAAAAGACTATAATTAAAATTGAAAAGGTTAAAAATAGATCAAATCTTACTAAATAAACAAAAAGTTGTGTAATAAAATTAATCAAAAAATTGTATTATATGTAGAAAGTTTAACATTGAGTAAAAGTTATGTTTTAAATCAAATGCAACTTTGTTAATGAAATTTCTAACAAAAGTATAATAAAGTTGCATTACGTTGTTATACTCAGCTTTTAATACGACCTAACAAAACAAGAATTCATAAATATTTATTTGTTTTGCATTTGCATTATACAAAGTATTTTACTGCCCTGTTCATTATCTTTGAACATATTTTATATATAGGTAGCTAATACAAATAATATATAGTTCTGTTATAGCTCGGTTATAGTTCTGTGTTAAGTTGTTATCGAGTTAAAAAGAAAAAGAAACAAAAATGGAATCGAACTTCTGTAATAAGTGCAATGTAAGAGTTTCAAAGAGGAATGGACATGTTCTTCATTTTTGCATAGGCAAAATGCAGCAAAAAAACTTGCCGACAAAGAAATTAATAGAAACAACTTTTAAGGGGCGAGTAAAAACATTTTTATTCGAAAACAAGGATGAGTCACTTATAAATCCCTTAGAGTTTCTGTTAAATAAATATTCAAACATTTCCATACTATTGGAAGATTGTTTAATAGAACATGAACGTTTTAAGATGAACGCTGAATTTTTTGCTGAGTATATAAAAATGAATTGAAATGAAAATGATTTACAAATATCTATTAAATCATTTCATACACCGATGGTTCCTGTGTTGAGTATTGAGGATTTACAAAATACATTAGAGAATATCATTTTAAAATAATACAGGAACGTGCAGAAGATTTTCAAGAGAAAGATGGTGGATGGGCACTATTAAAAATAATTGGATTAGAAATAAATGTTAATGAATATCAATCTCTTAGGATCAGGTTATATTAAGCTTCCTCGAGATATAGAAAATAAAAAAGCTTGCATAAATATTAAAAATTCTAATATATTTAATGCTTTAAATGGGCCTTAATATCAGCATTCCAGTCACCAAAAAAAAATATCTCAATACCTGGATCATATAAAATAAAAAATATTCGTTCAACCAAAATAAAATTAAATAGAGGTGCAGTTTCAGTTTTAAACTTTGAGGGAATTGAGTTTCCAGTTAAACTTACGCAATTACAAATATTTGAGGACTAAAATCCAAAAATAAGCTTAAATGTTTTTGTAGTTGAAAATAATAAATTAATAGAACCGTATTACTTATCATAAAATGAAAAAGAGCATCACGTTAATTTAATACTTCTCGAATAAAAAGAAAAAGCGCATTATGTTTTTATAAAAAGTTTACCAAAGTTACTTCGCGCTAATTTAACTAAACATGAATCAAAAATTTATATTTGCAACAGCTGTTTACAACATTTATATTATCCAACACAACTTCAAATTCATAAAAAACAATGCAATTTTACCAACCGAGACTGAAAATATTTTAAAATTTGAAAGCCATAACCAGCAAATGGAAACGCCTTTTGTGATATATGCAGATAGTGACAGTATATTAAAGCCAATTTCAACATGTCAATCAGATGCAGGAAAACCATTCACAACAAATATTCAAGAACACGTTCCTGCAGCGTTTTCATATTTTATAAAGTGTTCATTTGATGCATCTTTAAATAAGTATGTAGAGTGCATTGGACCGACTTGTGCCGACGACTTCGTTAAAAGGTTGGTTCTTTAATTTTATTGGTTTTTCTTAATTTCTAATTTTACATTTCTTACAGATTAAAAGAAGACTGTATAGTTAATTATTTAAAATATTATCAAAATCCAAAACCGATGACCAAAATGACTTTAGATGAAGACTAATTAACGGAAACTACATGTCACATTTGCAGTAACTTTTTAGATTTTACTAATCGAGTAAGGGACCATTGTCATTTTAGTGGTAAATATAGAGGTCCTGCACATTCTAGTTGTAATATTTTATATAGAAAACCTTCATATTTTCCTGTATTTTTTCATAATTTCTCAGCTTATGATTTCCATCTCATATTTAAGTCATTAAACGTAGTACCAGGTAACATATCGGTCATTCCTTTGAATAAGGAAAAATATATATCGTTAACTACAAAAATTATAATTCCTGAAGAAAACTCTACTTTTGATATTAGATTTTTAGATAGTTTTCGTTTTATGGCAGCTAGTTTAGATAGTCTTGCTAAAGATATAGATAGAAATAATATGGAAAACATTTTGCATTTTTTTGGTAATAATTCTGATTTAATGCTTAGAAAAGGAGTTTTTCCGTATGATTATTTGAACAGCTGGGAAAAACCAGAAAAAGAAAATTTACCGCCGCAAACAGAATTTTATAATGAAATTACGAACACTCCTTGTTCGATGGAAGATTATAATCATGCTATTACTGTATGAAATTCTTTTAATTGCCAAAATTTATTAGATTATCTTAAATTGTATTTAAAAACAGATGTTTTAATTTTTGCCGACGTTTTCGAAAATTTTAGAAAAATATGTAGAAATATAAGATTAGAAGAATTTATAAGATTAGAAATATTTACAATATTTATTAGACCCTGCAAATTTTTACACTGCTCCAGGTCTGTCTTGACAAGCAATGCTTAAATACACAGAAATAGACCTACAATTATTTACACATATAAACATGTATAATTTTATAAAATCAGGAATACGTGGAGGACTCAGTCAATGTTCTTTGCGCCATTCTGTAGCTAATAATAAATATATGAAAGAAAAATTCAATGTAAATAATACATCCAAATACAAAATTTATTAAGACGCAAATAATTTATACCGTTGGGCTATGTCCCAAAGTATACCATATAAAGATTTTCAGTGGGTTAATAACTCAATAAACCTTTTAGAAATAGCTGATAATTCAGATGTTGGTTATATATTAGAAGTAGATTTAGACTACCCAGAGAAGCTTCACGACCTCCACAATTATTTACCTTTTTGCTCTGAAAATAGTATTCCTCCGACAGAAAAAGCAAGAAAATTGTTAACCAATTTAAATAACAAGAGACAATATGTAATCCATTATAGAAATATCAAGCAATGCCTTGAAAACGGGTTAGTTTTAAAAAAAATACACAGAGTTTTGAAATTTAAACAGGGTGATTGGTTGAAGAAATATATTGATTTAAATACTGAATATAGAAAAATTGCTAAAAATACCTTTGAAAAAAACTTTTTTAAATTAATGAATAATTCCGTGTTTGGTAAAACAATGGAAAATGTTGATAATAGAAGAATAATTAAAATAGCTAATTCATGGGAAATTCATCTATAGTGGCTGTAGAGTTACGAAAAACTATAATACATTATAACACACCGATTTATATAGGATTCACAATTTTAGACCAATCTAAAATTTTAATGTATAATTTTCACTATAATTATATGAAACCAAAGTTTCAAAATAATTTAACTCTTAATTATATAGATACTGCTAGTTTTATATATACAATAACAACGGAAGATTTTTATAATGACATAAAACCAGATCTGAATCAATACTTTGATACGTCAGATTATGCAAAAGATAACCCATATGACTTCCCTCAGCTAAATAATAAAGTGTTAGGTCTATTTAAAGATGAAATGGATGGAAAAATAATTACCTAGTTTATAGGTTTAAGCTCAGAAATGTATTTTCTTCAGACTTTAGAAAATGAAGGTATTAAAAAAGCAAAAGGTGTTAAAAAATATGTTGTTAATGACTTAAATATAGAGGATTACAAAAGTTCTTTATTTCATAATTTGATTATTTATAGAAATATGAAGGTTTTTAGATCGAAATTACATACTATTTATACGCAGAATCTTAACAAAATAGCTTTAAGTAGTTCAGATGAAAAAATGTATATATTAAATGATAATGTAAATATTTATGCTTGGGGACACCATGCTTTAATGAAAATGTAATGTAGTTAATAATATTTTTTTTTGTTTTTTATAATATGTATTTAATATTAAACTTTAAGATTGTTAAATTATTTATACATGTATTTATTTCTATATAATAAACACAAAAAAATATATACACTTTTTTATGTTTTTATTTAATTTTTTTATACTTGAACTTAAAATGAAAATGCTTTCAAGTTCAAGTTAAGCTTAAAACAACAATCTACTATTATAAATATAAACAACCTTATTTTTTTTTTCCAGAAAAATATTAAATTAAGTTTAAACCAAACTTTTAAAACTTTTAATATTTAATTTCTTTAAAATATTTTTAAGTATAAACTCATATTTTCACAGAAACAGAAAACTTAGTTTATACTAATTCAAGCTTGTTATTATAAGTTTAAAAACTTTTTTAGTCAAATTCACAATCAAATAAAAAGTCTCCATAACTTTCAACTTTAAAATGGCAGTTGAACTTAATTTTCAAATATAACGAACGAGCTTTATAATGTACTTTAATTTTTTTTTCATTCAAAAATATTAGAAGTAAAAAATAATAAAAATTGTAAACAAATACAAAACAAACATAAGATTGAATCCGCTAACAAAAATTTTACCGTTTTAATTTTATGTCATCAACAAAAGAATAATATGCATAGATATAAGTACATATGTATGTATGTATGTATATAATTTTTTAGAGATATAAAAAAAAAAACAAAAAAAAATTGTTCATATAAATTCATATAAAGTGTTATGTATGAAATTTGGACTTAGAAAAAAAAATTAAATAAAAGTTAAAGTTAGTCGGATCAAAAAATGTTCTATGGCAAAATTGTTCCTCTTTACTTGTGTAACAACTTTTTCTTAATAATTTTTGTTATAAAATTTTTCTGTTACGAAATATTCGTAAAAAACTGTCTGCCTGTTCGTGTGTGTGTGGGTGCATGTGTGTGTGTGTATGACTGTGGGCACGTGTATAGCTTAAATGACCAAGTTGAATTCTTTGAAATTTCATATTTAAGGTTTTGATGTAAATATCTCGGATTGACAAGCTTTTGGAGCAAATCGGACAAACGGAAGTAGTAGCTTACTAGTATCTTTTTTATGTTTTTTACGAATATTTCGTAACAGAAAAATATTATGAGAAAAATTATTAAGAAAAATTTGTTACACAAGTAAAGAGCAACAACTTTGCGATAGAACATTTTTTGATCCGACTAACTTTAACTTTTATTTAATTTTAAGTCCAAATTTCATACATGTGTATCGAAATGAATAAATAATATCTTATATATTATATACTATATATTTTCATATTCATATTATATGTATATATTTATATGTACAGTATACACGTATCTATTAAATAAAAGCCGCAACAATAACATTTTTCATAGCAAAAACTAATACTGCACATAACAGGAAAAAAGAATAAATAAAATTGAAAATTTATAGTGTTGGGTACGTAATCCCATCATTAATATCAAAATCTCGAAAATTTAAATCCCGAATTTACAAAAGTCCGAAAAAAAAACCCGAAAAATTAAAATCTTCCCCGGAAAAGGGGAATACTCTGATTTTGAAACCAACTATTAATACTTACAGTATGCCTACACATATATACCAATTTCATTCCAAAAAAATTAAATGCTCACATTTCCATTAAATTCCATTTGTAAGATTTCAGACCCCAGTTGCATTAATTTCCAAGAGGTGCAAGAAGCCTGAATCGGCTGCTCTGGACCAACCAAATTTTACAAAAGTTATTGGCATGTAACTCGACACCTCTTGACTAAATTTCAGATTCCTAGCTTCAGTAGATACTGAGTTGTTTCATTTAAAAAGAGAAGTGGTATGGCAGCTGCTGTCGCACCATCCCAACCAAATTTACAGATGTTGTGGAAATAAAACTTGATCATCATTTGTAAGATTTCAGAGCCCTAGCTTCAATAAGTTCCAAGAGGTGTAAGAAGCTGAACCGGCTGCTCTCGACCAACCATATTTTACAAAAGTTGTTGGCATGTAACTTGACATCTCTTTACTAAATTTCAGATTCCTGGCTCCGGTACACACTGAGTTATTTTAATTTAAAAAGGGAAGTTGTATGGCAGCTACCCGAACCTAACATACCATCACAACTAAATTTTACAGAAGTTGTTGCCATAAAACTTTATCATCATTTGCAAAATTTCAGATTTCTAGCTTGAATAAATACTGAGTTATTTTCATATAAAGAAAGAAGTTGCATGGCAGCTACTCGAACCCGGCAGTCGAAAATGCTGGATTTAAATAGCAGAACTAAGAATTTTGTAAAAATTACGTAAAAAAAATGCAGCCTCCTAGCTCCTTTGTTTTTTGAGTTGTGCGACCGGACGGACATACGTACATAGCTTAATCGACTCAGAATTCGATTCTGAGCCGATCCATACCTTTGACACTATAACTAGCTCAAATCCTCTAAGGTGTCCCAAACGTAATGGTAAATTTATTATACCCTTGAAATAGTTCATACGGGTATAGCGAATCCTTTTGGACATTTGGTAAAAGTCTAAAAGAAGACGTTAGAGGGTCTCTTTTCCACCACTTGTTGATAATAATAGCAAAACAGTATCAGATTCTAGAGAGAAAGCGAACTTATTTGGCAAGCAGTTCGCTTCTAATTCGACACTGCCACAGTCAGCTCAGATGCCACCTTCTGTTCCCCGAGTTGGCTGCTCTTTTGGAAAAATTTACTTTAGGACGCGGGCGGTGATGAACATCTTGAAAAATCTTGATAGAAATAAGTCAACCGGTCCAGATGGTATAACCACCATGGTGCTTAAAAATACCTACTCCAGTATTTCAAAACCTCTGCGCAACCTTTTCTACCTCTCCTTCACTTCGGGTATTCATCCTACCCAATGGAAGGTTGCACATGTTTTCCCAATTCCCAAAAAAGGTAATAAAAGCGATTCCTCCAACTACCGCCTTATTGCTATAACTTCGGTCCTCTCCAAAGTAATGGAGAAAATTGTGAACCAAAAGCTTCTGAAATACCTGGATCACAAAGGTCTGCTTCATGATCGTCAATACGGGTTCAGAGCCCGTCGTTCAACAGGTGATCTCATGACTTACCTTTGTGAGAAGCTAAGCATTAGCCTTCATCATTCTGGTGAATCTGATGTTGTGGCTCTTGATATTTCAAAGGCTTTCGATCGAGTTTGGTACGATGCTCTATTGGCAAAATGCAAAGCAATAGGTCTAGGTAGGGTCTTTCTAAAATGGATTGGCGATTTCCTTTCGAATCGTACGATTCGTGTACTGGTCGATGGATATTCATCTGACAAATTCAAAATAAATGCTGGTGTCCCTCAAGGATCAGTTTTATCGCCCACTCTTTTCTTAATATTTATTGATGACCTACTTTCTTTAACCTCCAATCCGATCCATAGTTTCGCAGACGACAGCACCCTTGTAGCTTCCTATGAATTTCATAGTCGTTGTAACACTAATCACCAGATTAATACAACAGCAAAAAATTTCACTATTAGTAAGCTAAATAACGATTTAGCCAAAATTCAAAAATGGAGTGAAGTCAACAAAGGTGATTTCAACACGAAAAAAACCCAATGCTGTCTGATCTCGCGAAAAATTGCCACTACTATTCCCAACCTATTATTCCAGGGAGAGGTTTTGCAGCGTTCAACAGATTTAAACATGTTGGGTATCGAGTTAAACCAAAAATTGACTTGGTCAAATCACATTTTTGGTATAGCTAAGGATGCAGCTAAATGTTTGGGTTTTTTATATCGCTGCAAAACTTACTTTTCCGCATCTGACCTTCTCAATATCTATAAAACCTACATTCGGCCGAAAATGGAGTATAATGCACATATTTGGGCTGCAAGCCCTCAAACAGCGCTGGGTTACCTAGATAATGTGCAAAACAGAGCTATTCGTCTTATCAACGACCCCAGAGTAACTTCAATGCTCACTCCACTCAGTCATCGTCGCACAGTTAGGTCACTAACCTTGTTTTATAGATATCTCGTAACCTTGTTTTATAGATATCTAGTCCATTAACACCTGCTCGAATGAATTAAAACAGTTAATGCCTCCGCTCAAAGTTTTCCAGCGAGAAACAAGGCGGGCAGCAGAAGCTCATCCCTACCATGTAGAGATTTCAAGATGGCGAAATACAGCTTATGGAAATTCGTTTGCCATGCGCACGTCCCGCCTGTGGAATCATATACCATCGCATGTGTTCACTAAAGTTGGTAATTCTTATATGTACGATTTACTTAAGTTTAAGAAAAACATCAACATCTTTCTTCAAAATGTCCCTCAAAATTTTCTTACCTATCCCCCATAATCCAAATTTCCCAATTCCAATTTTCCCAATTATCCTTCCCACATCCCTATCCCCAAAACCAAACTGTACATTCGTATTAAAGGTTCCATCCTGAAGTTTGGTTTTAAAAGGGGGGTGGTTTTGGTTGGTTAAAGTCCAACACTAGTTCAGTTCCTCTTGGTGACTTTCGAGTTTTTCACCAACCCTCGTAGAAAAAAAAAAAAAGTGGTTAAGGGACAAATACTAGCGCGAAAGACACCCCAACCATCTGGCAGTGGTAAACCGCCAAAAGAGTGGAAACTGGCTGGAAATATGTAATTTTTAGATGATGGTAGTGACCGAGCTAAGTATAAAATATTGAATAAAATGATTTTATACAAATTGTAATGGTTTCGTTTTTATTTTAGTACGAGTAATTTGAATGACAAAGATATTTTTAAAATCGATTTGGAAGCTTCTTCGTTATCATTTACTGAAAATTCGACTTGAAAGAGAAAATTGAACAGTGTTGAAGTTACGTTAGAAGTTTTAGACCTAATAAAGAAAAATTTTAAAATCAATCTAGTGTTGCTAATAATTCACATACGAATTTTATAAATTTGTTATGTGAACAATTAAATAAAATACCAGTAGAGCACGTAGACGTTAAAAATTTTTATTTTTGTTAAATAGAATTAAAAAAGTTGTATATATATATTAAACGAACAAATTTTTATTTTTGTTAAATAGAATTAAAAAAGTTATATATTAAATGAACAAATTTTTATTTTTGTTAAATAGAATTAAAAAAGTTATACATATATCAAATCAACAAATTTTAATTTTTGTTAAATAATTAAAAAAGTTGCAGAATTTTACTTTACAAATATTTCAATAATAATTAAATATTATATTTAACGTAATGTTATATTTAATTATTAAAATGGTTGGAAAGTTATATTTCTGTAAGACAAAGCTCTTTGATTTGAATTTCTTGGCGTATTCAAGTCAGTTCTGTTGAGACTTGTAAAATTAGAAGTACATTCTGTTAAGTCAGTGGTGGTGGTTGAATTAAGACGTAAACAATTATGCAAAACAATGGCTGCCGGTACAATTTTTGTTTTGCATTTTCTGGAATACTATTTATAGCTGTTAGTAAAATTCGCCATTTAGATGACAAGATACCTTAAAAAATATAAGAATTATAATTTGTTATTGTCGTTAAAATAACATAATATTACCAAACGCCATTTCGAACTCTTGCTTTTGATATTTTTTTATTGTAAGTGTCGATACTTTCATCAGTTGCTGTAGCAAAAGGTTTCATGTTATTTGGCTTTAATGGAAGGGCTGCATCGGCTGCAAAATAAAATGGGAAAAGTCTTTTGGTAGATTTGCGTCTGGTGGTATATTTAATTCATTATTAAGAATTTTTTGTCCAAATGAAGAGTTTCTAAATATACCATCATCACTTTGGTTCCCATAGGCTCCTACATCAATTAAAGTAAAACTATAATCTGCGTTACATGCTGCCATTAAAACCTGAAAAGTGTTATTATGCTGAATAATAATTTATATTTGTAATTTTTTTTACAATGCTGTTGAATTTTTTCTAGTTAAAAAATAGGGATCCAGCATGAGCGGGATTTTTGATCCTAAATACTTTCCTTCGAGTCCACCTAAACGATTAAATACACCAGTTGTTGATAGAAACTTTGACGCTATTTTTAACCAGTTTTCTTTGGTAGCAGGGCTTACATAAAATTCATGGAGCTCACGCCATAATACTTCACATGGTTCTAGGACAATTGATCTTGACGTTTCCAAACTCAGACGAAACTTCATAGACAATATATGCATGCTACATCCATGCCTAAAACTAAATAACACATAAAATGCATAAGTAACAGGAATGCATAAAAATATTTACAACTACATACAATAATGTTATGAATAATCTTTCTTCAGCATTGATAGGTTTCCTCTGAGAATGTTTCGTCATTGGAAAACGGACTAATTCCAACAGTGTTTTAAATTGATCATACGGACCGATTTGAAAAAAAGATCTGAATTTTTTGTTATTATGATATCGAATCCAGTATCATATAACCCAAAGTTTTTTTTTAATTTAAATAGTTCCTTATTACAGGCGCGAAATTTTTTTTGGGTAGAGTTACTTTTAGGTGGGTCGGTAAAACAAAAAGCCACGTGACTCGGACCCCCCAAAATAGGCCGAAAACCGATAGTATTTTACCGTTACAATTAGAATTTTCCGAAAAAATGACCTTTTTTGCATTATTTATCCCGAAAAAAAATTTTTAAATTTTTTTCATACAAAAATCGACATTTTTGTTATGAAAATAATGGACGAGGACGACTGGCATTTTGACATTTAATACATTCTTATAAGCTTTAATATATACATATATGGAAAGAATTGCCATTGTACAATTTATTTGAAAATCAAAATGGAAATTTTTAAATGATAAAAATGAAAGGGTTGTACAAACAATTTTTAGGTAGTCCACATAATTAAAATTTAAATAAAATAAAAAATTATTGGCATCTTTATAATGAAAATGTAAATTAATTAATTTTAAGTTTTGTAAATGATAAAATAAACATATTTTATAATTTATTTCAATGTTTAATTGTTCTAAAAGTAAATGTCAACATTTTTAGTAATTTTTATGAAATTGAAAAATTTTAATTTTATACAAAAATTTAAAATTTTGACAGTATATTGTAAATGTAAAGTTCATATTTTGACATTTTTATATTGAAAATGTAAAATAATTAACTCTTTTATATGAAAACTAATTTTTTAATGAAATAAAAAATTATTGACATCTTTATAATGAAAATGTAAATAAATTAATTTTAAGTTTTATAAATGATAAAATACACATATTTTATAATTTATTTCAATGTTTAATTGTTCTAAACGTAAATGTCAACATTTTTAGTAACTTTTATGTAAATGAAAAATTTTAATTTTATACAAAAATTTAAAATTTTGACAGTATATTGTAAATGTAAAGTTTATATTTTGACATTTTTATATTGAAAATGTAAAATCATTAACTCTTTTATATGAAAATTAATTTTTTAAAGTCAAAAATAAAATTATTCTTTCATATTAAAATTAATTTTTTAAAGTCGAGGGCTGTCGCCCCCAAAGTTAACAATTTAAGAAATCCTTTTTTTAATTCGGCAAGTAAATCTGTACGGCAAGCATCAATTTAAAAATTTTTTCGCTTGCATGATATCAAAAATAAAATTATTCTTTTATATTAAAATTAATTTTTTAAAGTCAGGGGCTGCCGCCCCCAAACCCCCGCTAACAATTTAAGAAATCCTCTTTTTAATTCGGCAAGCATCAATTTAAACATTTTTTTGCTTGCATGATATCAAAAATAAAATTATTCTTTTATATTAAAATTAATTTTTTTATCTAAAATATAAAAAATTACCTAAAAAAAAGTACTTTATTAACAACCTTTCAAAATAAATTTTAATAAAATTTGTATTACTTACCTTTTATCTACAATTATTTTAAAACTTTGTTATTTTATACATATATTAAAAAAATTGGAATATATTTTTTATTACTATTATCTACAATTATTTATAAAAATTTTTTATTTTATACAAATTCCAAATATCTAAAATATAAAAAATTATCTAAAAAAATTTTGTACAACCTTTTTTATTTTCATTTAAAAACACTTTTCAAAAATTAAAGAATTCCACACCGGCAGCACCTTTCAAAAATGCATGAGTGTTGGAAAGTCATACAGCCATTTGATAGATTTAATATTAGAATTTTACATAAAAAGTCGTAAATTTTAAACTTAAAAAACGGCAAAAATAAATCAAAAAATAAAAAAAAAAAGGATACGCATCGAACAAGAAAAGATGAAGGAAAAAAAAATTAAGGATCAGACTATTACAGAGGATTTTACAGGCATTAGAAGTTGAGCCACCTAAAAGTAACTCTGCTCTTTTTTTTTGTATCACTCTTAAAATCATTAAATCCTCTAACACTTTAACATCATCAATATCCATTTTAAAAATTTTACCAATTTAAGAAAAAAAAATTCAATTTAAAAACATTCCTCTTTATATGAAAACACTCTTCTTATAAAAACACTACTCAAAATAAAGAATTTTTCACAATTGAAAAATTGTACGTGCGTATCGATTTCGGCGTATAAAAATTGTACGTCGTACGCGTTGATTAAGATTGGGCCTTCAAGCTAAAACAATAGAAAAAGGGGTTCACAGGGTTCTATTTTAGGCCCTGACCTCTTTCAAATGTATATTAATGGTATATATCAGCTAAATTTAAAGGGAACACTTCAGCCCTAGGGGGATGATGCTGTACTGAAATAACTTCGAAATTTCACCAAAATTTACAAGAAAAAGACAACAACATCCAGAAAATTGGAAAAAAAACGTCGCTAAAAATTTAAGACAAGAGGGTAAGTCTTATTTAAATTACCAAAAAAAATCAGAGCATACTTGTTTTTATCTATGCACAGAAAATTTTACTGAAAGTAACAGAATCAATATTTATTATATTCAACAGTTTTTGGAGTTGATCGAATGTTGAAAAAAAGAATTCCTATTTTAAATTTGTAAAACGTGTTCCAGTAAAATGTCGTAGAGTCAAAAATATTAATAAAGCAGAACCTGATACAAAAAACTTTTCATATCAATTTTATTTCGGAGATGAAAATGAAATACATAGAGTTTGTCGAACATTGTTTATATACACGTTGGCCATAGACAAAAAAAGAGTTTATCGCTGTTTTGAACGAGTTGACGAAAGTGGAACACTTATTTCATTCAAAAAAGGTTGTAATATAAAAAGAAAAATTGAAGTTGAAAAAGTGAATAGAATTTGTGATCATATTAAAAGCTTTGTAACGATTGACTCTCATTATTGCCGAGCTAGCAGTTCTAAGATGTATTTGGAATCTCATTTGAATGTAATGAAAATGTACAATCCTTACAAAGAACACGTTAACGAACCAGAAAAAATATCATTTTATAGAAAGATTTTTGCAAGAAAAGATCAACGTAAATTTTGCGTGCTAAATAATACCACAGAATATCCAATCGAGGAACAAAAAGATAATTTTGAAAAACACAAAGCAGAAAAAAATTATTTATAAGCAGACGAAATGTGGACCGAAATAATATTGATCCAAAACATGCCATAATATCTTATGACTTGCAAAGTGTCTTTAATATTCCAAAAGGATATGCTTCAGTTTTTTATTAGAAGAGAAAATTAAGTGTTTTTAATATGACAGCAGCTGTTTCTATAGTTAATAAGCAGAAAATAACATATTGTTCAGTTTGGTCTGAGGCACACGCAGAGAACGATATTAGTAGTGCCTTAATCAAAATACTTGAGCAAGTAATAATTGATAACCCAGAAATTAATAAATTTACTGAGTGACTCGTGTGTACCACAGAATAAAAACCAAATTAATACGACAGCCATCAAAATGTTTAAGAAAAAACACAACATATCAATTGTATTGCAAAAATATTCAGAGCCTAGCGACTCTCTTGTTCAAGATGTGGACGCTGTGCACGGAATGATTGATAGGTATTTGCAAAATATCGAAATTCATAGTTCACTACATTTGATAAAACTGCTTAAAGATTTTGCAGATGTTACCCACAGACTTTAAAGTTTATTCTACTATTGCAAATAAACTAAACTATAGTGATGTACCATTTTCAAAAACCAATAGTTTGCTATATGAAAATAATGATCAATTTCCTATCAAATTTAAAACATCTGCAACGAAATTGATTATAAAACCAAATCAATATTTAAAAAAGCTGGCAAAAAAATTATACAAACTTCAAAAAATATTTTTGAGAAAAACTTAGAAATTTAGAAGATTTTAAATCTGTGTTATTCAAAACACAGCCTATTAATATTAATAAGGAAAAAATTGATGATTTAAGAGAATTGTTGCCTTATCTACCTAAAAGCAATCAAAACTACATGACTGCTTTATTAAAAATCAAAAAAATAAATAGGTATTAGAAACTGTTTTTGTTATGACTGAATTTTTGTTTAATTTATAATTTTTTTATTTAATGTAACATTTTATTTTCATTAATGAGTTTTTTTTTTATAGTATACTAAATGATCTCCCATTTGAATAGCATAAGATATTATGTGTTTTCATGTTTTTGTTGTAACTGTTTTTTAGTTTATAATAATTATGTTTATGACAATATTTTTAATAATGATTTTTTTTATGTGAATTAATTTGATCTTCAATATATTTTTATGTTTTTGTTAAAAAATGAATTACTTTTATTTTTCAATTTAAAATGAATTATGTTTATATAACATAATATTTATCGGAACTTGAATTTTTGTAATTAAAATAACATAATATACCTATATCAACTTATTACAAAAGTTACAAAACATCTCATCGTATAGTTTTTTTTTTTTTATCATTTTTAACTTTAAATCGTTTTTAATCGGATATGTTTTTTTGGCGAAGGATATGTTTTTTTGGGGCTCTTCAGAACTCAGCCGACATGTTTTTTTTTCTTCCAAGAAAGATATATATATATTTCTTTAATAATTGAGAAACATTTTAATTTCTTTTATCAATCATTTATTTATTTTTAAATTTTATTATATAAATAAAAAAAGTGATTAAATTAATTAATAAAACTAACAAAAATTCGAATCATTTTTTCTTTTGTTTTGCGTTCATTTTATTTTATTCTATTTATCTTTTTTTTTTGTATTTACATTTTTTATACTTTGAAAACACGCGTTTAAACACAATTACATTTTTTTATATTAATAAATTATTAATTTACTTTATTAAATAACATGTTAAATAAATAAATAAATAAACAATAATATTATGTTTAATTGTTAATGATATTTATTGATATTAACTGTTAAGTTCTTGAAATCTTGTTTTTGTTTTATTTGTGTTACAATTGGTGTTATGAGAATTTGGGAAAATTGAAATTTGAAAAATATTGCTTTTGAACTTTACTAAAATTGGAGTGAATTGCAATTGGAATTCTTTTATAAATTTAGTAAAGATATGGTCAAACCCTGTTGCGGCAGAAGATTTTATTTTAATTTTACGAGGGTTGGTGGAAAACTCGAAAGTCACCAAGAAGATAGTTGCACTTTAACCAACCAAAACGACCCCCATTTTAAAACCAAACTTTAGGATGGAACCTTTAATATAAACGGAAAGCTTGGTTTGGGGATACGGATGTGGGAAAAATGGTTGGGGAAATTAGAGTTGGGTTATTGGAGGTTATGAGGGATAGGTAGGCAAATTGGGAGGGATATTTTGAAACAAGATGTTAATGTTCTTCTTAAACTTAGGTAAATCGTACACATATGAATTACCAACTTTAAGGAACACATGTGATGGTACATGGTTCACAAACGGGACGTGCGCTTGACAAATGAATTTCCATAAGCTGTATTTCGCCATCTTGATAATTCTACATGACAGGGATGAGCTGCTGTTTCACTCCTTGTTTCTCGTTGGAAAACTTTGATTGGAGGCATTAACTGTTTTATTTCTTTAGAACAGGTGTTAATCCCTACGATATATCTACAAAACAAGGTCGGTGACCCAACTGTACGGCGATCGTTGAGTGGAATGAGCATTGAAGTTACACTGGGATCGTTGATAAAGCGAATAGCTCTGTTTTGCGCATTATCTACACAACCCAGCGCTGTTTGACGGCCTGCAGCGGCCAAATATGGGCAATATACTCCATTTTCGGCCTAATGTACGTTTTATAGATACTAAGATGATCAGATGCAGCAAACAAGGTTTTGCAGCGGTACAAAAATTCCTATATATTTATCTATACCAAAAATGTGATTTGACCAAATCAATTTCTGGTTTATCTCAATACCCAGCATGTTTAAATCTGTTGAATGCTGCAAAATTTCTCCGTGAAATAGTGAGTTAGGAATAGCGATGGCAATTTTTCGTGAGATCAGACAGCATTGGGTTTTTTGGTGTTGAAATCAACTCTGTTGACTTCACCCCATTTTTGAATTTTTGCTAAATCATTATTAAGCTGACTAATAGTGAAATTTTTTGCTGTTGTATTAATTTGGTGATTAATGTAACAGCGGCTATGAAACTCATAGGAAGCCACAACGGTGCGGTGGTCTGCAAAGCTATGGATCGGATTGGAGGCTAATTAAAGTAGGTCATTGATAAATATTAAGAAGAGAGTGGGTGATAAAACTGATCCTTGAGGGACACCAGCATTTATTTTGAATTTTTCAGATGAATATCCGTTAACCAGTACACGAATATTACTATTATTATTATTATTATTATTATTACTATTATTATTATTATTATTACTATTATTATTAATATTATTGTTATTATTATTATTATTATTACTACTATTAACTATACGATATAGATTATTACGATATAAAGGTACTACATATTTTTTATTTATACGACCTGACCGGGGTTTGAACCCAAGACCCTTCGATTGAAAGGTTGGCGACTTAACCACTGCGCCATGAGTCAGATATATTTTGTAAACATGTTAAATTGAAGAAAAAACTTAATAATTCTGAGAACTCAAATCATATGATGCTAAGATAGACAATTTAACGATATTGTTTTATTTATTTATTTATTTTATTTATATTAATATTACAAACCATATAGGATATTGCAATGTTACAAAACCATCGCCTGCTAAGGTCATTATAGGTCGAATGCTACATATTATTAAATTATACACTAATATTATATTTATTTTGTTTATATTATAAATTTACACTATATTTGGTAGCAAGGGGGATTTGTTTTCAATTAATAAAACTTGCTACCTGTGCAGGATTTGAACTCGCGCTCCTTCGGTTAATAAACCAAGTGCTTGACCACTAGGCCACCAAGGCCCCTGATATTGTTTTAAAGTGGTAATACAATTTAAAAATAACCAAAAAAAATTGTATACATTCAGGAGGATTGTCAGACAAATATATTTTATATGAACTTTTATTTATTTTATTTATATTAATATTACATACATAAATGTAATGCAATATTATTGAACCATCGGATACTAAGGCCATTATAAGTTTATAGTATTATTAAATAATATACTAATATTATTTATTTTGTTTATATTATATACTATATATTTACATTATATTTGGTCGTAAGGCGGGTATGTAAAGAAAAACACACCTACGACCTGTGCAGGGATCGAACCACACTCCTTCGGTCAATACGCCACACGCCTACGCAATAGGCTACCGAAGCAATTGAACTTTTCTTTTACTTATTTATTTTTGAAATCTTATTTATTTCTGAAATTCAAAAACTAAAAGCAGTTTAAACAAGGTAGAATGTAAACCAACGGTTTCTGGATTTTGGAGGGGCTGTAAGTCTGGAACCCTATATAACTAAGAAAAACCGTTAACATTGGTAAAAATATATTGAACCTTTAATTTTCATGTCTTGCCGAAAAAAAATTTACTTATGAAAAAAGAAATATCATGCAAAATTTGGTTTTAACATAACGGTAAATTTAAATAGTAAATTACAAAATATTGTATAATTTTGATACTGTTTTATAGCGATAAGAAAATTTCCGGTCTTTCAGTGCTTTTAGATAGTAAAACTACTACGCAGAGCCTGAGATATATACATCTGAAAATAGAACTTTTTTGCAATTTTGCGGGGCTGTAAATTTGGAACCCTATACAATTAAAAAAAACCATTAACACACATAAAAACATATTACCGGAGCTTTAATTGTTTTGTCTTGCCGAAGAAAAATGTGTACAGGTGCCTAAGTTATAGGTGTTTAAAATAAGCAAATTTTGGATTTTGCAGCCCTAATAGCCCATAAACAGAGGATGGTATAAAAAATTTTCTGAGTAAACTTATACTAATTCTAAAAGTTCTTTCTTGTCTCAAAATTACAAGTTCCTATCTCAAAGTGTGCCAGAGTTATGAGAAAAGAAAAATCATGCAAAATTTGATTTTTACATAACGGTAAATTTAAATATTAAATTTAAAAACTATTTATAATTTTGATATTTATTTATAAAGGTAAAAGAATTTTCTGAATGGCGTTTGTAGAAGTTTTTTAAACAGACCGACAAACGGACGGACGGACTGAGTGAAACTAATAGGCACATTTATTCAAAATTTATTTTGGAAATGTGCTAAAAAGCGATATTTTAAAAAGCGAAAATTTAAAAACGCTAAATTTTAAAAAGCGAGATTAAAAATGTCGAGATTTTATACTAGACCCATACAACCATATTATATTAAATAGTAACGACTCAAAGATTAAATATTTTAAATTTTCTAATAAAAAATTACTGTTCATAATAACAAGTAACTATGGTAAGCTATGCTGAGACTCTTGTAAGGAAACATCAAGAAATCTTATTCAAGCTGATAAGTCACTGTAATGAAGTGGAGGAAGACATTAAAAATTGTGAAGCAGATATTAAAAATTTGGAAAACCTCTTATCATCTGCTCAGAAAACAGGGACAAAATTTCATTTAACTTCAGCATTAAGCAAATTGAATTCGTTTGTCAAATCGCCAAATTCGAATCGGTGGTGAATCTGAAGCATCATCTTCATCATCATGTCAAGGTTTGGTGTGGAAAGATCTACCACATTCAGCTTTTAAAAACAGAATTTGATCAGGGGCAGTTACTAACTTATATCACTCTGAACCGAAAATGTTCTTTCAAGAATGTAGTAGTGTAATAGAAGATAAATTGGGAATTTTCCTGAAAAAACATAGCAGCATTAAAATAAATGCAGTTTTTTGTGGTGAATTCAAAATGTATGAAGGTGCGGAAGAAAAAATGAATTGAAACATTTAAGTACAAAAAATGTTGCAGTATATAAAGAGGATGAAATAGAACCAATAATTATAGAAGCTATAGAAGAACCGCTGTTTAGAAAATTAGAAGAATTTCAAGAAAGAAATAGCGGTTGCGCTTTATCAGCTATTATAAATTTAACTATAAATATAAATAAATTTTGAGCATTTGTTGGATCATCTTACATTAAAACACCTATAAGGAATGGAGCTTGCATTAATGTGCGAAATAATGACGAGACAAGCTTTGAATGAGCTGTTGTATCAGCATTATGTCCTACCAACAATCATCCAGAACGGACTTCAAGCTATCCATAAAGACGTTCTGAACCTCGATAGAATTAGCTTTCCTATGGAGTTAAAAAACATTAGATTATTGTAAAAAAATAATATTTCAATTAATATTTGTTAATATTTGATTTTCATTGTAAAACGCCCAAAAATAAATTGGAAGTTGAACCATTAAAATTGTCAAAATCCGTCGAAAAAGGTTAATATAAGAATTTAGTTTTTTTGTTGCTTTTTATTTAATTTAATACTTAACATTTTTTTTATTTTAGATAAGCTACATGTGAATTTATGTTGGAAGAACAGGATGCCGATGGAAATAATGAGCCTATTAATCGGCATTATATTTGGATTAAAAATCTTTCAAGCCTTCTGAGATTACAGTGCAATTCTAATGAACATCAAATTTATTTTTGTGGTAGATGTCTTCATTACTTTTATGATACAGAAAAATTGGAAGTTCATAAATAAAATGGCTTGAAGCAAAATTAAAGTAAGATAAAATTACCTAATATAGAACATAAGATTCTTAGTTTTAAA
Source organism: Poecilobothrus nobilitatus (assembly GCA_947095535.1). NCBI lineage: Eukaryota > Metazoa > Arthropoda > Insecta > Diptera > Dolichopodidae > Poecilobothrus > Poecilobothrus nobilitatus. The sequence goes on along the minus strand of OX352772.1, from coordinate 161,076,071 downwards.
AATTTTAAAAATAAGATAATGACTCCGTTTGTAATATAGGCGAACTTAGAATGCATTTTAAAAGAAATAGATCGGAAACAAAGTATCAAGAGTGTGTGTGTTTTGCTTGCTCAATCGGATATTATTTAACAAGTTCGTTTAAATCGAGTTACAGGATTGTATTGAATGGTTTATGAACCAACTACAACAGCAAGCTTAACTTAACACGCATTCTACTTAACTCACGTGTTACTATTAAACTTCCAATTGAAAGTCTTTCAAATGAAGATGGGATAAATGTTATCTTAGAAATGCCGATAAATGTCACATATATGAATTTTTTTTGCATCAGATGAAATTAAGGTCAAATATCATTGACATTTTACTAGAAAATATTGTATACCTGCTCATGTAGGTTGTAATTTAAATTATAAAGACGATTTAACTATAGCCATTATATTTCATAACCTTAGTTCTTATGATGTACATTTTTTGAATAAAGATATACAAAATATTGGTGAGAGTAACAGAGTTTTTTTACGAGGGTTGGTGGAAAACTCGAAAGTCACCAAGAGGAACTGCAAGTGCTTCCTCAGGGTAGTGTTGGACTTTAACCAACCAAAACCACCCCCTTTTAAAACCATACTTTAGGATGGAATCTTTAATACAAATGTACAGTTTGGTTTTGTGGATAGGGATGTGGGAAGGATAATTGGGGAAATTTGGATTATGGAGGATAGGTAGGAAAATTTGGAGGGACATTTTCAAAAAAGATGTTAATGTTATTCTTAAACTTAAGTAAATCGTACACATATGAATTACCAACTTTAGGGAACACATGCGATGGTATATGGTTCCACAAACGAGACGTGCGCATGACAAACGAATTTCCATAGGCTGTATTTCGCCATCTTGATAACTCTACATAGTAGGAATGAGCATGTGTTGCCCTCCTTGTTTTTCGTTGGAAAACTTTGAGTCGGTTAATTGTTTTATTTCTTTAAAACAAGTCTTAATCCATAACTGTACGACGATGGCTGAGTGGAGTGAGCATTGAAGTTACACTCGAATCGTTGATCAAACGAATAGCTCTGTTTTCCACATTATCTACATAACCCAGTGCTGTTTGATGCCCTGCAGCCCAAATGTGTGCATTATACTCCATTTTCGGTCTAATGTACGTTTTATAGATATTGAGAAGATCAGATGCGGAAAAGTACGTTTTGCAGCGATACAAAAAACCCAAACATTTAGCTGCATCCTTAGCTATACCAAAAGTGTGATTTGACCGAGTCAATTTCTGGTTTAACCCGATGCCCAGCATGTTTAAAGCCGTTGAATGCTGCACGACTTCTCCCTGAAATAGTAGGTTAGGAACAGTAGTGGCAGTTTTCCGCGAGATCAGACAGCATTGTGTTTTTTTAGTATTGAACTCAACTCTATTGACTTCACCCCATTTTTGAATTTTTGCTAAATCGTTATTTAGCTCACTAATTGTGAAATTTTTTGCTGTTGTGTTAATCTGAATTAATGTTACAGCGGCTATGAAACTCATAGGAAGCTACAAGAGTGATGTCATCTGCGAAACTATAGATCGGATTGGAGGTTAATGAGAGTAGGTCATTGATAAATATTAAGAAGCGAGTCGGGGATAAAACTGATCCTTGAGGGACACCAGCATTTATTTTGAATTTGTCAGATGAATATCCATCATGCGATTCGAAAGGAAATCTCCAATCCATTTTAGAAAGATCTTACCTAGACCTAATGCTTTGCGTTTTGCCAATAGAGCATCGTGCCAAACTCGATAGAAAGCCTTAGAAATATCAAGAGCCACAACATCAGACTCACCAAAATGATGAAGGTTGATGCTTAGCTTCTCACAAAGGTAAGTCATGAGATCACCGGTTGAACGACGGGCTCTGACCCTGTATTGACGATCATGAAGCAAACCCTTGTGGTCCTGGTATTTCAGAAGCTTTTGGTTCACTATTTTCTCCATTACCTTGGAGAGGATAGTATGTATAGATGTGCTTCCAATAAATAAGGAGAAGTATAGGGTTTTCAAATTTGAGTGATATGATTTCTAAGTGATGTTTCGGCCATTTGTAGTATATTATGTTCTGTAATTTTTTTTTCATTGTATTCAGTAATGTTTACAATTTCATCATGGAGAGATATACGCAAGAACAACGTTTACAAATTGCAACTTTTCGTCGGCTTTTGCCATTTTATGCTCGTAATAATCGTCCAACTGTGCTCGCTATTCGTCGAATTCTTGAAAATTTCGAGGGTACATTTTCTTTACATAATGTTCAAGTGACAATAAGACAAAGAACCGCTCGAAGTAATGAAAATATTGCTGCCGTTCAGGCAAGTGTTGCTGTAGACCGCAATTTGTCGAATCCAAGACATTCTCAAGAATTGGGACTGTCTCAAACCACAACCTGGTGGATTTTGGGAAAGGATTTGAGCTGCAACCGTATAAAATTGTTATCACTCAAGAACTGAAGCCATTGGACCACCGTAAACGTCGTGCATTTGCTGATTTTGTCTTGGAACAACTTGAAAACGATAACGATTTTTTTAAGAATATCATCTTCTCCGATGAGGCTCACTTTCATCTGAGTGGTGCGGTAACTAAACAAAACTGTCGATTCTGGTGCGAAGAAAATCCACAAATTATTCATGAGCAACCATTAGATTCACCTAAATTGACAGTTTGGTGTGGTTTTTGGCCTGGTGAAATCATCGGTCCGTACTTCTTTCGAAATGAAGTAACACCCTTACTGTCAATGGAGAGCGGTATAGATCGATGAGAACCAACTTTTTATGGCCGAAATTGGAAGAAGTTGATCTTGACAACATCTGGTTCCAACAAGGTGGGGCTACGTGCCACACAGCACGTGCAACAACTGAATTATTGCGAGAAAAGTTTGGAGATTCGATTATTTCAAGAAATTGTCACATTGAATGGCCTCGAAGAAGTTATGATTTAACACCATTAGACTATTTCTTGTGGGGTTATTTGAAGTAATTGGTCTTGAGCAATAAACCAGAGTCTCTTCATGTTTTAGAAGTCAATATTGCACGTTCTATACATGACATACGACTTGATTTAGTGCAAAAAGTGCTCGAAAATTGGGTTCATCGAACTCGTTCCTGCAAAAGAAGTCGTGCAGGCCATTTGAATGATGTTTTATTCGGAATTTAATTGTATCGATCGTACTTCACATTAAATAAAAAACATTTGAATTTCCTTAACAATTAGTGTGTTTTTTTTGATCCATTAAAGATAACAAAATTAAATTTAGGTTTATAGATTCTTTTAGATTATCTGATTTAGTAGTTTAGATCATTTGTCGTCTCTTTTAAACAAGGTGCCAATTCTAGAGGCGGAATTTTCTTATCTAACGTCACAAAAAATTGACTTTTTAAAAAGAAAAGGAGTATATCTCTATGACTATTTCAATAGCTTTGAGAGATTTTTAGAAACAGAATTACCTGCAAAATCTAATTTTTATAATAAATTAAATAAAGAGAATATTAGTGATGAAGACTATCTTTATGCACAAAAAGTATGGTGCGATTTAAACCTTAATAACTTAGGAGAGTATTCAGATTTCACTGGAGTAAATTTAGAATTACTTATAGATATAAATATGATTATGTTTATTGAAAGGGGAATACTTGGAGGTTTAAGTTAATGTTCAAAACACTACTCTGAAGCAAATAATGAAGCTGGTTGTAGTCCATATAAACCAAAAAATTATTTAATGTACAAAGATATTTATAATTAGTACGGTTATACAATGACACAATTTTTACCAACAAAAAATTTTAAATGGATTCAACCATGTGATTTTTCAATAGATAATATTCAGATAATAGAACACGACTCATGAATAGGTTACATTTTTGAAGTCGATTTAATTTATCCAAGAGAGTTGCACGATTTGGATGCCGATATACCGTTTTGCGCCCCGGTTGTCCCCCCGGTTCAAAACAAAAAAAACTACTTGCAACTCTTAACGGTAAAGAAAAATGTGTCATTCATTATAGAAATTTAAAACAAGACTTAAATACAAGACTAAGAGCACAAGCTACCATTAAAATTGATATTGAACGTTTTAGACTTAAGAATATTGCCATTTTTGGAAAATGTATAGATAATGTAAGAAAATATTGTAATGTAAAACTAGTTTCAAATTGGGAAGGAAGGTATGGCGCCAAATCATTAATTTCTTCGTCTTTTTTCAAAAATAGTACATTTTTTAATGAGAATTTGATTGCTATTGAATTATTTTTGAATCTGAAGTATAGTTTTTTGTAAGCCTATTTATGTTGGTTTCTGTGTTCTGAAAATTTCAAAAACGCTAATATATGAATATCATTACGATTACATGAAACCAAAATTTGACGAAGATTGTACTGTATTTTACACAGATGGATATAGTTTATTTTATGAAATTTCTAATTTCAATATTTACCAGACAATAAAAAAAGATTGTAAAACCCGTTTCGATACTAGTGATTATCCTTTGAATAATATTTGGGGAATACCAAGAGTTAATAAAAAAGTTGTAGGGCTAATAAAAGATGAGTTGAATGGACAAATAATGTCTTATTTTGTTGGATTAAGATCTAAAATGTATGCAATCAATGTTGAACATAAAGAAAAACCGAAAAAAAATTAAAGGTGTTAAAAAAACGGTTGTAAAAAGAGAAATTTGTTTTGATGATTTTGTAAATTGTTTGAATAATTCTGTCGATAAGATGGTTAAACCAAATTTAATAAAAGCTCAAAAACATACTGTTGTTAGTATTACCCAATCGAAACTGGTTTTAAACGCGTTTGATGATAAAAGATTTATTTTAACAGATGGTTATAATACATTACCATGGGGTCATTATGCAATTGAAAATAATTAAGTTTTTTGTAAAATATAATAAAGAATTCAAAAATAAATTTTTTGTCTTTCTATTTATAATTTTTTAAATAAATTGCACAGCATATGTATAAGAAAGATGCATATAACATTGTATTATATAAATATTAAAAGTTTGCAGTGTGTCACGTATGGAAGTCAATATTGAAAACGTAATTTGTAAGTTGTTGAAAAGATTCATTGTTTGAACAAAGGAATTTATGAATAAATTTAGTTTAGTTTCGGTAGCTACAAATAATAATTCAAGGTACAAATTTGTCATGTAATCAATTAAGAAATTGATATATATTGATGATAATTAACATAGTTCTATTGCATCAGATATAAACTAATAATTACTTAGTTTATGCAGTTTTTAATTAATCAGAATAGAAATTCCTAAGAATAAAGAAACTATGCATACATTATGCTTCTAAAAAAAGTAGGGGGTATTTGTAACTGTTTTTCAAACAGAAATATAATGCTCTGAAATAGTCATAAAATTTAAGATAGTTAAAAGTTCTTTACTTTACTTTGAAAAACGAATAATTCAAAATCAAATCCAGTTCAAAATATAAATTGAAATTGAATTGAAATTTTTCGATCAATATTATTTCTGTTATCCTTATTATTTTCAACATTCTAGGCTTTCATTAGGAGCAAGGGGCAAAGGGAAAAACCCTTGGGATCAAGGAGCCATTATTTTGGAAAGCGTCCTCGGAGTTCCGATTAGGTGATCCCTCTTTTTTAAAATCGTATTCGAAACAATAAACAATATTTTTTGAAAAAATTTGCTTTGGTAGCTGAAGGCTCCCCCTCATTCCAATATTATTTGTGTTTAAAGCGCCTTTTTCACTGGAGGAGTTAAATGAAAATACTAAACAACAAAACAAATACAACAAAAATACAATTAATCGACTTGACTGGGATGAGGGATTTATAGAATACTCAAAAATTAGAAATATCTTAAATGAATATTTTGCTTCATTTGATGTCACTTATGTAAAGTGGTCTAAGGAAAAGGAATTCTTAGACAAATTTGTTTCAAGTTCAGAAGTTATGAATTTGGATAATAAAATTCTATCTCTTCAAAAAATAAATAATTTGACAAATATTTGCCTGCAACATAAAAAAAATAATTTAAGATGTGCTATAAAAAATTGTATAAACTTATATATGTACTATTTAATAAAAGAAAATAATTGGCTTTAAAAAATATTTGTTTTATTTATTGTTGACCAATATATTTTTTCTGACAGAAACATAGGTATTTCATAAAGTAGCCTGGAATAGTTGCACTGTGCTATGTGTAAATTCATAGGAATGTAAAAATCTTCCCGTTCCAATCTTAGTTTGTTCTTTTCAATACATCTCTCAATATATTTGTATACGTATTCTCGTACATTCAAATCAGCCCCATTGTTTGTATAAAAATCACTGCTTGTATAAAATCTAACATTAGGCAAAAGCGGGTGTATTCATCTAGATTCAATGTAAGTTTTTTAATATGTCCAGAAAGATTAAATTTTAGCGGAAATCCTTCTGAATTTAATTTTGCTTGGTTTTTTTTAAAATAGTGATAAAATGTGTACCAAAATGTATATATATGAAACCTAATTTGAAATTTTATTGTCTGCTTTTTATCCAAATAATAGATATAGCTTAAAAAAAGATTTTGCGATAGTTCATTTTGCGTTGATTTTTGAAATACTTCTGAATTTGTGGCTTGTTCCATCTTGTCTTTTTTTTTAAATTAGCGAATTCTATTTTATAGTTTGGTATTTATAGTTTTGTCCCAACATCTTTAAAAATGGTTCGAAACAGTTTTTCTATTTTTCTGTCATTTTGGAGTTGGGATCTGTTGAATAAATTAAGAAAATATTTCATGCTTCGTCAAATTCGCATCCATAGATATACACAACAATAATGTCCGGAAACAGATGTTACATTACTTGGTAAACGCTTATTGTTGAACACAAAACATTTCGATTGATTTTGTAGATATTTTTTAATCTGAATGTGAAGAAGCGGATTTCCAAATGAATCAAAATATTCTGCACACCCTTGCACTGGAACAAATATTGCTAACCAGTGCGTTCCTTTTTCATTGGAAGTATCAGTATTAACCACCAAAATACTAGGTTTTGAAACTTGTTTTGGCAATTGATCAAGAGCATAAACACCTTTAAATATTTTTTGTGTCAAGTTATTACTTTTCAGTACCTTTAAAATCTGAAGTGTGTTCATTATCTTGTAAACGAGAAATATCAATTAGACGAGTGTTTCCTCTTATATATTATGTTTTCAAAAATTCTGCTTTATGTTTTCTATTTGTTAACACTATATCAAATTTTTCAAGCAAATTTATTAAGTTGTTAGTTGTTTTTTCGTTATCGATATGCTCCAAAGAGTAATTTTCGATATCTGTTCTTTTTAAATCTCTGCCAGGAAATGTATACTTTAATTCTTTTACAATAGTTTTAAATTTTTCTTTTATTCTAGCCACAGTAAGTTTTTTTTTTACAAATATTGCATTGGTGTCGTCTGTGCAGAATGACAAGAGTAGGTAACACTGCACTTTGGGATAGAAAATTCAACCAATACCGCACGACATGCTGACCTACATTTTGATTGATGGGTTTAATGTAGGTCATGCTTGGTTAGTAGGTCAAGAACTTGTTTTGATTGTTTTGGTTGAGGTTTTAAGTTAGGTTGTATGTGTGGGTTGTTAACTTATAAGTTCCAAATGGTTGTATAGTAGGAAGTCAAGTGTTAAGCAATTCAAAGTAGATCGGTTCTTAATAAACAATTAAATATAGTTAATAGTTAAAATACTAGTTAAAATACTAGGCGCACATATAAAAGTATGTAATAAGAAAATTTCTTATATGAAAAAAGAACAGAAATTTTTTTTTTTTTTAAATCTACAGAGCATCTTGAAAATTGAAAAGAAAAAAATTTTACATTTAAAGAAAATGAAAATAAAAAACTTTCTTTATAATAGTAAATGTGCCTATCTATCTTGCTTCAAAAATATTAAGAGTAAAAAAAAAAAAGTATTTAATATTAACTAACAGTAAGTTTTTAACTTAATAAATTTTTTGAACATGATAGTTTTAAAAGAAAAAGAATTAAGACTTGTTTTTGTTATTGTTAAATTAATATACGAATGTACAAATCACTAGTTATCTAGTCAAAGCAAGGAATATCTGTTTTATTTAATACACGTGCGTATTATAGTTTTTTACTTTACCTTTAGTAAAAAAAAAAAAATAAAAACTCAATTTTGAATTTTGGTCGTTGGATATAAAAAGAATAAAATGTAAAAGTTGAATGATTCTATGATAGTATAGTTGCTAGTTTTAAAAAATTTCAATATACAAGTAATAACTAGTTTATGTTAAGAATTTATTGAGATTCTGAAAAATGTAATGATTATAAAAGAAATCGAAAGTATAAAATTGTATATACTGAGTATGTATGTATATGTAAATAATGTCTACTTTTACATGTAGAATTTTTTTTTGTTTAAATCTTTATTACATTCTTAAAAATTTTAAATTAATATACAAACAAATATTTTTACAATACAAATACAAATATGAACAAATTTGAATGGATACTATTTTGCTTTTTTCCTGTTATATCCATACAATAAGGAACTACCATCTTCATTAAGTTTTCGTTTTTCCAATTTTGGTTGATATTTTTTTATTTTATAGGCACTTTTATATAGGCACTAACTACCTATGACTCTGATGAGGAAGAGCTTACAAGGGAAACCGAGTGGATCCTAAAGAGGAAATCAAAACAACCTAAAGCTGAAGCTAGTCCTGAAATATATGCAACGGCAGCATCCGGAGCACCGGAAAATAAAACCTCTAACAAAAAAATAGCGGGAAAACATATTTACCACCACCTATAATGGTTTCGGGTATTGAAGATTATAATGAACTAAAGCATATTATCAACCAAACAACAAACAAGGAATGTAAGTACAAATCACACAACAATACTGTTTGGAAGATTAACCTAGAAGATGGTGATGCGTACAGGATAATAACTAAGGAATTGTCCAAAAAAGAAGTACAATGGCACACATACGACAAAAAATTCTTGGCCAATTAAAATAATGGTGAGAGGATTACACCCTTCATGCAATGCTAATGATATAGTTGAAGATTTGAAAGAAAAGGGATTCAAAATTCTAGAAGCAGTTAATATTATCAAAAAAGAAAAATTTGGGGATAGTACTGGTGTTATAACAACTAAAAAAAGGGGCTTACCATTATTTATGATCACATTTCATAACCAAGAAAACTTAGAAAAAATCTATAGAATCACTTCTATAATGAGTATAGTAGTTAAATTTGAACCACTGAGAAAAAAGTCAACACTTAAACCACAATGCAAACGATGTTAAGCTTTCGGTTATACACAGGCAAATTGTAACAAGGATTTTGCCTGTGTAAAATGCTCTGGAAAACACGCGTCATCAGCTTGCACATTAAAAAAAGAACAAAAACCTAAATGTGTTAATTGTCGTGGTGACTACCCTGCAAGTTATAGAGGTTGTCTCATCGCAAAAAATCAACAACAAAGGAAAAATCAGCAAGCGAACACACGCAATAAACAGAACAAAATAGTCTTGGGCAAAGAAGGTAAAGGAAATATATTAAAACAGCCAGTTACTCCAAATATACAAACTGGGAATAGTAAGTCATATGTACAGATAGCTAAAAACAAACAACAAGAAGAAACCTCTATGAAAGAAATGCTAAACACTATTTTACAGAAAATGTATGACCAAGACGATTCTCTTCAAAAACTACGGAACGAGATAGCGGAAATAAAGAAAAAAAGCAGGCAAACGAGTGCCAAACAAAAATAAAAATGACTAATACTCTTACAATTGCCACATGAAATGCAAACGGGACTTACCAACATGTTCCGGAACTTGAAATATTTCTAATGAATGAAAATATTGACATATGCCAGATTTCTGAAACACACCTAAAAAAAGAGTCAAATCTAAAAATACCCGGTTATGAATATTATCATACTCCACATTCTACTGACAAAGCGAGAGGAGGATCAGTAGTAATAGTCAAAAATAATATTAAGCACCATGAAGAAGCAAATATAGCAAATTGCGTAATACAAACAACAACGATTAGTATATGGACTAAAAATGAAAACTTTAAGATAGTAGCCATATACTGTCCGCCAAATCAATCGCTAAATAAAGATGATTACTTCAACTTGTTCAAGTCACTAGGAAACAGCTTCATTGTAGGAGGCGATTTTAATGCCAAACACACCTACTGGGACTCGAGACTAACATCTGCAAAAGGTAAGGAGCTCTACAAACAGGCCCGAAAATACAGATGCTACTTTTTTCATTCGGCTCGCTAACCTATTGGCCTACAGATCCATCAAAAACACCGGATCTTATCGAAGTTTTTGTTATAAAAGGAATGACAAGTGATCAAATAGATGTGCAAAGTTATGATGATTTATCATCTGATCACACTCCAGTAATTTTAACGTGTGGTAAAGATGTAAAATAAAAGGAAAATATACGAAGTCTATCAAACAAAAAAACCGATTGGAATAAATTTAGAAGGAAACTTCAAATAAACCCAAGATCGTTGCTAGAAACAAGAACACAAATAGAGAGAGAAGTAGAATATTTCACATAAGAAATTCAAACGGCAGCAGAGGAGAGTACTTCGTCAGTGCGTGCGAGCATGCAATTCTAAACCAGCTATCCAAGATAAATAATTGAACTTATCCAGCAAAACAGAAGGGCTAGAAGGAAATCGCAAATAACAAAGTTTCCGGGTGATAAAGCCCATCTAAATCAGTTGAGATAGCCAAGGAAGTGTTCTGGAGCCGGTATTATATCTATTGTTCACAAGAGATATCCCTCAAGATTATAATGTTACTACAACGACATTTGCAGATGATACTGCGATTCTCGCTGTCGGAAATTGCATTGCTGACGCCACAAATAAATTGCAAAACGCAATAAGTAACAATAAAATAAAATAACAACTTGGACGCAAAAATGGCGAATCAAGTTAAACGAAACTAAATCAACACATATAAATTTCACGCTCAAAAAGATAGCCAATCTTCCTGTATTCATAAATAAACAAATTATACCTTATGCTAGCACTGCGAAATACTTGGGTATGGACTTGGATGTCTAAAGTGGAATGAGCACGTAAAGAAAAAAAAGAGGAGCTAAACATTAAATATAAGAAATTGTACTGCTTACTAGGACGTAAATCCGAGTTCTCAGTAGAAAATAAAATCTTGCTATACAAACAGGTATTGAAACCAGTCTGAACGTACGGTATCCAATTCCAATCCAATGAACGTACGGTATCCAATGGGGCTGTGCAAAAATATCACATAACAATATACTCCAAAGCTTTCAAAACAAAGTACTACGCGGAGTTGTAAACGCCCCTTGGTAAATACGCAACAAAGATCTACATCGGGATCTACAGATCAAATTGGTAACTGAAGAGATCAGAACGTTTGCGGTAAAGCACTACCAACGATTGCGGATACATGAGAACGTCAAAATGAAAGCTGTACTGGATGTTGATAGCAAAATTCGTCGGCTGAAAAAAAGGAAACCAGACGAGTTACTACAATTAGCGATGGAAACATATTTTGTATAATATTTTTCCAGTACACGTGAAAAAATAAAAAGAAGAAAAAGTCTTTAGTCGATCAAACAGATTGGTGTTGACACAAGAAAAGATGGTTTTAGCCGGTAAGAATCCGGCATGCTGTAGCAGAACACGAGTTCTACAGTATCTTGTAAAGATCTCCACCGACCTACGAAAAAAAAAAAATTTATTTCGGGAATCGTAAGTACATTGTGATTTTTATTTCGACAAATATTTTCTGAAATGACGTATGTGTCTGCACTATTCAATGAATTTAAAACTGCTTTCTTTATGGTATTAAAATTAGTTTTTAAAGAAGCTTCATAACTAAGAGAGAATCCTTTAACTTTACAAACAATTTTTTCTGTATTATCTTTTGTACAGTAAATTTTGTATGCGTAGTTCTTGGGACCAGCACTTATAAATTCTGTAATATAACTTCCTATAGTATAATATTCTAATTCATTATTCATGTCTCCTAGAACTTCGCCTATTTCTGGTTCATATTCTCCTTATCTGACTCATGACGCAGTGGTTAAGTCGCCAACCTTTCAATCGAAGGGTCTTGGGTTCAAACCCCGGTCAGGTCATAAATAAAAAAAAAAATATGTAGTACTTTTATATCGTAATAATGTATATCGTATAATTAATATTAGTAATAATAACAATAATAATATTAATAATAATAATAATAGTAATAAAAAAAACAATAACTATAATAATAATAATAGTAATAATAATAGCTGCTTCAGTAGAGCCATCTTTGGTTATATCATGCAAGTAAGGTGTTATATACTGGTGCTCGTTGTAATCCACTGATGGCGCTGACTCTGTAGTAAAATAATAATAATATTAATAAGAATATTAATACCAATAATGACAGCCGCTACAGTGACAGTGGGGAGTTGCCTTCAATAATTACCTCATGTGCTAATATATATACTACTACTACATGTTGTAACTGTTCTGACGGCTTTAGTCACTGTTAGCAAAATAATAATAGGCGGATTCATTGTTTCCTTACAGTCCCACTCCCAATTCGATGTTTCCGTATCCATTTTCCTATCCTTTCCTATCCCTACTCCCTAGCCAATATACTGCGTTCGCAGGTAAGGGTTTCATCCCACTATATTGTCTAAAGAGGGAGGTGAGTTTAGTCAGTAAGAATCTGACACTACCGAGGGGTAATTCTTGGTGTCTTTGGAAGATTCCCACCTCCCTTAGGAAAAAAAAAAAATATACAACACTGAATCGGTGTCATAATATAATACTCTTCTATCCAGCTTCTCTAGATAACTGTAAAGTTGAAGATGAGCATGTGTTGTTGTATAAGCAGCGATACTTACGTTGACAGTAGATAAAGAAGTTGCTGCTTCTTCTTTATACTTCCAGCTAGCCACTATGTTTTCTTCATTTACTGGAAATATGTGACATACTTCTACAGAGGGGTTTGTTATTAACTCGTAAAGTTTATAAGGTTGATTTATAATGGTGGTTTGTTGTTGATTTTCCTTTTGATTGATTTTCCTTTGAAATTTTCCCCAGAATGAGTTTAAAATAATCTTAGCAAAAGATCTAAACCAGGATTATTAACTACTTTATCGTATTCTAATTTAATTTCTTCCTTTTCAAAAAAAACTATCAATATATTCTTCCTTTTCTTTTTGAGTCTGACATTTTATTGGCCACCCAGAAGCTTCTTGTTTAATCTTTATAAATTTGTTCATAATTTTAGTGAATAACCCATCAGTAACATTGCAATTGTCATATTTGACTGTTTCGTATTCCCAAACTTCATAAATATTTAAAAGGGTATACCCTTTTTCAATTTCTTTTTTAATTTCATCAATTACAGAAGTTCCTACTAATGCTCTTTCATCGTCTGTATGTTCACAATATTTTGCTTAATATTTTTGTTCACTACAAATGTTTCATAGTGAGAACATCAATTTATTATTTTGTTTGGCAGGTAACACGGGGTGTAATAGATTTGTTGGTGGTAAGGTTTTACATTTAATAATACCGTCAATAAGTATTCTGTTTAACTTGGAGCAGGCATTTTCTCAAACATATATCTTAGGATGGCTTATGGGAAATTTCCTTCGTTTGCAAACATATGAGTATAGGGAACATACATATATGTATTTAATTTGTTCTCCTTGTTTACATTTATAATATGTGTAAGTATTTCCCGTTTTTCCGTCATAAAATGCATCACGAGGATTTAAAGGAACTAAATGTATTAATGAATGATTTTCTAAATATCTGATATTTTCATTGTGTCTCACTAGCTCGCGGAATTCACATTCCCACATCTCAATAACTTAATATCCACATGATTTTATAAATTCTGATCTCATTAATGTTTTTCCATATCGTAGATTCAAAGTATCGCCAGAGTTATCATATAATGGTATATCCCTCTGGTTTGTTAAATATTTTGGATGTCCATGATAATAGCAACCGTAAAATTTAAATATTTCTTTAGTCTCTTTGAAAAATCTATCAGCTTTAAAATTTCCAGTTTGTTTTTCTTTTCCATTAAATGCACATTTTAAATTAATCATTTTATTCTAATCCTAGAATATCCTAGAATTAGAATCATTTTAAATTAATCCTATATCCTTTTTTTGGTATAATACCAATAGTATTTGATTTAAGAAATTTTTATTACCGTTGTAGCACAGAGAATAAACTATATAGAGATATCTCATTCACATATAATAAAACGACTTTTTTTCTATTAACAGCTATTAACCGACAAAATTTTTCATATAAACAATGAAAACAAATCCAAATTTTTGTATTAAATGACAAGCTTTTGTATATACAAATACCACTAAACACGTATGGAATGTATTTAAATATATCTGAATACCTATAAAATAAAAAAATGTAAATTCAAAATTATTTTAAAATATCCTAAAAAAAAATTTATTAACTTATGTATATAATTGTACATTTTTTATGTACATATTTTTTTTTTTAATATTATATAGTCCAGACATAAATATCTGCCGATATTTTTAGGGCCCTTTTGCCTTAGCATGAGGGCCATTCGGTACAAGTATTAAATCATAATTATATTTAATAATTTTGTTTACATTATTTTATTATATTTTATCTACATATATATTATTTTTGACATGACCGGGGTTTGAAAAATTGTGTAATTTATTTGTTTTTGGTGTAGGTATTCAGATATAGCAACACGTTTAGAAGGGAATTGGATTATATATATTTCATTTTAAAAACAAAACATTAAAATATAAAACTACATATTTTGTTTCTCTTTTTATTATGCTTTCTCTTGGTTTATTTGCCTATTTATTTACCTTATTTACGAGACATAAATCTGATTTTCAAAATATCATTAATCTACGAAATGGTTTCTTTATCCTATACAAGGTAGGGACAAGATAAAGGATGTAATTGAAAATATTGAATTTAGGAAAATATTTTTAAAAATTTAAATTTTTTAAAATTATTAGCTATATACTAAAATTTATTGAAAATATGCAAAAAAAATCTAAAAATAGATGTACATAAAGTTTTATGTAACTACCTCCTATACAATTATATTTTTCAGAATAATAAAATTCAAAAACAAAATCTCATCATATTTTTATTTAATTTCCAATACACTGGAATTTTTCTAATATTATTTTAACTATACAAACGAAAAAAAAGCTTGCTTTTAATTTATATTTTTGTAAGCTTTTTGTCAGTTTAGAAATAGAACAACTTATTATATGGTGATGGGACATCTGCCAAGGCAATAGGATAATTTTGCCAAGGCAATAGGAAAGAAGTTCATAGAATCAATAAATTTAATATTAACAATTATCATAACAATAATTTTTGTACCTCGCATAATTAACTTTGCTTCAAGTACAGTTTTATTGAGTATATATTTCAGAATAAACTGATGGTCAAACGCCTGTCCATTATGAGCAATTATGAGAATCTTTTTGATTTCCTTTTTTAATTTTAAAATAAATTCCATTACATTCTCTATCACATTTTTCGTTTTAAAAATTCTTCCTCTTAATTTACATTTTCCACAGAAGTATAGAGAATCAATGTTTATAAATTTAAAGCATTCAGTTGAGCCACATATAAACTTGGAACATGTTCTTTTATTTTTGTAGAGTTAATTTGTTCTTGTCTTGTTTCTAAATCATAAAATACATAAATGCAGTTTTCAAAATTTACTTTTGTTTTGTCTTGCTTCTTCTATTCTTCACCATAAAATGCTGTGCAAAAAGCACCTGTGAGCGAAGTTATTACATTATAATGATTGCTATGGTAATCATAATATAAAGCAAGTTAATTTTTTTTCATTACTAAATCCTTCAAATATTACTCCTGCACTCCTTGTTCCACATTTATATAAGTTAATTTTGCTGCTGGTTGGAACGAAAGTTCATTTGGTTTATATAGAAAAAATAATTAAAAAGATTTTTTCTTCTTCGTTATAAAATCGGTCTTTATTTCATGACAATAATATTAAGTCTAAAAAATACAATTTTTTTTTTGTACCTCTACTTTCTTGTTTGAAAGCGTCAATTTATAAAACATGCATACAAAGCGCATTTTGCGTTTTTGTACTGATAAAATAAAAAGTTGATGTTTTGAAATTACAGAGTTCTTTGTTCTAATTTAATTTTTAAAAACATTTTTGTTTATCATGCATTTTGCAATAAAAAGAAATCTGATAATTTTGCTTGATAAAAATATAATTGAAATTTTAGATTAGGAGATTGTGGTTAACTTTGGTAACTCTTCCCCTCTTAGATTCAAATGTCCTCATTTGATTTAGAACAGTTTGCTGTCATAGAACTTCCTTCTTGAAATTTCTGGCTTGTGATATGGTGTTAGATATGTTGTAGTATTGAAATAAATTGTTTCTTGATTGAAGGTGATTGAAGTACAGGTGGTAGTATTTTAACTGATAATTCTTCTTTTGGTGTGAATAATTTGTCACCAATTGAAATTGTAGAGTTATGAAATTTGATGAGATAGGTACCTGAAAGATTTTGTTGATTGTCATCGATTTTGATAACACCCTTGAATTGATTTAGAAGTAAGATGCCTTCGGATATTTCTTCCACAGTAGGAATATGTTGATTATTGATTACGTTATATGTCGAATTTTTACTATCTAACAAATTTGCAAGACAAGTAGAGGTATTTAGATTTACAATATCGTTTTTGTTACAGATTAATATAGAGTTAATTGTTTTACAATTGTTTAAGATACCATACTTTTCATTTTTATTTAACAGAATTTTTTCATATTCAATTTGATTTACAACATTATCAAATTTTACAACTTTCATTAAAAATTTTTCATAAATTTCTGTATTAGTTAGAGGTATCTCTATAACATAAAATAAGTAGTATCCGTTTGTAATTAAATTTACTTCAGAGAAGTTTAGAGCTTCTTCTGGAGTGGAATATGGAAAACTGTCCTTATCCAATACGTCTGTTAAGACGTTTATTTCTTCTTTGGAAAGTAACATAGAATTTATAATGCCTAGCTTTGCCCAATGTATGGCGTATTTAATATTAAAAATTTCTTCTTTTAATAATTTCAATTTATATTGCAATTTAAATCCTGATGGATTATGGAGAAAGTTTTCTTCTTTAATGATATTTAGAATTTCATTTGTAATTTTAGTTAGATTATTGACCCTTTCATTGTGAACATTATTGATGATCACCTGTCTATTAGTATTCTCTAAAATATTGTTAATTTTAATTTTAATCATGATAAGATCATCATGATCTGGTGTACCAGTGATCCATTTTCAGGTTGTTCCTAAAAAATCAATGGATCAATGGATCGATTTGGATTAAGTTCAACTAAGAAATCTTGTATTTGTATTGATTCATGTTTTAGATAGGGATAGAGTGGATGAGAAGTAAGGATATGTGTTTCGAAAGCTTTGTTAATTTCATCTGCTGCATGTTGGAAATCTGATAGTTCGGTAATATGGATTAATTTATATTTCCCTTCCTGAATCTTTGCTTTTCCTAATTGTATGCTGACTTGCTGTGATTTTGAATAGTCTAGTATCTGGGCTTCACATACTGCTATGTGCAGGAAAAACTTAAAAGAATTTAGTTTATAATGTTAAACTTATAAACTGTTTTTCCATATTCTGTTATAAGTACACTATTTATATTTTCTTTAACTATTTCTTTCCTATTTCTTATTGTTAATTTACTACCTAATCTTTTGTTGTGTTTTACGTAAATTTTTAAACTGCTATAATTCTTTAATTTTTTTCTTTTAAGATTATGTAATTTCACATCCTTTAATTGTTTATTTCTAACTTTTTCTATATTAGAAAGTTTAGTTATCTCAAATTTTGCAGGTGTAATATTCGGACTTCTTCCTAAGAAAAGTTCAATAGGTTTTTTTCCTGTAGTAGAATGGATGGTATGATTGTACTCATTTATCGCTCTTTCGAGAAGCTCTTCGAAAGTACGATTTATTTGTTCTGCTTTTAGACATTGCATTATTTCAGATAGAGTGGAATGAAATCTTGCTACCTGCCCGTTTACTACATAAGGTGGAGTTGTAAATATTTTAATTTTTAGCTCATCTTCCATCATTGCTCTTATTGAAGCTGAGTTAAGAGATTTTTCGTTATCTATGATAAAATGTACCCATTCAGGTATACCCATTCATATACCCATTCAGGTATACCGTAGTAAGATAAAATGTCTCTCAATGGTAACCGGATATGTTCGATTGATCTATCTTGAATAATTCTTGTTTGTGCGAATTTGGTTAATTTATCTATTGCAGTTAAAACTAATTTTCGTTCTGTCGAAAAGATATCGATGCGAAATGTGTGTCCTCCGTAACTTTGTATTTCTGGGTTAGTAGTATGTCTGTCATATTTATTTTGTTGGCATATCGTGCAATTTTTTACAAAA
Organism: Poecilobothrus nobilitatus; assembly: GCA_947095535.1. NCBI lineage: Eukaryota > Metazoa > Arthropoda > Insecta > Diptera > Dolichopodidae > Poecilobothrus > Poecilobothrus nobilitatus. The sequence goes on along the minus strand of OX352772.1, from coordinate 161,057,527 downwards.
TTATTTATTTTGTAAAATATATTTGTATTTTGTTTTCTGCTGCACCTCTGTGAGCGCGACGATGTGTTGATGCGAATATTTCTTTCTGTTCACAATCGTTCAGTATGTCTTTAAGTAGTATTCTTGTAAATCTTGCTTTATACTTCTTAAAGTGAAGAGGATAGATATTTTGTATGCTTCCCATAATGGTTTCTTCGGTCATTATTCTGTTAAGGATATTTGGATTTAAATATTTTTGAAGAATGTTAATCAAATTTGTTTCCGAAAGGTCTGGTTCTGTTATTGTATGTCTATCAAAGTTTGGAAAGGGATTTGTCGTTTAATATTTACTCTCATTAGATAATTGTAATATTATTTGATTACGAAATACATGTAAAGGAGCTTCAGTGATAACACAGTTACGCGATGAACTATCGGCACTGTGTTGCGTCGAAGTCAAAGTGTTGGTTTGTGTGGTAGGAACAAGCCTTGATAAAGTATCTGCAACTTCATTTATGGGATCCGGTTTATATTTTAACTCATAGTTATATTCTTCGACTATTGCCTTTCACCTTTTCATTTTGCTATTACTGTTTTTGTTGCTAAGGGCATACGTCTTGAGCTGTAAAGATAATTTCGTAAGGAAGTCAAAGATCATACGATTACCAACATTTTCTTTTCATTTGTGGCGTATCCTTCTTCTGTTTTAGTAAGTGTTCTTGAAATAAAGGTGATAGGTTTTTTTTCTTGCAAAAGTACTGCACCGATCGCGTAATAGGACGGGTCAGTTGTAAATTGAAAATTTTTGGAAAAATCAGGATGTGTCAAAAGAACTTCTTTTGAAATTAGAGAGTTTTTTAACGCTTCGAAAGATTTTTTTGCTTGCTCATTAAGCGTTATAGATACGTTTTTAGATTTATTTTTTGATACGCGGCTTCCTTCCCTTCTTAAAAGGGATGTCAAGGGTTTGGCTATTCCTGCATAATTTTGGATAAATCGCCTATAATACCCTGACATACCAAGAAACGATCTCAAATCTTTAAGTGTTTCCGGGAATGGTAGATCACATTTAGATTGTACCTTTTTAGGATTAGTTTTTATTCCATCAGCGGTTACTAAGAATCTTAAAAATTCTACTTCATTTTTCAAGTGTTCGCTCTTATCAAGTTGTATTTTCATATTTGCCTTTTCAAGAGTTTGAAAGAAAGTTTTGAGATTTTTAAAGTGATCTTCTTCATTTTTACTAAAAATAATAATGTCATCAATATTTTTTTTTTCCTAAGGGAGGTGGAAATCTTCCAAAGACGCCAAGAATATCTCCCTTGGTAGTGTCAGATTCTTACTGACTAAACTCACCTCCCCCTTTAGCCAATATAATGGGATGAAACCCTTACCTGCGAACGCAGCATATTGGTTAGGGAGTAGGGATAGGAAATGGATACGGAAACATTGAATTGGCAGTGGGACTGTAAGGAAACAATGAATCCGCCTATTATTATTACTATTTTGCTAACAGGGACTAAAGCCGTCACAACAGTTACAACATGTAGTAGTAGTATATAGTAACTACATGAGGTAATTATTGAAGGCAACCCCCACTGTCACTGTAGCGGTTACTATTATTGGTATTAGTATTCTTATTAATATTATTATTATTTTACTACAGAGTCAGCGCCATCAGTGGATTACAACTTGCAGCAGTATATAACACCTTACTTGAATGATATAACCAAAGATAGCTCCACTGTAGTAGCTATTATTATTATTATTATTACTATTATTATAATTATTGTTAATATTACTATTATTATTTTTATTGTTATTATTGTTATTATTTTACTACAGAGTCAGCACCATCAGTAGATTACAACGTGCAGCAGTATATAACACCTTACTTGCATGATATAACCAAAGATGGCTCCACTGTAGCAGCTACTATTATTATTACTATTATTATAATTATTGTTAATATTACTATTACTATTATTATTATTAATATTATTAATGTTATTATTACTACTATTAATTATACGATATATTATTACTATATAAAAGTACCACATATTTTTTATTTATGACCTGACCGGGGTTTGAACCCAAGACCCTTCGATTGAAAGGTTGGCGACTTAACCACTGCCCCATGAGTCAGATGACATATAGGCATAGCAACGTATTCCTACGAGAATGTCATCGAGAATGTCATCCAGAACCTTTTGAAATATAGAGGGTGCATTTTTCAATCTAAATGGAAGTCGAGTGAACACATACTTTCCATTGTTCACTGAAAATGCAGTTTTCTCAATATCGCAGGTTTTTAAATGTATTTGATGAAAAACGCTTTTTAGATCGATGATTGAAAAAAAATTGTTTTGCCCAAGGTTGGCAAGGAGCTCATTTATTTCTGGAATCGGGTATTTATCAGCTATAGTAATTGTATTTAATTTGCTATAGTCTATTACCATTCTGTATTTTTTCTCGCCGGATGCATCCTCTTTTTTTGGAACGATCCATACAGATAAGTTATAAGGTGATCTTGATTGCCTTATTATACTGTCATCTAGGAGTTGCTGAATATGTTTTTCAATTTCTTGTTTCAAACAGATAGGATAGGGGTAACTTTTTGAATATACTGGTTCATTAGTAGCTGTTCTAATTTCACCTTTAACTGTAGTTGTGTAAGTGAAACTTTCGTTAGGATCAGCGAATAGGTGTAGGTTATTATTTATAAGATGGTTAATTTTTCTTCTTGCATTTTATTAAGATGAGATGAACTAATATTAAGGCTATTTACTGAATCAAAGGTAAATTGTTTTAATTAGATTTTTATATTTGGTTTAATAGTTAAGAAATTTTCATTTGCATGAATTTGGCATTCAAATCCTTTAGACTATCATTACCTATTATGCCGTTAAAGGATGTTAATTCTGGTAAGATATAAAATTTAAGTTTCAAGGTGTTAGGTTCAAATAGAGTTATATAAGAATGGTAGGTTATAGTGGTGCTCCCGCCAATTGAATTAGCGTAAAAATTTTGTTCATTTGGGATAGGATTTTTGATTAATCGTGGCTGAATGTAGTTTTTATTCGAGCCTGTGTCAATTAGGAATTTTAAAATTTGATTTGGTTTTTGGTAAAGCTGAGGATTTTGATAAGATTGGTGTTGAAAATTGTAGTTTGGTTTTGAGATAAATCTTGAGTTAACTTTTCCCTGTGGGTGTGAAGTAGCTGGTTGGTATCTTTTCATATTATTTTGACTATGATTTATTCTATAATTTACATTATCCAACTTTAGACATAAATAGAGAGCCTGTGGTAAATCTTCAGGTTCACGCATACTTAACAAGCGTGGAAGATCTCCTTTAAGACCCCTTATAAAAGTATCTAGAGCCTTATCCTTATATGCTTGTGTCATTGTTCTTAAAGATTCTTGACCGAAATCCATGGAAGGAATTCTATTCAAGATTAGTGAGAGGTGGTGGTAAACCTCTTGATAAAATTTCTGAATACTATTACTCTTCTGTGTTAACATAGTCATTTGGTCAACATAGTCATTCTAACGTACCCCAGTCTCGTTTGTCAGAGTAGTGCATATTCAGACATTTTACTATTTCCTTCCAATCTAGGGGGGTGTTATAAGATTCAAGGGCGACGTCAGCGCTTCCGATAATTTTATTATGGACTACACTGAGGATGCTAAAATATTTTGAAGTATCCTTCCAGTGTACTTCCCTTCGACGCTTTTCTTCCATGACCCGAATTCACCATTATCCCCGAAAAATTCTCTTAGACTTTTAACAACATGTGGTATTTTATCCATACCGGACAAATTTCTATCATCGATACTTATAGTTTGGTCTAATTGTTCGTCTGTTTGACTTCTGTTTGTGAAACTTTCATTTTGTCTACTTTCGAAAATTCTTTTAAGTTCAGATTGGATTATTTCAGAGATAGTGAGTCTTAATGATTCTTCTTCAGGAATTAGAGACAACAGGTTAGCGCTTGCGCTAGTACCTGCTCTTGGTAAAGGGTTTGTTTCTGGTGAACCTACCATAGTCGAATTTAACTGTTGTGTCATGTTGAAGATTTTATCGAATTACAAGTGAAAGTTTATCAAATGGCAACAATAATGGAAGGGAACAAAACTGTATCAAATGACAACAATAGTTCAAAAACACAACTGTATAAACTCTCACTCTAGATAATCAAATGACAACAATAGTACAAAAAGAAACAAAACTGTCCAAAAATTAGTTAATCAAGATAAAAGAAAATGAATAAAGTTTTTTTTCTTAAAATAAAATCAAAATAATTATCAAAATTAATACCTCAATATAATTTAGAAATAATGAACAAAAGATTAATTTTACCCCAACTTGCAACTAAAGTATTTAAAATATAAAACAAAGAGTTAAGAAAGACAGAATTACGAAAATATTGAATTTTTTTCGCTTCAATTGGAAACATTTTAAACGCAAAAGTCAATAATAAAATTAATTTTAGAAGAAATTTAATAGAATCACAATAATATGCAGTGACTTTCAAAGGCGAATCTTCATATGATTCAGCGATTTATTGGTATCCCAAATTATTATTGAGTTTGTTGAATATTAGTAAAAAAAAAGAAATTTGCAAACACAATCACAAACAAACTACTAAAAATAAAAATAATTTTCGAGTATGGAAGAACAATAATTGCTCAAAAGAATAAATATTTTCAGTCGTAATAATTTCAAGAATATTTTAGTTAAATTTGATTTTAGAATGAAGAGATAATAAGAATAAAGATATTACAAACGGGTGTTGACTTTTCACAAATTATCAATATAAAAAAAAATTCAGATATCTATGTCGAGTTTTCTTAAAAGAGATATCTAAATGTTATAAAAGGTTTGAGTATAGATTTTTTCTTTAGATTTAGCAAAAAAAATATATAAATATATTCAATCACTATAACTTTTAAATATTATAGCTTTTCACTTTAAAAAGATATAAAATAAATATTATTATTTGCAGATAAAAATTTTAACAAGCATAATACACAAGTTTAATTTGAAACAAGCAGGATGGCATATTAATTTGACAAGGTTTACGTGTTGGATGATGTAACCATTCAGGCTCAAATTCCTACAAAAAAGAAGATGGCGAAAATTCCACTTTATCATTACCAGCAACAACAACAGCAACATCATCAACAAGAGCAACAACAAGAACATTCATTTTATCAGCCACTTGAGCAAATTGAACATTGGCTGTCGCAGCATTTTACATATCACGAAACAACATCAAATTCCACCAAAAAAAGAAAACTGGTGGAATTATTTAATTAAAAAAAAAAAACCTTTAAATAAATTTTTAAAGGTTAAAGATATGGAGCCAAGTAGGCTCTATAAAATACATAAAATTAAAAAAATAAACACAGTTTACGGTGAAAAATGAGTCTTCGAAACCCTAAATAATAATATTATATTTATACCAATAATAATAATATAATATATATTATTTATATATTATATTATATTTAAAAAAAATAAAAAATACTTATTTGAGGAAAATGAATTAATTTTATAAGAAGAACGTGGTGATTTTCAATTCGCCACAAAACAATAATTATTATAGTTTAAGTTTTTATGTTATAGAATTTGTTCTATATTAAGAATTATTATATATTAATTTTTTTATATTAAGAATTTTATATAAGGAATTTGTTCAATAAAAAATTTTATTTCAAATAAATTTTGTACTGTTTTTTTCATTTTTCAGATGTTAGGATTTTATTTTATTTTTCAGATCTTAAGGGGTACAGTTAATCACCTATACTCCTCCAAGCGGTGTACCCGGGCAACGTTACCTGCCATAGTCAAACTAGATGTTGTTTTTGGAGACCGAGGGCTGAATGGTACCAAGTGTATAAAGATGGTATCGCTAATGGTCTCCTTGGGGCACCAGGCGCCACCCCATTGTAAGTAGCATATGCACGGGAGCTCTGCATATTTCGACCGTCCTTTGTCGCCAAACTCGTAGGAACAAAAATGGAAAAAATAATTAAAAAACAAACAAACATCAACTCATCTTATATCGACAAGATATGCGTTTTGGGTGGTGAGTTCCTCCTAATAAAATCTACCAAATATTGAATCATTTTCATAATCAACCAGCTGATTGTGATCGGATAGGTACTGTTTACTTTGATAATTTTAAAAATTTCAGTAGACAAATTCGGTTGATAACCTTTTTCAAAATTTTTTTTGTATTTACTTATTCTAGCATATTCTCCAACTTTATATTTAGCTTTCGTTTTTTTTAGAAACTTTTTCAGGGGTAATTTAGTTGTTCCATGTTTAGTGGAATTATAGGTATTTGATAAATATTGCAATATATTAATCCATTTTTAGTTTCCTTGTAAACTAAATATTTTCCACATTAAATTTTTCAAAGTTCGATTAAAGCGTTCTACGATAGATGCTTTCATTTCAGAATAAGTATGATAGTGATTAATACCCTTCTTTACAACAAAATTTTGGAATATCGAATTGAAAAATTCTTTACCTTGATCTGAATGAATGTTTTTAGGTAAGTTTTTAGCTCGTTTTATAATTTTCTTTAAAGCATTTAAAACATTACTACTGGTTTTAGTTTTAATTAGTTCAGCATAAGCATATTTTGAAAATATATCTATAACGGTTAACATATATTTAAAACCTTTGTTGAATTTTCCATAAGGAATCATTCCCATTAGATCAATTAGCCACGTATCATTTATTCCTTTCTGCTTGACTTTCCTTCTGTGATACCTTTTTCTAACTGGTCTATTTATTTCTTTTACTATTTGAGATCTTAACATGATTTTTACACCATCTAACTATTTAGTTTTAAAAATCCAATTTTACATTTCTTTATTTATATACTCTGAAAACTTTGAATTTTGACTGGGTACTACAGTATATAACGCAGTTCAATTTACTGGCAAATCATTTTTAATTCAAATTTGCTACGATATTTTACAAAAAAAAAAAAAACCAAAAATAAATGGAACCTGATTCAACAACATTTCCATATACTTAAGGCACTGCAATTAAATTAAATCTACTGCAGATGAGGAGGAATTAATGGAAACTGAAGAATTCATACAACCGTTTCAAGTCTTAGATGAAGATACAGATGAGCAATAAATTTGGGAAATAAATAACCAAGAAGGAGATCCTAACCTTAGAATATAGAGTATAAGGAAAAGTAAATCCAAAAAAAGTGAGGCAAATTCTCATACAATAACAAAACACTACTACATCGAAAATATTGAGTGTCGTTGCTACGAATTTTTCAAAAGAGCATTGCTCACTGATTATATTTTTTAAGTTTCAGGAGCAGCACTTTAAATATTTTAAAAAGATAATTTTCATTCTTATTCGAACTGAAATATAAAAATAATATCATATTATTTATGTTTTGTATTTTTTGTATGTTAAATTATATGTTAAATTAAAACAATTTTAGATAACTTATTTGGGATATAATTATTAAACTAATAATGACAACTTATTCCCAGAAGAATCTTCCTAAGGTTCGTACAAACTAAGGTTCATACAAACTGTAATAAAAACTGGTATCTGTGTAGCCTTTATGTTAGATTTCCCAATCATTGCAATCAATATGTTGCCGTGTATAAATTTCATTAAATATTACATTTAAAAAAAGCTTATAACCATTTTCTTTTATGGACTTGTTACCAATTGTTATTGTTACAAATTACCGAGATAAAAAATTTAGATTCAAGGCAAATTTTTGTAGTTCAGAAGAATAGTTTTTGGAGAGTAATTTATTATTTTTTAATATTTGACGATCTAAAATTAATTTACTGGGACCTGAAATTTCTTCTAACATAGCAAATACTTCATCTGAAATTAAATTTTTATTTTTTAATTATTTAACAATATCTGGAAAACTTTATTTTTTAATTTTTCTTCTATTATTTTGTTTTAAGGTTTTAATTTTCCTAACGTTCTTTTTAATTCTTTCTTTCAAAATGCGTTATTTTTCTTTCCTTCTTGGTTTTTAGACTACAATAAGAATGAATTAGATGTTGTGAATAATTTTCGGTTTAAGGAAATTCTCGAGTTTTTGTTATTGTTAATTTTACGATTATATGAACTAAGAGTTAAAGGAATCGGAAACTCTACCTAGAAAAGCTAATTATACATCATAATGTACAAACAATTTTATTTTAATATTTATTTATTTTATAATTTTTATAATATAAAAATCCATATTATGAGATTTAATTAAAGGCAATTTAATGAAAAGCAAACTGGAAAACAACACGTCAATTTTATAAAAAGCAAGCTGGTCACGTGAGCAATATGTTAACTGCAAAACACTTGACTGCAGCTATACGTTTATCACGTGACTCATTGATAGCCAATTGTAACTGGTTCTAGTCCATTTAAAATTTATTGCATGGCATATAGCATATTGCTAACATCCACTTTGATTTAAGCCTTTCCTTCTTGGGAAATCTTTAAAAGAATAAACTATTAAATTTTTGTTGGGAATTATATATTTATATATTAAAAAAAAAGTTTTAATTGAATATTTTTATAATAATAGCACACGTCACTGATACAAACATTTTTTAATCATGGCTTTTGTCAAAATTACAATTTTTTCTGCATATAAAATAGCATGATTTGTAAATTATTTAGGTTTTACACATTGTATTATTAATTTTATAAGTTTTTATTATGAATTACACTTACCTGTGAAACGATAATCCTATTTTTCGATGTTTTCCAGCATATACATTGTAAACTTGTAAACAAAACTAAACAAAACAGACAAAATAATTATGTTGTCATGGAAATTTAATTTTTTTTTAATAATAACAGGGACATTTTGACAATTAAAGTTAATTGATTTGACTTCACTAATTTTTAGGTACGTATACAGAATATTCTATTCCTTATACTTTATATTCTAAGATCCTGACTATTTTGCTCCTCTGGTGTTATGTTGAAATTGCTTAAGAGGAGGCATAATTGATTTAAGTTCAATAGCTCAAGTGTCATTACCTACAAGATATCTATAAAACAGAAAAATAGCTCCAACATTACGGCGAGAGTTAAGTCGAGTAAGTGTTACTTGTTCGACAGGGTCGTCTATTAGGCGTAAGGCGCGGTTTTGGATTTTGTCGAGGTAACTCAGAGAAGTTTGGAATGTGCCAGCCAAAATTTGAGAGTTGTACTCCATCTTAGATATTAGACGGATCTTTTGGAGAGAAATATGTTTTGCAACGGAACAGAAAACCCAAACATTTGGCAACACTTTTTGCTATATCAAAAATATGTTCATTCCACAGCATTTTTTGATTTTGCTGCAAAGCTAAAATGCTTAGACTTTCTGATCGCTCTATATTTTCTTCTTGGAATCGCAGAATTGGGTTGAACTTATTTCTTTTGCAGGAAATCAGGCAGCTTTGAGTTTTTGAGGTATTAAACTCAACTCTATTAGTTTTACCTCAATCGGCTATTTTAGCTAAATCATGGTTAATTAAACTAACCATGATATTTCTTTTCAAAGTGATTGTGTTAGGTGTGACATTAAACTTCTTAAGGAAATCGTAGGATGCCACTCTAGTGCTATCGTCGGCGAAGCTGTGAATTGGATTGAGGGTAGAGAAGAGGAAGTCGTTGATAAAAATCAAAAAAAGAGTTGGTGATAAGGCGGGGCCTTGTGGAACGTCAGCGTTTATTCTAGAGTGTCAGGCATAAAACTGTCGACAAGGACACGAATACGACGATTCGAAAGAAAATCCTCAATCCATTTGCAAAAAGGATTACCAAGACCAATAGCTTGGCATTTGTTCAAAAGAGCTGAATGCGATACTCGATCAAAGCCTTTGAGATATCAAGAGCAACAACCTCAGATTCACCTGAACAGTGAATACTGGTGTTGAGCTTTTCGCTGAGGTATGTTAGAAGATCACCTGTAGATCTCTGACTTCTAAAGCCATATTTTCTATCATGCAAAATACCTCTGCAATCAAGGTATCTCATCAGCTTTTTGTTCACGAGAATTTCCATAACTTTGGAAATGACCGAAATAATTGCTATTGGCCGGTAGTTGGAGGGCTCGTTTTTGTCACCTTTTTTCCGAATTGGAGAGATATGAGCAACTTTCCGTGGACTGGGATATCTGCCAGTCGAAAATGATAATGAAAAAAGATTGCGCAGATGTTTCGAAATGGGAGAGGCTATATGTTTAAGAACCATCGCAGGAATTCCATCAGGACCAGGGGATTTTCTAACATTCAGATTTTCAAGCACTTTCACTACATTACGTGTTCTAAAGTACACCCTATGAAGAATTTTAACCTTAGTAGGATTAGCAATGGGTAGTACTGGTGGAGTTTGTACTGCAGGAGGGAGTGTAGAATTTGCTGCAAAGGATTTTACAAACAAATTTGCTTTACCAACTGAATCTGATATGATAGAATTATTGTTATCAATCAGCGGCGGAAAGAATGATTCCAAAAGTTATTCTCTACACTCTTCCCAAATGTCCAAAAAAAACGATTGCAGTGCGGTAGATTAATTATTTTACGTTTTAATCTTTGGTTGTAAAGAAACTTTTGCTTATTGATAATTCTCTTGCAATTGTTCCTGGCAACTTTATAGTCCCCAAATGAGGACCCAGACATTTTCCTTGCACATTTTAAAATGCTCTTCCTTGGCTTGAATTGTTTTCCTGCAGATGTCATTAAACCAAGGCTTGGGTTTAGTTTTAACCGGTTTATATAAGCTAGGAATGAAAAGTTTCATTCCTAGCATGATTGTTTTACTAATGGCATCCGCAGGTTAACATCCCTATAAGGAAAACACATTGACCAATCAAAACCTCCCAAAAAGCTATTCAGACCTACCCAGTCAGCCCGGCTATAGCGCCAGACTAGTCTTTTGGGAATAGTATTTCGATTGGGCGATATACGTATTGGAAAGCTGGATTTAACAAGGTAATGGTCGCAGCCTTCAATTGGGGCGCTAGCAGAAATATTGTAGTTTTCTGGATTTGATGTCAGGAGTAAGTCCAAAAGATGTTCATTTTGATTTTCTCTATCCGGAATTCGAGTTGGGCTCTTTACGAGTTGAGAAAGTTGAAATAAGTTTGAAAATTATTCAACTTGTTTGCCTTCCGGGCTATTGTGACTTGAAAAATTTTTGTTGTGGAAATTTAAATCACCCGCGACAGCTATCCCACATTCTGGATTCTTTTCCAGAATTTTATTGATATTGTCGGATAATTCTTCGATGGCCACAGCAGTTTCCAGCTCACTGGCTTGAGGGGTTTTGTATAAAAAACAGAAAAATATTGTAGCATTTTCAACACGAAGTTTAACCCAGAGATAATGTAAAATCGGGTTGGAGATTTAAAGATCATGAAGGGTGTTGAAAGCTACATTAGAACGTATATATAAAGCGACTCCTCGGTGAGGTATAAAATGCGAAATAAGTATATAGCCGTCGATATTATAGTTAGTATCATCACCTACATTACATAAAAAACCTAATTACATAAAAAAAAATTAGTCAAAAATTAATTGAAATAAAAAATATAATGTAAACAAAATTAGAGATCAATATTATGTAAACAGTGTTTTTCCATTTTTCTAAAAATTATTAGTTAAAAAAAAAAAATAATCTATTTGATTTAAGTTATAAAATAAATAAGATAAATATTATAAATAAATTAAGTTAATTCCAAAATATTAGTGTATGTTGATAATCAAGTCCAACGTTGTTTTTTTTATTTATTTTCTGTTTACTAAAGTTAGTGAATTCTTTTAAAGTGAAATAAAATAAAAACCTAATCAAAATTAAACTTTTAGGATAATTTTATTTTATAAAATTTAAGTTTGAGTTTAAGTAAAATTTTTTCTTTAATTTTTAGTTTCTTAAACTTTTTGTTGTTGTGTTCACTATAAATATATATGTAATATATGTTTTGATAGCCTAGCCTCAATTCTAACTGTGCTCTGGTTTAGTAAACCTTGACATACTTCATTTCCAGATGCATCTGGAGGTAAATCAAAAGCTAGTATAAAAAATCCATTACTAAACATAAACTTTGTTATCTGATGACCTTTATCATTATGGTAATTTCCTGAAAAAAATGTACTGTATGCTCTTGTACAGCAATTATATTCATCTGAAAAATTGGTTTCAATTGCTGAATTAGGTATTTGAACACAATTTACGTTTAACACAAATTGTGAATTATCAAAATGTTTAAAATTGTATGGGTTTTTTTATCTTTTTCTAGAGTAACCCACATTTTCTGTCATACAAAAAATTATTGTGTTCGGCAACTGTCCAATAAAAACATTATCAAGTGATATTGATGAGCTGTTCATTGGAATTGTAAAGCTTTTTACTTCAACGCGTTTATAATTATATGTAGCATTGGATTTCCCAAGAACAGCATTTTGTGCTAACAGCACGCTTGGATTAACGGTTAATTCATAAATAACGTGGCTTCTATAATTTTTAATTGTGATTCATCAGAATCGTCTGCAAAAAGATAAAAATCTGGTTTTTCAAGTGTTAAAACTATACGAATATCAATGTAGAGTATGTTGATTAAACATATCTACGTGTAGTTTACCCATAAGTTCCACTACTTTGCTATTATGATACAATTTTTGGCGCCCTTTCGAACCATTATTATCAGATTTAGCTATATTTGCTTTATCTAAAATCCATCCTGAACATTCTAAATGAGTTGCAGCAGCATCTGTACCATAATTTAATAAAGATTCAATATAAGCTCTATAGTGATAATTCAGATGGTGTTATATTTTGCCATTTAATTGAACATTACATTGTTTTATTAAAGAATGTAAAATGTTATTAACTACAATTGGTTGTATTATTGTTTTTCCATCAGCAGTTTTATCACTATTCCAATGTGTTCGATCTTTCTTTAAGATCTGTACTTTTAATCTCAAATATATAGAAGACAAATCTCTATATGTATCGCCATGATCTAGTGAAACAAAATCAATACTTGAGGGGTTTTTTAAAGAAGCAATAGGATTGTAGGAAACTTCTTCAGATCGAAAAATGCTAGAGTGAATGGGCTGGGTTTTAAAAATATCCAACTCAGATTTCATACACTCAATCATAATTAATTAAAAATATCTTTTTGTTTCTTTTTGTTATTATCTTTGCGTCGTTTTAATGAATGGTATTTTTATAGCTTTTCGTTTTCTTTTACCAGAACCATACATTTCATTCAGTTTTGGTACGGCACCACGCCGTACATTTTTAATAATCTCTTTACTACCATCTTGCATAACTTCTTTTACATTTGCACCAGATGCAATATCAGATAAAGTATTGATACCAGAGTTAATAATCTTTTTTGAAAATATCAGCGCCTGAAGTAAATAATGGTTTCAAACAAGTTCCCCAAAAAAGCTTCCCAATCCACGTCCTCTTTTAAAAAATACGGTTGAATGTAATAAAGGGCTGATATCATCAAGTCCTCTACCAAATTGAATTAAATAATACTTATAGTATACTCTCTCTATAATGAATAAAATAAAATAATATATGGTTTTGTAAAATCGCTTTTATTTATACTTTTTTAAAATGTAATACAAATTTTGTTGGAACTGAACTATTGGAAAAGTTTATTTTGTATCAATATTTATTACATAAAAGTAATGAAATGTTATTAAATGATTTCTCCACATTGCAATATTGAATATTACTGAATTCTTTTACAGTATCAGTGAAAGAATTTTGTATGTTAACAGATCTTAAACACCTTATATCTTTATCACCTATTTGTTGACCTATTTTTCAATTGTACACTATCTATAAAAGTTTTGAAAGCTTCTAGTACATGTGATTTATATTTTTTAAAATTTGTAACTTTCGAAGATACTTGATTGAAACATGTTGTCAAAGTCATTCCAGGGTATAAGCGTAATTTGCTCTTATTTTTATATCTATTTCAGGCCTAGTAACACGTATTGTAGTGTAACTTATATTTTTAGGCATCTCCTCAGTTTTTGCTGATTGTGTATAATGAACTTCAACGTTTATAAAATTAAAAATTACGCAAATCAACTGTCGTTCCACTTCTTTTCTTGTAAACCTATTACGTGGGCGTATACTTTGAATTAGTGTTGGTAATAGAAGCATTTTCCTGTCGCATGTCATTTGTTTTTCTATGTATGGGATATATGGTGTTCCAACTCCTATCATATCTTTCTGTATACCTTTAATTAATATTTGAGTACTTTTTTCTCATTCTTCACCATACACATTTGGAACGAAATCATTAACATACATTTCTGAAATACCGACTTTCCACTTTGAATCACACATGTATTTGTTTATTTTATTTGTAAAAGATGATAATAAATTTTCTGGATAATAGTTCATAGAAGAATCACTGAGTAAAGTGACATAAAATTCATCATTTACTGTGGTCCATGAGCTTGTGGATTTATTCTTACGAATTGGAAAATTAAGTTCTGTTTGAGTATTACCTGGTGCTGACCTTAAAACACATCTTGATGAATTATTCAACTCTTTGCTATTTATAGTTTTTCGTTTTTTCGTTGGTGGGCTTGGGCTATCTAAAGGAACGGTTATAATGTCTCCTGTATCAGTTTCAAAAATTTGTACATTTTTATTTCTAATTGATTTTCTTTTTCTAAGGCGTTCTCCAACTGAAGTTGACAATGCTTTTATTAAAACATTTTCTTGAATTTCATCGTCAAATACTTCGTCATCACCTTCTTTATCATATACTTCTTCTTCTTCAGGAACAACTTGTATTTCAAGATTCTTATATTCAGGAAAATGCGGTTGAGTTTCCATATCTATATACTTTGGTTTTGCACGAGTTTGAGTACCTTTTGTTTATACTTTCTCCTCTTTATTTCTAGGAAGTTCTCGTTTTTTGTTTCTTATTTTAAATAGATTTTGTCTGTATAAATACCATTTTTGAGTGTCCGTGGTATGTTTATTTAACAATATTTTCATATTTTTATCCAATTCATTAAGTTCAACGTCCGCATTTTGCTTCATTTTCTCATAAATCTCAGGTTTTAAAATGATCATTTTATTAAATGTTGTATTATTCATTTTATAAAATTTCCAGTTATCCCTGATAGTACTGCACCATGAAGTGTATGAAAAAATCTACCACGTTGAATAATGATTTTTCTTTTGCTATTTATAGAGTTTTCCCGTCAAATGAGTGATCTTAATTCTTTTTTATACTTTCGTAATTGGGTATAACAGCTTTTTTATTCAGATTACAATTCCCTTTTAAAATATTTAAAGAAATTGTTTTTATTACTTATTTTTCGTATTTATTACGAAAAATGTTTTTATTACTTCAGGGTCACAGTGTTTTATAATTACTTTCTGGAATTTTGGTTTAGAGGTTTTTAATAGGTGCAATATATGTCGATTGGTTTTCAAAGGTTTCATATTCCTCCCCAAATTGTTCTAATTGATCTTTCGTACAATAACACAAATCTTTTGCGAATATATCACTTCTTAATCGAAATACATCATTAACGTCTTGAGTAAGATCTATTTATATATAGTCATATGGGACTGACGTCACTGATTTGATTTGATTAGGATGTATTTGGCGACCTAAAGGTAATATCTATAAAGGTATTTATCTCTGGGATTTTTGAAAAGTACTGAATATTTACAGTTAAGTGAAATATGTCTTGAAAATTTACGTTGGTGAAAAACATTTTGTGTTACAAATATTACAGATAAATTTCTATCCTCTAATAAATAAATCACACACACACTTATCATTAGAATTTAACATCATATCATCGATATAAATTAACAAAGGTTTTTGACTATCATTAAAATGTGGAATAGTGTTACTATATTCCACATCTTTGATATATTCCGCCATTGTTGTCCGGGTTACACCAAATTATCCTAATAATATGTGATTGTATATTTTCTTTTTTATATTTTATTAAATTATGAATAAAAGTGGTTTTACCACAGCATGATGAACCCGCCACCATCATATTAAACGAGTGAAACAGCATAGTTGTATTAGTTAAAAACTAACTTTGCTATGTATTTATATGAAAAGCTCTTTTCTGAAATGAATATAAATGTAAATTTAGTTATTCTATGGAACATTCTTCCATAAACCTTCGACATGGTTAAACAAGTTCTCATGGTTGACCTACAATTTTTACAAGGAAATGAAAAACAATATTTCCTAAAAGAGTTAGCCATACATGAAAAAGGAAGTTTAATTCCAACTGTGAATGACTTCAAAGCACCGTACCCCGCAGAAGAACTTAGTCAGGATATGAAATATAATAACCAGTATTGCGAAAGTAAAATAAATGAACTTAAATGGAATAACGGTTTAGTTGAATATTTTGATGTAAAATGTATATTAAAACACTATTTAGAGTGAGCTGAAAAAATGTATGTTAAAGGAGAACAAAAAAAACTTTTTCTTCAAAAGTACATTGACAGTGTTAAAACAGAAGATCTAAGCAGAAACTTGCTGTCGTTGTAAAAGATAGATAACTTTAAATCAAATTGTCCTAGACACTTATCAAACAACAATTTCAGATGTGCTGTTAAAAATTGTTATAATGTATATATGTATCTTTTAAAGGAAAAAATGTTAGATTAATACTTTCAATTTTCATACTTGCATGATATGAATTTAAATAACAAAACTAAAAAAGTTCACTTCAACATTAAACAAGAAATTCACGTTATGCAAGTATGAGAGTATGCTTACAGATTAGCACGGAAAGGTCATTGGAAGAATACGCACGTGATAGAAGTAGATTTCAAAGACATATAGAAAAGGTTGGTCTGAGTTGGTTCTGCAATTTTAACATCTGATCATCATAAAAAAATATTTCAACTTAGATTTAAATAGAAATATAATAATAAAATGTTTTAAACATAAAAATAAATGTCTTTTATTTTTATCTTATGTTTTTAAAATAGATACCAAAATCACTTAACCTAATCTTTGAATTATTTTTTATTCAATACAAAAACAAAAAAAAACAAAAAAAATAAATATAAATGCATATCAAGAGTAAAGAGTATATCTTTAGTTTAACCACTTCCATATTTTGGTTTGCTGTTTGTTTTCTTTTTATTCATATTTTTTGAACATTCTTACTTGAAAATAAAAAAAATATCTTACACGGCATGCAGTCAGTTAATTATTGACTTTCGTTTTCTCATTTAAATTTTTATTTTTAACATTATTTAAAATTAAAATATCATCATCTATTTAATATATTCTTCTTGATTATTTATTAAAAACTTACAATTTTTCTTAAAAAACACAGTTTTTACTTATTTTTAAATCTTTTAAAGTTTTGTCTTTTTCAAAGGTGTAAGTAATGTTTGCAATTTCTACTATAAATTTCATATTTTCGTCTATTTGCTTATAATTACAGTTAGTTACTGGTATTAATAATTTTTTACTAACTTTTATAAAATCTTTTGGAAATTTAATGACAAAAATGAGTGATTCGTTACAATATTTTGCGAATTCTAAACGTGTATTAGCAAGCTTTTTTGAATCAATTGAATAAAGTTCAATTTCCTCGGTTGAAAGTATGCTTGGATGGATTATGCTTGTTCTAGCGGCAACTAAATTATCTTGAATCCTGTTAATCTGTCTGTCAATAAAATCAACTTTTATCATTTGTTCAAGGAAAAAGCTTCTTAAGTAAATTTCTTGTTCAATCTGGTTTAACCTATTTGAAATGACTTTTCGATCTAATTCAATAGCACTTTTAATAAGAAAAAATGATTTATTAAAATTTTCATTAATTTAAATTTTTTGATTGAAATTGTCATGTATGAATCCGTTGTTATTTGTATAAGCTTTTACTCGTTCTTCTATGTCTTGTCGGTCAAAGTCGTCCATAGTACCAAAAGTCCACTTTAGCATTGTACCTCCTAAGTTCATGATTCCTATTTTTTGTATGTTCGGGACGATTGTTTTGATTCGGCTCTTCATTTTGTCAATTTGGTGTAAATCTAAATCTTTATTAAAACTTGATTTGGTGAAGTTAATGTTTTGTTCTAGTTTATTAATTATTACTAAAATTTCATTTGAATGGATGATATGTAAAACAATGTTGTAATTTTGTAAAAACTCTACAATGTCTGTTTGGATTCGTATCCCAAGTCCGAACTTATTTTGTCGATTATAAGCGTTTCGTCAGTTGTTTGTATTATCATTTAGAGTTGGTATTATCAGTATTACCTGCAAATTTTAACCGTCGTTTAATATTTGTTTCGTGAATATTTTGTAATTTATGAAATCTAAATAGAGATTGTTTCTTATGTCACACTGCTTTATAGTTTTTTATAAATCCCTCTTCCCTTTCTTCGTTATGATTTTTGCGATTTTCGTTAAATTTGTTAATAGTTTTTGATTTAATTGCTTGGATTCTTTCGTAAATAATATTATGATTAACTTTATCTTCTTGTACTTTTAAAGGGGTTGTTTTAATTGTTGAATGATAGGTATTATTATAAAATTTCACGACTTTTAACATTTGTATTCTTATTGGGACTTTTTCGTCAAGGTTTAATGTTCTAATTCGTTCAGTTATAGTATTATTAAAACATTCTACATCTGAGTTACCTGTATGTGAATTAGGTTTTGTGAATTCTATATTTTCTTCTACACAAAAATTTCTTACATTTTGAATATTGAACTCGTTATCAAAAACAAATTTTTTTATTGTTCCTGTACCAGCAAAAAATTGTCTTAACTTTTCTGTAATTGTAGAGAAACTTCGATCCTCTAAGTGAAAACAAGTGGCGTGTTTTGAAAATTTATCTATGAAATTAACAAAGGAGTTTTTGCTACTTACGTATGTATCTACATAATTTCTCCAGTAGTTTTGGGTGTTTCAGTTAAATGAAATTTTGTCTTTATTGGATTTCTGTCATATTTGCCAGATGTGCAAATATCACAATTATTTATAATTTTATTAACAAAAATTTTAAGATCTGGATGATTTTGCTTTTAATACCTTCGTAAGTTGCTACTATTCCAGAATGATCTAGTTTGTTTTTATGAAACAAAGATATTTTTTTCTTTAATTTTCATCTTCTAAAATATCATTTACAAGGTAAAAGCATTTAATAAATTTTACTTTATCATTTTGAGAGAAAAGATTAATAATAGTTTGCTGTAATTTATTGTATTTGTGATCATTAACTTCTGAAAAGATAATTCTACCTTTTGAAATATATCTTCGAAGAATATCTAAAGTATTATCGTTTTGTAAATTATTTAAATGAATGAAGATTCTTCTATTTTAAATATTAATTCAAATTCTTTTTCTTCTTTTTCTTTTAATATTATTTGGGTTCTAAATCTATTAACAACTGTTTGAAGCAATCGTATATGGTCTTCGGAATTTTCTTCTTGAGAATGTACTGTTTGGTTTTCGATTGAGTCATCTAGTAAATTAATTTCGCTTAGATAATCGGTTCTAATTTCTAAATCTGTATATAAGTCTGGAAAGTCTAAATTACAAGTGATTAAAGTCTTATTTAATTCTGAATTATGAAGTAAATTTATTTCTTTTGTTTCTGTATTTATACGATTAAAAAAATCCGCGATGTTATTATCTTTTCCTTTTATATAGGTTATTTTCATGTCGTACTCACCTAAAGAAATAAGCCATCTTTGCAGTATAGGGTTTATACAGGGTTTTCCAATTTGAGAGATATGATTTCTTTAAAAAAAAAACACACTAATTATTAAGGAAATTCAAATGTTTTTTATTTAATGTGAAGCACAATCGATACAATTAAGTTCTGAATAAAACGTTATTCAAATAGCCTCTACGACTTCTTTTGCAGGAACGAATTCGATGAACCTAATTTTCGAGCACTTTTTCCACTAAATCAAGTTGTATGTCATGAATAGCACGTTCAATATTGACTTCCAAAGCTTGAAGAAAGTCTGGTTTATTGCTAAATACCAATGACTTCAAATAACCCCACAAGAAATAGTCTAATGGTGTTAAATCAATTCTTGGAGGCCGTTCAATGTCACAATTTCTTGAAATAATCGAATCTCCAAACTTTTGTCGCAATAATTCGCTAGTTGCACGTGCTGTGTGGCACGTAGCCTCGTCTTGTTGGAACCAGATGTTGTCAAGATCAATTCTTTCAATTTCGGCCATAAAAAGTTGGTTATCATCGATCTATACCGCTCTCCATTGACAGTAAGGGTGTTACCAGCTTCATTTCGAAAGAAGTACGGACCGATGATTCCACCAGACCAAAAACCACACCAAACTGTCAATTTAGGTGAATGTAATGGTTGCTCATGAATAATTTGTGGATTTTCTTCGCACCAGAATCGACGGTTTTGTTTATTTACCGCACCACTCAGATGAAAGTGAGCCTAATCGGAGAAAATGATTTTCTTAAAAAAATCGTTATCGTTTTCAAGTTGTTCCAAGACAAAATCAGCAAATTCACGACGTTTACGGTGGTCCAGTGGCTTGTGATAACAATTTTATACGGTTACAGGTCAAAGGTCGAAAAGTTGCAATTGGAGAACGATTTTTTTGATAATAAAATTGAATAATTTGTAAACGATGTTCTTGCGTATATCTCTCCATGATGAAATTGTAAACATTACTGAATACAATGGAAAAAATATTACAGATTATGACATACTACAAATGGCCGAAACGGCACTTAGAAATCATATCACTCAAATTGGAAAACCCGTTATCTTTACCCGTATATTTGGCGTGAAGCCATTTGATCAATGGGTGATCGGTTTGTACATCGAACTCTTTTCCAAATAGATAGGACCGAAAATATTTTGTACCCCATACAATTCCTAAAGGTTACTTCTCTATGGTTGAATAATTTATCTCGTGGTCTCGTGGCATAAGAGATTGGATGACCATCCTGAGTAAGGATTGCACCAAGAAAAAAATTACTTGCGTCAGTTATAACTAAAATTTTTGTTAAAATCCGGATATTTTAGAATAGGGTGATTCGTTATATGTCTTTAAGTTTTTCATAGGTTGTTATGTAATTTAGGTCATTCAAATTTATTTTCGCGTTTTTCTTAAGATATCTTGTTATTGGATATGCTATTTTTGCATAATCCTTTATGAATTTTCTGTAATATCCAGTCATTCAAAAATCTCTTAATCTGTTTAGCTGTTGTTGGCAGTTTAAGATCTTGAATAGCGGATATTTTGTTTGGATTGGGTTTTACACCTTGTGGTGTCAAAATATGATCCAGAAACTCAGTTTGTTTCTTTAAAAAATTACATTTGTCTGTTTGAATTTTAAGACCCGCATTTTTAAGTCGGTCGAAAACTTTTTTCATATTGATCATGTTCTTCTAAAGAAGTACTAAAGATGAGTATGTCGTCTAAGTAAACTACACATATTTTGTTTATTAGATCTTTTAAAACAAAATTCAGTAGCCTTTGAAACATTGAGGGTGCACTTTTAACACCAAATGGCATCCTTAAATATTCAAAGTGGGCGATATTACTAGTCTCAAAATTACAAATTTCATTAATAATAAAATATTTATCTTCATTTTTATAGTAGATTCTAGAATTGTTAATTTCAATATATTTATTTCCCAAATTTATTTTTGCTTTTAAAAGTGCTAAGAAATTTAAATATACAATGGCGTCATAATTGCGTTTTGGAAGTTCCATTATTTTCCAGGTTAAAGTTCCGTTTTTGTTAAATTCTTTGGCAATTGAAATTATAATTTTTTTCGATACTTTTGAAATTGCATTAATAATTGAGAAGAAAAGAGGTTTTTCTAAATTAATTAATTCATAGTTATTTAAAATATTTGGTTTGATTATACTAGTTTCAGAACCAGTATCGATTAAACAGTTAATTTTTTGCTCTTCAATGGTCAAGCTAATTATCGGGAGTTCTTTACCCAAGGCTCTTTTGTAAAATTTACATCATTTACTTCTATATTATCAATGGCTAATTCCATTGGTTCTATATTATTATTTGGAAGATTATAGTCCTGTCTCGGTCTGGAAACATAAGTTCTCATTGAACGGTCTATAATTGGGTTGCCATTAGATTTATAAGGAAATTGTTTTTGATTAGAATTTTGATTTTGTCTATTAAAACTTTTATATTGCTTATTGAAATTAAAATTTTGATTTTGAAAATTATTTTTATAACCTTTATTTACTTGATCATAATCCTTATAAAAATTTTGAGAATTAAATTTATTATTATCTTTTCTATAATTTCACTTATTTGTAAATTTATTTGAGTTAAAACTCTTATTATTATTACTATTATTTGTGAAATTTTTTCTATAATTGTAATGAATCACATCACTTTCATCTAACAAACATAATTCATCAAATGCATTAAATAATTGATTAAAGACATTTTATTTTTTATATTAACGCGATAACTACTAGTTAACATATCTTTAATTATTTAATTTATTTAATTGATTGTTAATACTTCTTATTCTATTAAATAATTCTCTTAAATTACTCACCCTAAGATTTCTGCATTCATCCATCAACCGTTTATAACTTTGTCTGGGCTGGAATTTTGCTTTCAACTCGTTCTTAATCGCATCCCTGGTGAAATTTTCACCAAGGCGTTGAATACATGTCTTCGCTTCTGCTTGTATTTTTTCTTTAAAACAATCTGTAAACCGAACTGGAATAAAGATGTGTTGTTTCCACATAACACTCCCACGTTCTCCACAGCGATGACTAATTCATTTAAGGTATAGTCTTTATTTCCAGTAAATGTTTTTATATGCTGGAATTTAATGATTATTTGGTCGTCTGTTAGATTGAATCTTGTTTGAGGAACTTGCTGTCTTAAAGATTTCAGTTGTTTTTCATGTTCTAATACCGGCGTATTTGTTCTCTTAGTAGGGCGATTTCTTCTGCCATATTATCTCTTATCTTATATTTTTTGATTTTTATCACTTTTCACTGTTTTTTTAAATCTCATAAAGTGCTTATTTTTATTTATTTATTTTTTTTTTCTTTTTTAATATGTATATTTTTTGTTATATATGTCTAAATTATTTTATAATGCAAATGTTTCTTTTTATGTTATATTTTAAAATTATTTAATTATAGAAAGAATTTTATTTAACTAATTGTTTTTTTTCTTTATTAAGATATGTCGTTTCTTCACCGATAACTGATTCTTAGTTACGATTTCGTTTCTAATATCTAATAAATGTTTTTATACGGTTCGTTTTATTTTTATATTAAATTTGTACACCGAAACTGATTTTTAATCACGATTGCGTTTCTTATATATAACGTTTTTTAAAACGGTTCTATCACAAGATTATGAACCTGATGAACGGAATACTGCCGACTGCGCCAATTAAATAATAACTTAGTTATTATTATTTATATTAATATATTATTATTTATAAAATATTTATAATATAAATATATTATTTTTATAAAATATTAAAATAATTGGTTATGTTTACACGCTTTTACTTGTGCAATAATTGAAATTTATAATTTAGGTTTATTAAAGTTCAATGGAATACATTAATGAAATACATTTAAGTTCATTCATTAGGAATGAATCAAATAAAGGAATGAATAATATCATGTTACAATTTAAGTTACAATTATTTAGGTTTATTTAAGTTCATTGGAATACATTTAAGTTCAGTTATATTAAGTATTAAGTTACAATAATATATTTCTGTTAATTTCGTAATTTACATTTTTACTTCAATATTACTTTATTAAGTCATTGATCTTATTATCAATATTGGAATGTACTAACCTAACACGCGCACACAACATTCCTTAAAGGTTCAAACACTTTTGTCGTGAGCTCATTTCCATAACTAGTGGTCAAGTGCCATATATACTACTAAGAAGAATATTAAAAATAGAAATGTTTACATAGCTAATGAACAAAATGTATGATGTATCTTGTGTTGCTTAAAGATTAACGAAGTAACGTTTTATTAGAAATTTAAAATACATATCTTGTTTTATTTTCTAGAAATTTCTTTGTCGTGTACAGACTTAACCTGACTTATAGTGGAACACACATGCATATATTAAATATACATACATATTATACTTTTTAATCTTAAAATTAACCTTTTATACTATTTTGAATATAATAAGATTATTAAAAAAAAAATCTTCTGTTGAAAAGAGCGTAGAATTGGAATCGAACCTAAACATAATATATTCATAAACCTACTAAGTACCTAACACCTAATAGATTTATATCTATGCCCTATCACTCCTATCAACAGAAAATTTAGGTAATTCTTGATATATTCGTATTTTATTTCTAAATAAGTTTTAAATAATTAATTTTCTTTAGTTTTAAGAATACAATGGTGTTTGCAAAAATTTTAAAGAATTATACATAGACAACATTAATGCAATTCAATTCATTGAATTTCCCAAGATATGACTATTACGATTAGCTAAAATTGTAAAGAAATTTCAAAAAACAAATTGTAAATATCGAAAAATACTAAAAATGAAGTAAAAAACTTTGTAGTATATATTATGTTTTTTCTCTTATATTAACAAAAGCAATCTACTGACTTCATTTTCGCTTTTATTTTTTGTTGAAAAAAACTTTTTTAGCATTTTTATATTAATTTTCTTATCCGCATATAGTTTCTTTTTTTTCTTTTGTGTGATTTAATTTTAGTGATTAGATTTTTTACTTTACTTTTTTATTTAGAAAAATGTGATTAGATTTTTACTTTCCAATTTTAAAAATTTGTTAGAAGTTTTTAAATATTGTACACTATTAATATAGATAAGAACTTCAATTATTCCATTTATATCACAACCAAATTTTTATTTTCTTATCATTAAAATTTCAAGTTCAAAAAACCTCAGACAAATTTTTATTACTGTTTTCAAATAAATTTTCATTGCTCACAACTATACGTTTCTCATACAAAAATAAATAATAACAACCTCTGTAAGTACGTGTAGATAATTTTTTTGCAGTTTTATCTTTGAGCTATATTTTGCAGGTTTATGTATGACGTATAGGTTTAAGTTTAACCTATAAGATATGGAGGCATTTTTTTTTATTACACCTTCCAAATCAAAATTCAATTCCATAATATTTCGTAATACTTTTAAATTCAATTCAGAGTTACAATATACCCGAAAATACTAAATTCATGCAGAACCTATCGTTCTTTAGAGTTGCCAGATCTTCTTTTGAGTGATCAAGAACTCTCATAGCTTATCTGCTGCGATCTATTGATCAAAAATGCTGGGATCTAAATCTAAAACTTACTTGAGAATCACTAAATTATTAAAAAATAAAAACCAGAATATAACACCTTTGATTATAAATGGAAATAAATTTGTCACATTGAAAAAATGCTAAGATTATTGGTAGTTACTTCTATTCTAAACAAAATACTATTCCATCCACAAATGACACAAACTTGCCAACTCTGCTCATCAAACAAAATAAATGATCTACGTAGTTGCATTGCAACATTAATATACCAGATAATAAAATGATCACCATTGCAGAAATCAAATTCATTCAGTACCTTCAAAAATAAAAAGTGACCAGGAATGGATAATATTCAAACAAATGCATTAAAATACCTCATAGTGTAATTGAACAGCTTACCTTCATTTTAAATTTTTGTTTTAAACTGGTTACTTTCCACTAAAATGGAAAAAAGCGAAAGTAATATCCAGTCAAGCCAAACAAGAATCAACATAGCCCAGATAGTTATAGGAAAAAAGTATAAAATTTACACTCATTGGGGCAAAAACTGAAATTTTCAGTATAATATTACATTGGGTGTCGTTCAAAATCTTGAGTTTTTTTTTTTTTTCTTTATTTTATTTATTCGATTTAATATGTATTACAAAATCTATACTTCTATATCTAAATTTTACGTTAATTAAAAAAGGATAAGCAAATATAAAAGATAAGCAATAGATTTAAACATGCTGGGTATCGAGTTAAACCAAAAATTGATTTGGTTGATACAGCTAAAGATGCAGCTAAAGAATTTAGGATTTTTGTATCGCTGCAAAGCCTTCTTTTCTGCATCTGAT
The DNA here is from genome assembly GCA_947095535.1 of Poecilobothrus nobilitatus. Lineage (NCBI taxonomy): Eukaryota > Metazoa > Arthropoda > Insecta > Diptera > Dolichopodidae > Poecilobothrus > Poecilobothrus nobilitatus. The sequence continues at coordinate 161,031,394 of OX352772.1, read as the reverse complement.
CTTCTTAATATCTATAAAACGTACATTAGGCCGAAAATAAAGTATAATGCAAACAATTGGACTGCAGGCCCTCAAACAGCGCTGGGTTATCTAGATAATGGGCAAAACAGAGTTATTCATCTTATCAACGACCCCAGTGTAACTTCAATGCTCACTCCACTCAGCCATCGCCGTACTGTTGGATGACTGACTTTGTTTTATAGATATCTCGTGGAGATTAATACCTGTCACAAAGAAATAAAACAGTTAATGCCTCCACTCAAAACTTTCCAACGAGAAACAAAGAGTGCAACAGAAGCTCATCCCTATCACGTAGAGTAACCAAGATGGCGAAGTACAGCTTATGGAAATTCGTTTGTTATGCGCACGTCCCGTTTGTGGATCCATATACACATGTTCACACATGTTATGTATATTATATACATACATGCATATTATGTAGGTAGACCGCATGTTAGTAATGCATTCCTGAATGATGACATGATGATTGTCGTATGGAGGAGATTATTTCTGTTCTTTAACGCCATAACGGTCATAACGGTCATAACGTCATAACGGTCGAAAATGTTATGTTGTTATTTAAATCGTACAGTATTAAGATACTTAATAAAGTTATTTTATTTACTGTTATATGAAAGAAATTTGCATTGAAAGGTTTTTATGGAATATTAGAAACAGTGTAGATAAAAGTAAAGAGTGTTGGATATATCTTTTTGATAATAATAACAATACAAAAAATTAGGCAGAATATTTTTAATAGGTGCTCGTGCGCAAATGGGTCAACAAACGTTAACAAACATTTTGTCACAGGCTTTATTTAGAACCATAAATTTGTACTGCCAAATTAGACACAAAGCAGACACAAATTAGAATTTTTTTTGATAGTCTGTCGTGCCGAAATGTTTTAATGTATCACGACAAAATTTATTGAATTTGTGTCTAAAAGTGCAATACTTTTGCAAATTAAAAAACTTCATTGGGCCCTGGTGCGAAAACGGATTAATGGATCGTAACCAAATTAACTGAGTGATGTTCTGAGCTGAAGAGCTACACTTTTGTAAATTTTCAACTCATTTGGTAAAACCGTTTAAGCTGAACAACAAAGAAATTAAAAAACTTCATGGAGCCCTAGTGCCGAAATGGGTTAATGGATCGTAACCAAATCAACCCAGTGAGCTACTGCGGTACACTTTTGTAAATATTCAACCCAATTGGTAAAACCGTTTAAGCGTGACGACAAAGAAATTAAAAAAATTCATTGAGCCCTGGCGCCTAAACGGGTTAATGGATCGTAACCAAATCATTTCAGTGAGCTTCTACGGTAAAGAGCTACGCTTTGATAAATTTGCAACTCAATTGCTCAAACTGTTTAAGCGCGGTAACAAACTAAATTCCAAAACTTCACTGATCCCCGGTGACGAAACGGGTTAATGGATCGTAACCAAATTAACATAGTGAGCTTTTCTACTAAACAGCTGGAATTTTGCGAATTTTCAAATCAATTGATTCAACCGTTTAAGCAGGACAACAGAAAAATTTAATGAACTTCGTTTGGCTCTCGTGCTCAAACGGGTTACCGGAACTTCACAAAATTTTGTCGCAGGTTCTTTTTAAGACCATAAAACCACCATACAAAATTGGACATAAATCGGAAATAAAAATTTTTTGGGAACCCCGTCGGGCCAAATCCGGGAAACATATTGCATCCAATATTCTTCGGTACCCGCCTAAAGTTAAAAGGAACATTTGTACGAATTTTCAACTCAATCGATCAAACCGTTTAGGCAGGACAACGAAAAAACGAAAAAGCTTTAAATGGATCTCGAGCCGCAATGGGTTAATGAACCGAAACGCGATATACCCTATAACTCCTTCCGGAGTCATAGAAATGTTCCTGCAAAATTTGGTTGCAATCGGACTGGTGGTTTTTACGTGAAAAGGGCACAAACAAACAGAATTTCTTCCTTCTTATTAGATGTTTAAAAAGTTTATTAGACGACCTTAAATTATTATCTTAACGTAGGTTATAATTACAAAATGTTAATGAGTTAAAAAACAATATATAAAGTTCTAAAAAATTTTTTTAGACTTGAAAAAATATATAAATTATACGAAACGTTGGCCCAAAGATAAATTGTTTTGTGTTTTATTCAGTCCTAAACTGAAAAGAAAGCACAATATTTATTATGAGTTATAATGAGTACATCTGGTTTCTTCGATTCTATTAGAACTTTATATGATATTAACGTAGTTACTATAATGAAATAGATTTTAAAAATAACACAGAATTTAGCTTCATATAATAACAGAAGAAGATTCTTACTTCAATGCAGGACTAAAAATATTTTCCCAAATCATATAATAAACAATATTAAATGTATATACTCTCTACAATGAGAAAAACATCCATATGCAAATGAAGCTCATAAAATATTAGCAAAAATGAGAAAATCTGTTCTTAATTTAGAGATAAAAATTACAATTATCATATTACAAGTACTTGAAAGAAAGTTAAAATCATTATATGACCAATTAAACCAGAACAGTAAAAGCATTGCTAAGATTGGCAATGCCTGGGAGGAAGCCAAAATTGGAATAATCCCAGCTAGCTAAATCCCTAGGAGATCTAGAGCCCGTATTTGGTTGCCTAGGATGGAAATAAGCGGGGAAAAGCTCCTCGAGTGTCTCCGCTTGCACAACCCGACAGTTCCAATGGGGAACTGGTCGGTGATAACGAAGGAGAAATCGTCAGATGAACTGATGAAAAACAGTATATCGTTTCTCCTTCTTATCAGTGAGGAAAGTCCGGGTTCTCTGGAGAAGCAGGAAAACAAACTGAGGTTGGGTATACGGTATACCAAACTAAAAATATTCAAGCCAGGGAGTCTAGACATAGACGACCTGGACGAAGCAAGCGGGCTGCTGGGAGACTTGGCAATAGACAAAGAGTCTACAGCAGCTCGTTGTGAAGTAAGCGATGCGGGTGGTGCAGATTAACCTAAGGCACTCGAAGTGCGCCTCGGATAATCTGCTAGTTCTCCTAGGAGAGGAGGACTTAGATATAGTCCTAATTCAAGAGCGTTGGGTTAACGCCTCTAAGATTAGAGGGTTAAACACCTGTGACTATAATCTATACTACAAGAATGTAGATTTAGAAATAGGTAAGCCAAGAATTTGTATTCTAGTTAAAAAACATATAAGTGCACATCTCTGTTCTAATTTTAGTTATGAAGATTTGACAGTTGTCAAACTGGAGATGCGGAACAATGTGAACGTGTATATAAGTTCCGTGTACATGACACATGACGAACCTGCTCCACCGTCTCGGTTCCAGCAGTTGGTAGTTGCCACAGGTGGCAAATTGATCGCAGATTGTAATGCTAATGCACGGCATACCCTATGGGGTAGCTCTGAAATGAATGAACGAGGTGAGTCATTATTTGATTTTATTTTAAATAGCAACCTAAATATATGCAATAGAGGCAGTAAACTCACTTTCATATTTCCAAGCTCGGATAGTTTTCCAGGTTGGGCAGACGTGTTAGATATTACATGTATTAGTAATGACGAAACCCTAAATATAGAGAAATGGAGAGTATCCAAGAAAAGGTCTTTTTCGGACCACAATTGGATTCTCTTCAATATCAATATTAAGCCTGAAAATCCAAAACCCTACAGAAATCCCAGGGCTACCGACTGGAAGAAATTCAGAAAAGTAGCTAGACAAAAACTTTTGGTAATAGCTAACTCAGATATCGCAACTGAAAATGAGTTAGAAAAGAAAACTAACATGTTTAAGCATAGCAAAAAGACATATCCGATCTGGTGGAATGAGAACCTAAGAAAGGAGACTAGGGTCGCCTACAATATCTGCTACGGGCAGAATAAATTGCAACTCTATAAGGATCAACTTAGGGAATATAAGAGAGCAATCCGATTGGCTAAAAACCAATCATGGAAGGATTATTGTGAATCAATTGAAAGTACTAGAGACTCAGCAAGACTTAGCCGAATTTTATCTAGAAAACACTCCAATCCTTCCTTCCTGAGAACTACGGAAGGGAATTGGACTGATTCAGCCAAGGAAATCCTAGATCTTTTAGTGACTACCCATTTTCCAGGGTGCATTGAGGACGCTCATGTGATTAACCAAGCGGTTGACAATAGAGTCCGAAGTGGCCCTAACGAATGGGTTAACTCAGTTATAACGGAGGAAAAGGTTATCTGGGCAATTGATAGCTTCGCTCCATACAAAGCCGCAGGTTTAGACGGTATTTTTCCAAAAATGCTGCAAGAAATGAAGGGGCTTGTAGTTCTATTAATTACTAAGCTGTTCAGAAGCAGCCTCGCTTTTGGTCATATTCCCCTGCAATGGAGGCGGGTGAATGTAATCTTTATACCAAAAACTGGTAAATGGGGGCACGACACCGCTAAAGATTTTAGACCGATCAGTCTATCATCCTTTTTATTGAAAACTCTCGAAAGAACACTCGAGTTAGAGCTTAGAAGAGTACTAGAGAGTACTCCGCTATGTAAGTACCAACATGCCTATTGTAATGGTAAGTCAACAGAGACTGCACTGAGTGAACTAGTGCGGGACGTGGAACAATCGATTCAGTATAAGGAATATACATTAGCTACCTTTTTAGACATAGAAGGAGCCTTCAATAATGTACATGTAGCGGCCATACAGAATTCACTGGAAGAACTAGGGGCAGAAACTGTCCTTAGTCAGTGTATTGTCAATATGTTGCAATTAAGAGAGATCCAATCGGAACTTGGTAACCATAAAATTACTAGAAGAGTAAGCAGAGACACACCCCAAGGCGGGGTATTTTCACCACTACTGTGGTTTCTAGTAATGAATGGAATACTGAAAGAACTTCAAGATGAGGGAATCAAAGCCATTGTATACGCAGATGATCTAGCAGTATTAGTGTCTGGAAAGTTTCTTGACATAATTAGTGTAATTATGGAAAGAGCTTTAAGAAGGGTTAGTAGATGGGCCAATGGATGTGGCCTCTGCTTCAATCCGAACAAAACTGAGCTAATGCTATTCACAATCAGAACAAAGATACCGGAATTCACCAAGCCTAGACTGGATGGTGTGTATATGAATTTAACCCCCAATTTCAAATACTTAGGAGTGGTTCTTGATACGAAACTGAAATGGAGACTTAATAGTGAAGAAAGAGCCAAAAAGGCCTGTGTAGCCCTGTATTCTTGTAGGAAAATGTTAGGTAAAAAATGGGGTTTAAAGCCAAGAATGGCTTTATGGATGTACACAGCTATAGTACGCCCCATTCTTACCTACGGATCATTAGTCTGGTAGCCAGCGCTGGAGAAAGAGTATATCCGAACCAAACTTGGTAAGGTACAGAGAGGCGCATGTCTAGGCATTACGGGTGCGTTGATATTGACACCAAGTAATGCACTAGATGCACTTCTTTATCTCCTCCCCGTTGACCTCCATATAAAATTTCTACCCTATTGTAGTGAGGTCAGACTCAGAGAAAATGGGCACTGGCGCACAAAATCTTATGGTCATATCAGTATTCTAAGCTCGACAGCTTGGGATCTACCAGATTCCACAGACTACACCATTCCAAGTTTGGAAATAGTTAAGAATTTCAAAGTAAAGATTCCATCAAGAAGAGAATGGAGACAAGGGTGAAGTAGACATCACACTCTTCACTGATGGGTCAAAACTGGACTGCGGTGTCGGCGCTGGTGTCTACTCAGAAAAACTCAAAATAGAACATGTTTTCAGACTTCCCAATAAATCCAGTGTATTTCAAGCTGAAATGCTAGGAATCTGGAAAGCATGCCAAATACTTAGGAACAATATTTCTCTGGGGGGAAGCATTGCCATTGTCACTGATAGCCAAGCAGCAATCACGGCTCTTAACTCTGCGATGATAACATCCAAGATTGTCAGAAAATGCTCTGACGGGCTTAAGAATATAAGCCATCAATACAATGTTACATTACTGTGGGTTCCGGGACATAGGAATATCACAGGAAATGAACATGCTGATGAATTAGCAAGGAGGGGTTCCAATCGGAATACTTCCCTGGAAGAACAGTTGGACCCACCACTAAACAGCGTTAAAAGGGATATCTTTCTACACTTTTTATCCATAGCGAAAAGAAGGTGGAAAAAATTAACCTCATGCCGTACGACCAAGAAATTATGGCCGGCGTACGACAACAAAAGAACGGACAACCTGTTGAAGCTATCTCGGCGAGACATAGTCAGAGCAATAGGTGTGTTCACGGGACGCTGGCCAATTGGCGAACATGCGGCCAGATTAGGTATTCCATTCAATACATCATGCCGCAGTTGTGGTGAACAGAATGAGAAAGAAACCATTATACACCCAGCGCTGGCCAGAGCCCGAAGAGCAGCACTAGGTAGCCATGAATTTAACGATCTTAGCGATCTAGCGTCTAAGCAAACCTGCAGAAATGGTAAGGTTCCTGAATGCCGCGAAATGGATCTGAAATTAAATCCGTTATAGCCTAAACATAAGCCTTGTGGTCACGGAAGTTGTAGCAAAACGGTGCTAACGCGCTAATTGTGGTCTTGTCATGGTTGACAGGACCAGCCACGTAAACCAACCAACCAACCAAACCAGAACATTGTTGATTTTACATTTCATAATTTTAAAAGTAAGGTCACCTCAAGCTATCTCTTAAGTACCTTATATCTCACAATCAAGAATAACAATATTACAAAAATCGAAAACTTAGAGGATTAATATGTGTGGCAAATTTATTTACTATTATACAGAATTGAACTTCTGTTCAACCTAACCTAACCTAACGAAACCAAAAGATTGTTGGCTACTGGTCCTAAAGTGTCCGTTCCGTTGACCAAAAAAGAGATTTCCATACCAAATTTAATCAAAGATTTGGAATGTAATATTTCAATATGTGATATACAAGAAGATCAAAAAACGATTTTAAGAAGTAGGGCACTAAATATTTTAAATAATTTTTGTATTAATATTAACCAAATTCATAAATATGATCCCATACTTAGAGACTACAATATAACTAAACTTTTCTTGAAAAATAATGAAGATTTACTAGTTCTGAACAGTGATAAAGGAAATTGTACTGTCATTATGTATAAAGAAGAATATTTAAATGCTATGAATGAATTATTAAACGATGACCAAATGTACAAAATATTAAAGAACCCTACAGCAACAGCAATGTTTAATAAAGAGCTAAAGAACTTATAGATAAATTACATATCAATGAGCTAATAACGAATGCACAACATAAATCAATGAAAAAATCGAATATAGTAGCACCAAAACTTTATGGCATGAGGAAGACTCACAAACCAAATTTAGCGATGAGACCAGTTGTTTCATGCATTAACAGACCGTCAAGTGACATTGCCAAGTATTATCATTAAATTACATTAAAACTTTCGAATATAATATTAATAATTAAACAGAGTTTGCGCAAGAGGTGAAAAACATTAATTTACCAAAAAATTATATGATAATTTTTTTAGATGTGGTATATTTATTTACCAATATACCGTTTGTGAAGATATATGTAGATGATATGATTTTAGCTGTCCCTAATGATAAAATAGACACCGTGGTATCATGTTTTAATAGTTTTCATAATGAACTGAAATTCACACTAGAGATAGAAAAAGACAACAAAATACCTTTTCTTGATGTATATATAATTAGAAATAGTAATGGCACTATATCGACGGATTGGTACAGGAAATCCACCAGTTCGGGGAGAACGCTAAATTTTTTATCCAACCATCCTATACACCACAAGAAAAATGTGGCTATAAATATTCTCAACAAAATTTACAAAATTTCACCAAAAGAATTTTTAAATAAAACTATAAACATAATGAAAGATCTACCAGTTCAAAATAATTATCCAATATTTTTTATTAACAAGATTTACAACAATTATTTATCTAAATGAAATGAAAATATAAAATATTTAAAGTTCCAATATAGGTATACCACAATTATCAAATAACATAGAAAGACTTTTTAAGAATTTCCCAAAACAACCATAGAATAGTTTTTTATAATAGTAAGACAGTTTTTAACCTTTTTTCTAAATTAAAAGATAAGGATGATAAATTCCAACAATCGAATCTAATATATAAAATTGATTGCACTATATGTAATTCATGTTACATTGGACAAAATAAACAATTTTTGAAAAATGAGTGAACCAACATAAATATGATTGTGAGAATATCAATATAAATAAAGAAGGAAAAACTGCTCTGGCACAACATCATTTTGAACAAGAAAATCATATTTTTAATTTCGATGACGTCTAAATTCTAGACAAAGAAAAAAATTGGCTTAAGAGAAATATTAGCGAAATGATCTATAATTATAATTTAGTAGTTTTCAGCCACACACTACGTATTATGAATTCCGTTTCAAGCTTTGAACATCAGTAACTTCATATTTTTTACGATTTTTCTACTATAAAACCTATACAATAATAAACCACAAACAACACATTTCATATTTATATTACAGTAGTATGGTACCTACGATAGTCGGTAGTATGTAGTAACAAAACATACACAACAAAACAGAATAACAAAAAAAAAACAAAATTATAAGAGACATTCTCACTTACTCTCTTTAAAATTGTGTATTCTTTTTTTCCTCTCGAGTCACGAGTCTCGACTCGACACGACTCGACCTCGACGGCTCAACTATTCTTTGGCTATATATATGTAATGTACTTAACTTATGCATGTGTAAACAAAAAAATTTAAAAATTGATAAAAATCGTCATTTATCAAAATAGTTATTGAAATTTTAAATAATGATGAATGATATTAATCTGATATTAATAATCAATACATATCTAAGTATGTACTTATGAATAAACAGTCGGGCGAGTCTCTTTAAAAATCAAATATATAATTGTGTTGGTTTTTTACTTTTCTATTAAATTGTTGCATTTATGTATGAATGTTTGTATATTATTTGAAGCAATTAGAAAACTTTTCTAATTGTATTCTTTTTTGAATTCAATTTCTTCTCATATACTTAAATTTGAGTATACAGCAGTTCTTATAACCAAAATTAAATTTGAATAATTTTTTATTTTTAAATATTTTGTATGTCAATTTTATGCAGGATTACCATTTGTACAATTGTGGTAATATTTGTACGGTTTTCTCACACTCTGAACCATGTTACATGTACAATCTTAATCAAGGATTGTACGACAAATACCTTTAGGGTCTTTTTAGATTTTAAATTTTTCACATTAGGGCAAGGTAAAACGAACAACGGCAATATTGTTATAGACAACCTTGCTCATTAAAAAAATTTAACTGTATTTTGCTCCAACCTTTGTTTGTGCATTTTCCGAATGTTTTACGGATACCTATTCTGTTTTCACCATGTACCTTTAAAACATTTATTTCGAACTCGATAAATGAATAGACATAATAGTCCTCACTCACAATACCAAATAATCTAAATTCTAAATATACGTACACCAACTACAGGCTCTGTATACAATTTAATTATATTTTGACGTTATTTTAAAAATAATTTCAGTTAGTGTTTTGACGAATTTGGTTTTGTTTTCTGAATTTTTACGGATTGTATTTTTTCCATAAATTCAATTTTTCTAAACTGCAACTGTCTATTATATTAATTGGGATTCAACATAAAATTTGACTGCACATTAACATGGGCCCCTAGTACATATTCAATTAAACTAGAATAACATTAATTTCAAAACTGATACACAAAATTTAAACTGCATATATAAATCACTATTATGTGACTATAAAGAATGCATTACAAAAAAATAATCTGTCTGTCTATTTGGATATGTGTAATATATGATATGACATGTGTAATGTATACATAATTATATAATTATTGTTGTAATTTATTAGTACATTTTGTTCGTGTTTTTAAGCGCTTAAATTATTAATATTTATATAAATTTTTTTGTTTGTTAAACCTTTTTTCTTTTTTACAATTTTTGATATGTTTGGGTCAATAATGTTAAATTTACAATTTTTTTTTTTTAAGAATATTTATATGTTTTAAAAGTTTATTAGACGAGCTTAAATTATTATCTTAAGGTAGGATATAATTGTAAAATGTTAATGAGTTAAAAAACAATATATAAAGTTCTAAAAAAATTTTTTAGCCTTGAAAAAGTATAGAAAATATACGAAACGTTGGCGCAAAGATAAATTTCTTTGTGTTTTATTCAGCCCTAATCCAGAGAAAAAATTCAACAAAAGGTTATATCTTAAGGTAAACTTATTATTCTTGTAATCCATCCATACAACAGTATTAAATTTATAATTTAGTAACATTAAAATTCACAAACTTGCATACTACGAGCAATGTAATATAATATAACTTTAAATTTAGCTTTTGATTATTCATTACATGTCTGACAACTATTTGATATATGACAATATACTTTGCTAGAAGTAAAAACATTATTTATTAATTTAAAGTTTTAAATTTCTTAAGAAACTTATTTTTTAAATAAGATTTCCATGGTTTCATGTGATCGACTGTTGTTGTTGTTTCTGAAGGACCTTCACCCTTAATTTTTTTCACTTAATAATGATGATCACTTCTTTCGCATACCCTATAAGGACCAAAAAATTGCTTAACTAGTTTAGAACCAGACCTGAACTGTGTCCTTTTGATTGCAACTAAATCTCCTGATTTAATTTTCCGCTTCTTATTAAAATAATTTTTATATTATAACTGAACACTCTTTATTTTATCATATGAACGCTTTTGTGATTTATTTCTATTATTAACAAAACCAGTTATCATTTCCTTTTCTATTTCATCTTTTAAGTTATCTAGCTCATTATTATTTCTCATTGGAGTACCAAATAATAATTCGTACGGCGTTGTTTCTATACTTCTCTGATAGGTGGTACTTAAAGCTATTTGTATTTTACTTATATATCTGTGCCATTGTTAAGGATTGTCTATTGATAATTTTGACATTACCTGAATAATTATACCATTTATTCTTTCAACCTGGCCATTAGCTCTTGGAATCCCTGTTGGTGAATTTATATGTTGAATATTTAAATCTTCTAAATACTTTGCGAACTTGGTTATTATTTGTTTTGGAATTTCATAATTTGTTTTTAATACTTTTTTTTTTAGTGCATTTCTCCGCCACATAAATGTGAACGGGAAATTACACAGCCTTTCCTTTACAGGCGTGGCTGTAAATGTCATAAGGGGGAATAACTCTTGCGGCGTATGTGGAATTCGAACCCACACTCCCTCGGTGTTTACAGCGTATTTTATACGCTCTTACCCACTAGACCACCGAGGCCCCTTTATTAATACTTCTAATTTATTAATCACTTCCTTAGATGAAGTAGATTTAGTGGGATACAACCACGTATATTTACTAAATTCGTCCACTATTACTAGAACATGCTTATACATTTTGGCGGTAGCTATTATCGGCCCCACATGATCCATATGACTAGAATCCATTGGTACATCTCCTTTTGGAATAGGATGCAACCATCCTTCCTTCTTCTCTTGCCTTTTATCCACCAAAATGCATTTAATGCATGATTCCTTAAACTTTTTTAAATTGCCTACTATATTTGTGATACAATAATTCATTTCAATTAGTTCTTTCATTTTTTTCAGCCCAAGTGTCGAAGACCATGGGAATATTTAATAATTTGTTCCTCCATCCTCCAACCAATAAATCTTTACCATACTTCTCCTTATACAGGATGTTATTTTTTAAAATGTAATTTCTACATTGTTTCCCTTTCTCCAATTCCCTTGTTGTTTTAAGTATTTCTTCATCCTCTTTTTGCATAGACTTAATTTTTTCGATTATTCCTTCTTCGATCTCAACTAACATTATATGGCGGCTTAATGAGTCGACGTGTCTCTTCTTGTAGTTATTTCAACTTCTAAATTAAAGTTTGATAAAATCATCGCCCATTTATTTACACGTGAAGAAATTATTTCTTTTTTATCAATTGATCGCTTAAAGGCAATACAGTCAGTGACGACTTTGAACGAGACTCCTTCTAAATATACCTTAATTTTTTTATTGTATACCGCTGTTCAATATCAGATGTCGTTTTACTCCAATAATGTATTGGGTGTGGTTCATTCCTGTCATCTTCTTGTAATAAGATTGCTGCTAATCCATACTTTGAAGCATCTGTGTGTAGCTCTAACTTTTGCCCTGGTTTATATATACTTAACACAGGCTCATTTCATAAGGCAACCTTTAATTTCTCTACGGTTGCATTTTCCTTTTCTCCCATAGCAAATAATTCGGTACTCATTTACGAAAGTAACTCGTTAGTCCGATAAAACTTTCGAACTGCTGTATTGTTTTAATAGTTGAAAACTTCCTTACCTCTTCTGTTTTCAACAGGGATAGTCGAATTTCTCCATTACTTAGGTATTCAATTTGCTGAGTTAAAAAAATGCTTTTTTCCCAGTTTATACTTAAATTATATTGTGCTGCGCTCGTTACAGAGTCTACTAAATTGTCTAAAGCTTCTTCTTCCGTGGATCCACCCATAATGATGTCATCCATATAAGTGTGGGAAATTTTTGAATTGATGAAATCCTTAAATATATATTGCACGTACCGCAGAAATATTGTTGGCGATGTAGTCAGACTGAAAGGTGCTCAGGTGAACTCGTACTGGCCATTATACTGGCCTGGTATACATGTAAGTGTATACTACTTTCCTCTATTTGTATATAGAAAAATCCGTTCTTCAGATCGATTGTAGAAAACCATTTATAATTACCCAATCGGTCCAATTGGTTTTCAATTAAAGGCATAGGTTGTCTATCCTTATAATCTTCTTGTTTACAGAGACGTTTAGTGACGTTCTTTTTATTAACCAGTACTATTGGACTCGCATAATTAGAAAATGATTCTCTAATTATTCCTTCCTTCAACCATACATTTATTTGCTTTTCTACTATTTCTTACTAATTGGAAAATCAATTTCTTGCCATGGAATTCTATCATAGCCATTATATATCTTATTAATTATTTCAATGCTTTCCTGGTTCACTGTTGTAATATTTAACTCTTTATTATCTTCTATCGTTATATTGAACATAAATATTTTTCCTGAAGATAGTGCTATTTTTATTTCTGTTTGATGTATGAAAATATTGTTGATGAAATCGGTACCGAGTATAACCTCATATGGAATTGCGTTGCGTTGTCAGGAAGATTTGTTTCCGTTTGAAAAAATTCTTTTGAATCATTGGTAAATCTTTCCCATTTATTGTGAATTTTTTCCAACGAGTCAAACCAAAATTTTGATTGATCCCTTAATTTAAATACCACACTGGCCATTATTAACTCCTCACTTCAACCATACCCAGTTTTTAATAAATTAATGTTTTCAATCCATTGGTTCACTCCCAGTGTACCTTCGCCTCCAGGATTAAAATCGGATAATATTTTGATTGTTTCCCTTAATCCTAATTGACTATTAATATTTCTTTCTCGATTTTGATCAATTTAATTTCAATCATTTTTTTCCCCACTTTTTCACAAATTTGTAATTGTTTCTCTTTATTTGTCACTTCCAATATTATGTTCTATAATTCAATTTCTTCTGCATTTGAGTCTTCTCGTATTTCTGCTTCTACGTTTCCATGTATATCATTAATTATTTCATTGATATCCCCATTACTATTAGTACTGTCCTCGCTATTCATTATCCTTTGAACCAATATGGTTTTTGTTCATCTTGTGGATAAGGATTTGTTTCTTAATATTTGTTTTAGCTCTTTGACTTTTAATTCGTTTAACATCCTTATTTTAGTCATCTTTTATTGCAATACAACCACTGGTTTATGTTTTCTTTGTATTATATCGACTTCTGTGAGTACTGTACTAATACTAATATTTCAGTACTTTAACAAACCATAACAACAACAAAAAAAAACAAAATGCAAAATCATATTTACTATTGTCTGATTTTCCTGTTTTTTTTTTAAACTCTAAATGCCTGTGTTGCTTCTTTTTTTTTTAAAACAAAATTTTGTTTAAATTTGTTTATTTTATATCAAAACATCAATATTTTCCACTTAAATATAAAAGTGAAATATATTGATGTTTTGAAAATAAAAAAATAAACGTTTACATATATATTGTTTTTATTAGTGTTTTTATTTAGTTCCGCTAACAATCTAATCTATTCAACATGTGCTTTTTGACTGACTCATTCCATCTTTTACTTCGTCATCTATTCTTAACTCAATTGCTACACACAGTTGCCAATTTTCTTAAAACTTAAAATACAACTCACTCATTCAGTTACAAAAAAAATATTCTAAACAATGCTTAAATATCTTACAAGCCGGAACGCTTATTTTATTTTATTCACAAATAACTTTTTTTCAAAGTTTTCGTTGAATGTTCCGACTTGTAAGCTGTAAAGGCGTTGTTATAAATATCGTGCACTAAAAGAACTGTTTTCTTTTGTATGCAGTTGTTTTTTCTTGATTTAATTATTTTTTGTAAAGATATGGTAAGGTTTTTAACCTTTTCGCGCCGAATGCTTTTTGTTTTAAAATATACTTTTTTATATTGAAAATTTTTAATTTCTACTTTTTAATATGATTAAATACAAAAAATACTTTAAAGAATTCTCCTAAATCTATAATCCTAAATCTATAAAGAATGGGGGGAAATGAGGTAGCAAGCGAAATAAACTGGCAGGTTCCAGATATGCTAGCTTAGCCTCTGCTACTCTACACCAAGTTTTACCTACACGAGGTCTCCCCTGTTACGCTGAGCAACACAATCGAAATATTTGGTAACCAATCCTGGTGGAGTAAATGGGTCGGTAAACAGACAAAACTGGTGGGTTTTCCTGGGTTATGTCGATAGGCCAGGTAAATAATTGTAGCGTCTCTCCTATAATAGGCGGCTATAAACGGCATCTGTTCCCTAGGCTAATGGCGGCTGATTTATAAAGAAGGAAAACTAACGCAAACCCTCCAGAAGGCAACGGGAAACCACTGGAGTATTTCTCACTAGAAAAATCATATAATAAGTGAAATAGAAAAACGGCGCTCAGTCTCCGAAAAAAAGAGGGTGCTAAGAATCCCCGGAGGTAAAGTAAAAACCACACTAAATATATTCACTTGGAAGGTTAATAGCCTATTTGAAGCAGGTAAACTAGCAGTCCAAGAAGTGCAGCGCTTAAAAATCGATATTCTGGGTTTAAGAGAAGCATGGTGGCCGAATCGCGAATCCAATATAAATGGTGCAAAATTTTTTTATTCAGGGAACGATACACCAAACTACCGAAATGGCGTGGGCATTATAGTTGCCTAACACATAAAACATAACATAACCGAATTCGTACCACATTCTGACAGAGTTATGTTGATAAAGATTAATACAAAGCCTGTAGCATTTAACATCATACACATATATGCGCCCACTGCTGATAAGCCCGATGATGAAATATAAGAATTATATCAACAAGTATCATGTCTCCAAAAACAAGCAAAACCTCATAAGTTCATCATAGTAATGGGAGATTTTAATGCTATAATAGGCACCAGAAGAGTGGCTGAAATAGTTGGACCATTTGCTCTAGGTTCCAGAAACAAGAGAGGCGAATGTTTCATACAATTTTACCAAGAAGAAGTCTTTAAAATTACCAATACATGGTTTTGTTTACCACTACGAAGGTTGTACACCAAATCACAACAGGACAGCAGTGCAAATATTATTCGCAATCAAATTGATTACATTCTGGTCAACAAACGCTTCAGTTCATCTAATAAAAAAAGTTTGCACATATCCAGGAGCTGATGTACTGTCTGACCACAATCTTCTTTTAGCAAAAGTAAATATAAAATTATCCAGAGGTAGGAGAAGTAACCAGCAACCGAAATTGGATATTGGAAAGCTAAAAGACGATGAAGTGAAAAATCAATTGACTGACGCAATCAGTAGTATGGATATGCCGGTTCTGGTGCAGGAGGAGCTTTTTTAAAGCTTTTAGTCTTCCGAAAAGTATGCAAAAAAATTATTTGCATATATTGCATAAAAGTATGCAAAATGAGTAAAAAGAATTGTGTCTTTGATATTTTAAATTAAAAAAGTTATAGTGCTGAATATTTTAAATTGGTATAAAAATATGAAAACTTTTTAAAGTTTGGTTTAAAAATTTCAGAGCTTGGTTTAAATACAAAATTATTATAAAAGTTTCAACATATTTACCAAAAGTCAAATTTACATTCTATTATAACAATTTTAGTTCTCCTAACCTTATTTAAAAAAATTAGTAGGGTGAAGATATGAAAAGTTTTTAAAGTTTGGTTTAAAAGTTTTTAAAGTTTATTATTATTAAAGTTTATTGATTATTCTAAATTTAACTTAGTGGTTAGTATATCAGTTATGTTTTAATTTGAAATTTAAAAAGCTTAAGCTATGGTGCTGAATATTTTAAATTAAGATTTAAAAATTTCAAAGTTTGGTTTAAATACAAAATTATTATTAAAGTTTAAACATATTTACCAAAAGTCAAATTTACATTCTATTATAACAATTTTAGTTCTCCTAACCTTATTTAAAAAAATTAGTAGGGTGAAGATATGAAAAATTTTTAAAGTTTGGTTTAAAAGTTTTTAAAGTTTATTATTATTATAGTATATCAGTTATGTTTTAATTTGAAATTTAAAAAGCTTAAGCTATGGTGCTGAATATTTTAAATTAGGATAAAAATATGAAAAGATTTTAAAGTTTGGGTTTAAAAATTTCAAAGTTTGGTTTAAATACAAAATTATCAAGAAAGGTTAAACATATTTACCAAAAGTCAAATTTATATTCTATTATAACAATTTAAGTCCTCCTAACCTTGTAAAAAAAAATTAGTAAGGTGAAGATATGAAAAGTTTTTAAAGTTTATTATTATTAAAGTTTAAACTTTAATAATAATAAGTTTAATATTTACTTGAAAAAAAAGTTTGATTTGAATAGGTACATAAAGAAATGTATACAAAATAATTTTAAATGAAATGTTTTGTTATAATAAATATATTATTTATAAAATAAATAATAAAAGTTTTGAGCTAAACGGTTGAAATATAATGAAATATTATGAACTTTGAGAAGTTTTAAAAGTTTTTTATGTTTTCAATTTTTTAAAAACTTTTTTAACTAATGACAAGGATGGTGTATGCATTTTATCAAAAAATTTTAGAAGAACAGCAGAACACCAAGTTATCACTGTACCTGAAATAAAAACCTACAAAATAAAAGCTGAAAAAAGAAAATTTAATGAAATTTATTCTTCTGTACCTTTTGGTTTTATAAAGAGAAAATAGATTTAAAAAACCAGTAAAGTAAAAAACTGCTGTAAAAGCCTTTAAAATTATAAATTGAAAAAATTTTGTTAAAATCAATATTTTTTTATTTCAATTAAAAACATAACTTTTTTTATTTTTTATTTTTTATGATTTTTGAAACTGTAAACTTACAACCCTGTAAATTTTTTTAAAAATGTGTAAAGTAAAAAAAATCTGTAAAAACCTTTTAAATTATAAAATAGAAAAATAATGATTAATTTTTATTACTATATTTTATTTTTTTAAAATATTACATATTTTTAGTTTTTTTATTTTTTCTGGAACATTTTTGTAATTTTCACGAAAAACTCTGTAATTAATTTTCTGATTTCTCTTCTCCACACAGGTTATACGATTATTTGACCTGTGTCTTGTCATTATTAACAGCTTTCCATTTCCGCAATAGTCTATGTTATATTTATTTTCTTCTAATGTCCTTATTGGATATATAAAAAATTTTAGTATATCAAACTCGAAGGACAGTAGAAGATTTGGAAGATCAAACGTAAAGTGAAGCTTAAATTTATGTTGCCCCTGTCTCACGTATAGGATCCTATATATTGCCTCCTCTAATTTATAAATTGGTACGCTTATTTTGTATATAAAGTAAAGTATATAAAGTATATGAGTATATTTTATTTTTAACAAAGTAAATTTGTACAGTACAATATTAAGATAAAAAATGAAAGATTGCGGAAGAATTAATTATAACACAGAAATATGCCTGCCAGGGCATATTTTTGTTTTTATTCAAAAGTTTTTTTGGGGTATTCCCTTTTTAATTGCTGGTAAGTAATAAAAAAGAAAATTTTTTAAGTTTTTATTCGCCTAATTATAAATACATTTTTTAATTTTTTCTAGCGGGCTTTGCTGCATACGTTGCAGAGGCAACAACGGAATACTACGAAATTGATTTTTTTTGTTGACGAGCTAAATAGTGATATCGCCTTATTTACAAAATGTTTAGAAAGGCTAAAAAATTTTGAAATCGATTACCAAATAAACGTACCAATTTATAAATTAGAGGAGGCCATATATAGGATCCTATACGTGAGACAGGGGCAACATAAATTTAAGCTTCACTTTACGTTTGATCTTCCAAATCTTCTACTGTCCTTCGAGTTTGATATACTAAAATTTTTTATATATCCAATAAGGACATTAGAAGAAAATAAATATAACATAGACTATTGCGGAAATGGAAAGCTGTCAATAATGACAAGACACAGGTCAAATAATCGTATAACCTGTGTGGAGAAAAGAAATCAGAAAATTAATTACAGAGTTTTTCGTGAAAATTACAAAAATGTTCCAGAAAAAATAAAAAAACTAAAAATATGTAATATTTTAAAAAAATAAAATATAGTAATAAAAATTAATCATTATTTTTTTATTTTATAATTTAAAAGGTTTTTACAGATTTTTTTTACTTTACACATTTTTAAAAAAATTTACAGGGTTGTAAGTTTACAGTTTCAAAAATCATAAAAAATAAAAAAATAAAAAAAGTTATGTTTTTAATTGAAATAAAAAAATATTGATTTTAACAAAATTTTTTCAATTTATAATTTTAACGGCTTTTACAGCAGTTTTTTACTTTACAGGTTTTTTAAATCTATTTTCTCTTTATAAAACCAAAAGGTACAGAAGAATAAATTTCATTAAATTTTCTTTTTTCAGCTTTTATTTTGTAGGTTTTTATTTCAGGTACAGTGATAACTTGGTGTTCTGCTGTTCTTCTAAAATTTTTTGATAAAATACATACTTGTCATTAGTTAAAAAAGTTTTTAAAAAATTGAAAACATAAAATCTTTTAAAACTTCTCAAAGTTCATAATATTTCATTATATTTCAACGGTTTAGCTCAAAACTTTTATTATTTATTTTATAAATAATATATTTATTATAACAAAACATTTCATTTAAAATTATTTTGTATACATTTCTTTATGTACCTATTCAAATCAAACTTTTTTTTCAAGTAAATATTAAAGTTTAAACTTTAATAATAATAAACTTTAAAAACTTTTCATATCTTCACCTTACTAATTTTTTTGCATAAGGTTAGGAAGACTTAAATTGTTATAATAGAATATAAATTTGACTTTTGGTAAATATGTTTAACCTTTCTTGATAATTTTGTATTTAAACCAAACTTTGAAATTTTTAAACCCAAACTTTAAAATCTTTTCATATTTTTATCCTAATTTAAAATATTCAGCACCATAGCTTAAGCTTTTTAAATTTCAAATTAAAACATAACTGATATACTAACACTAAGTTAAATTTAGAATAATCGATAAACTTTAATAATAATAAACTTTAAAAACTGTTAAACCAAACTTTAAAAACTTTTCATATCTTCACCCTACTAATTTTTTTAAATAAGGTTAGGAGAACTAAAATTGTTATAATAGAATCTAAATTTGACTTTTGGTAAATATGTTGAAACTTTAATAATAATTTTGTATTTAAACCAAACTTTGAAATTTTTAAATCTTAATTTAAAATATTCAGCACCATAGCTTAAGCTTTTTAAATTTCAAATTAAAACATAACTGATATACTAACCACTAAGTTAAATTTAGAATAATCAATAAACTTTAATAATAATAAACTTTAAAAACTTTTAAACCAAACTTTAAAAACTTTTCATATCTTCACCCTACTAATTTTTTTAAATAAGGTTAGGAGAACTAAAATTGTTATAATAGAATGTAAATTTGACTTTTGGTAAATATGTTGAAACTTTTATAATAATTTTGTATTTAAACCAAGCTCTGAAATTTTTAAACCAAACTTTACAAAGTTTTCATATTTTTATACCAATTTAAAATATTCAGCACTATAACTTTTTTAATTTAAAATATCAAAGACACAATTCTTTTTACTCATTTTGCATACTTTTATGCAATATATGCAAATAATTTTTTTGCATACTTTTCGGAGGACAAAAAGCTTTAAAAAAGCTCCTCCTGCACCAGAACATATCCATATTACTGCAATCAATGATCAGTTAAACCTCGTTATAGAAGAAAACGATGACATTTGGGTGCGCACAAAAATTATACTAAATGAAACGTCCAAACATATTTGAGGTACAAAAAAAAAAAAGTATAATGCAAAAAAAAATGGATGACGGTTGAGATACTGCAGTTAATGGATGAATTACGCAAATACAAAAACAAACAACATATTCATCGAATATAGACATATTCATCGTAAAATAAGGTCGAAAAAAAGAATAGCAAAAGAAAATTGGTTAAAACGGGAATGCTATGAAATTGAAAAAGTACAACACCTGCATGATGACTTCAGTTTACACAAAAAGCTGAAAGAAACAGCAGGGGTGTACAAAATATCACATACTTCCACACTTCTTAAAGAAAACGGTAAAATAATTACTGAAATTGATGAAAAAACTAAAACTTGTGAAGAATATATTAGGAAATTGTTTAGTGATTCTACTCGTACTCGTGTACAATGTTGAAATGTCTGCAGAACCATCCGAAACATATATAACCAAAGATGAAATCAAAAAAGCGGTTATGTCAGCCAAAAATAATGAAGCCGTAGGACCAGACGAGACTCCGTCAGAAATAATTAAACTGATCAATAACGAAAACCTCATTGTGCTCGAAAAAATTTTGAACAATATTTACAATACCGGAAGTTTCCCACAAGATTGGCTAAAATCAACATTTGTCACTCTTCCGAAAAAAGCTAATGCCAATGCGATGACCACCGATTAATAAGTTTAATGAGCCATGCACTCAAAATCTTTCTGAAAGTGCTACATACTCGTATATACAAAAATTGTGAGTCGCTCATCGACAGAACGTCAAACAAGGAACTGGAACTAGAGAAGCTCTTTTTAATATTCAAGTACTAGTGCAGAATTGTCGTGATGTTCATAAAGATGTTTTCTTATGTTTTGTGGATTATGAAAAGGCGTTTGATAAGGTTAACCATCAAAAACTTATGGAGGTATTAAATAGATTTGGCATAGATCAAAATATCATAATGTGTATAAATAGCTAATATTGGCAACAAACAGGCTGTGTAAAAATAAATAGTGGGCTGACGCAAAGCGTTGATATACAAAAAGGAGTTCGATAAGGCTGTATTCTCTCTCCTCTAATATTTAGCATCTATGCTGAAGCCATTTTTCAGGAATCATTGAACGATGTAGATGTTGGTGTAAAAGTGAATGGCACATATATAAATAACATCAGATATGCATATGATACAGTCCTTATAACAGACAAACTAAGGGATTTATAGCATATAGTCGAGAAAGTAAACCACCATAGCGAATTGTTTAACTTAAAAATAAACATCTCAAAAACTAAATTAATAATCGTAAGTAGAAAAAGCACCTTACACTGCAGTAACAATTAAAATAAATAACCGTCAATTGTTAGAGTCTCCGCGCACAAATATCTCGGATGCTGGTTACTCGGAGCTGCGAAAAAGAAATTAGATGTCGAATTGAAACAGCAAGAAATGCATTTCCTAAACCCAAAAAAGTTTTTTGCTGTCGTGACATGAACTTGGGCCTTCTCTTACGATTCGTTAAATGCTATGTTTGGTTTATACTTCTATATGATCTAGAAACATGGACCTTAAAAGTAAGAGAGCTCAACAAGCTCGAAGCTTTCGAAATGTGGATCTGCCGAAAAATGCCGTGGACAGATCACATTAGAAACGAAGAAGTTCTACGAAAAGCAAACAAACATAGAAAGAGAACTACTTTTAAGGCTAAAGAAATAAAAAAACATCCTACTTTGATCATATTATGCGAGGAAGCAAATACGAGCTACTTCAATTAATAATGCAAGGAAAAATTGAAGGAAAAAGAGGTATAGGAAGAAAACAACTAACATGGTTGCGCAACAATTAGGGATAGACAGCAAAAGAAGAAGAAGAAGATAGAAAGAATTACATACATATCTATATAATCTATAATTATAATTTAGTAGTCTTCAGCCACACACTATGTATTATGAATTCCGTTTCAAGCTTTGAACATCAGTAACTACATCTTTTTTACGATTTTTCTACTATAAAACCTATACATAATATTAATAATAAAACATAAACAACACATTTCATATTTACATTACTGTAGTATGGTATCTACGATAGTCGGTACTCGGTCGGTAGTAACAAAACGTACACAACAGAATAACAAAAACAAACACAAAATTATAAGAGACATTCTCACTTTACTCTCTTTAAAATTGTGTATTTTTTTTTCCTCTCGAGTCTCGACTCGACCGCAACGGCTCAAACTATTCTTTGGCTATATGTATGTAATGTACTTTAACTTATGCATGTATAAAGAAAAAAATTTAAAAATTGATAAAAATCCTCATTTATCACAATATGTATTGAAATTTTAAATAATGATGAATGATATTGATCTGATATTAATAATCAGCATGTATCTAAGTATGTACATGTATGATCAGCGGGCAGGGTCTCTTTAAAATTCAAATATATTATTGTTTTGGTTTTGTACTTTTCTATTAAATTGTTGCATTTATGTATGAATGTTTGTATATTATTTGAAGCGATTAGAAAACTTTTCTAATTATATTCTTTTTTGAATTCAATTTCTTATCATATAAGTACTTAAATTTTAGTATACAGCAGATCTTACAACCAAAATTAAATTTGAATAATTTTTTATTTTTTTGTATGCCAATTTTATATAGAGTTAACATTTGTACAATTGTGGTAATATTTGTACGGTTTTCTAGCCCTCTGTACCATGTATATAATCTTAATCAAGGATTATACGCCAAATATACGGTCTTTTCAGATTTTAAATTTTGCACATTAGGGCAAGATAAAACGAACAACGGTAACATTGTTACAGACAACGTGGCTTATAAAAGAATTTAACTGAATTTTGCTCCAAACTTTGTTGTAAAGGTACGTGGGGAAACTTTATTTTCCCCACGCACCTTTAAAACATTTATTACGAACTCGATAAATAAATAGACATAATAGTCCTCACTCACAATAGCAAATAATCTAAATATACGTACACCAACTACAGGCTCTTTATTTTAAAAATAATTTCAGTTAATGTTTTGACGAATTTGATTTTGCTTTCTAATTTTTTACGGATTGTACTTTTTCCATAAATTCTATTTTTCTAAACTGAAAACTGTCTATTATATGAATTCGGATTCAACATAGAATTTGACTACACTTTAACAGGGGCCCCTAGTTATAATACAATACATTCAGTAATTTTGATCTTAATTTACTATATAGGGTCCGAAAATGTTTTGTATTAATAATTTAAATTTCTAATTTGTATTTCAGAAAATTTCAATATTTCATACAAAAATATTTTTTAATTTTTAAAAAAATATTCTTCTAAGCAAAAACAGAAAAAATAAAAACAATTAATAGATCTTCCCTACAATTTGCAACACACTTAAGCAATATTATAATAAAATGTTGTTGAAATATTTAAAAAATATTCAAATATTATGTATGTGTTGTGTATAGTAATTCTTTTTGAAATGAGATCTATAAAATTATATTTTAAAATTATAAGAACAACATTTGTTTGTGATACATATAGATATGTATGTATGTATGTATGCTAAAATAAATTTTTTTTTCAGAGACAAAAAAAATCAGTTCGAAGAAAATGAATTATGAACTGAATGAATGAATGAAAAAATAATTTTTTTTTGTTTTGTTTTTCTTATGTTTTTTTTCTTTCCTTTTATCGCCGCCCGACTTACGTTTTTTATTTAATTAAAACAATTTAGTTGTTTTGGTGTGGTCTTAGACTGATTTTTATTTTATATGTTGATTTATTTTTTTAAAAAAATTTTAGAATTACTTAATGTTAAGATTAATTAGCATTTCTTAATTATGAAATGTTCAGCAAATATCAATGTACATTTATTTAAAATTTATTAATGAAAATTTTTTTTTAGATTTTAAATTTCAGTTTCTTACTTTTAATATAGCAACTTACATACATAATTTTATTTATTTTTTTTCTGTTTTATATTTTTGCAATCATATAATTATACCTACATTAATGGCATTGTGTACGTATTACCTAATACATATTTTTATACCCTACACATTAAGTATAGGGTATATTAACTTTGGTATGGTGTTTGTAACCACCAAAAAGAAGCGAGTTAGGTATAGACATGTATATATATTCTGAATCAGGATCACCGCCGGACTCGATTTAGCGATGTCCGTCCGTCCGTACGCACGATAACTCCAAAAATAATGATGCTATCTTGATGAAATTTATACTGTAGGTTAACAATGACTAAGGTAAGGTGGGGATTGTAAATGGGCGAAATCGGACCATGCGTTCGAGTACCTCCCATACAACTTCCAAAACCTAATACGCATATTTTCGAAATTAATAAAGATAGAAACTTAAAATTTTGCACGAGGGTGTGTTTTTCTGAATCCCTGATATCCCCAAAATTTGAGATGAAGTGGAGTGGTTGTTCGGGTACCTCCCATACAACTCCCAAAACCGAACATGCATATCTTCGAAATTAATAAAGATAGGAACTTCAAATTTGATAGGAGGGTGCTGTTTCCTAAATCCCTGATTTGTCTAAAATTTGAGAGAAATTGGAGTGGTCGTTCGGGTACCTCCCATACAACTCCCAAAACCGAACAAGCATATCTTCGAAATTAATAAAGACAGAAACTTCAAATTTGGTACTAGGGTGTTGTTTCCTGAATCCCTGATTTGTCCAAAATTTGAGATGAATTGGTGGAGCTGTTCGGGTACCTCCCATACAACTCCCAAAACCGAACATGCATATCTTCGAAATTAATAAAGATAGGAACTTCAAATTTGATACGAGGGTGCTGTTTCCTAAATCCCTGATTTGCCTAAAATTTGAGATGAATTGGAGTGGTCGTTCGGGTACCTCCCATACAACTCCCAAAATCGAACAAACATATCTTCGAAATTAATAAAGACAGAAACTTCAAATTTGGTACAAGGGTGTTGTTTCCTGAATCCCTGATTTGTCCAAAATTTAAGATGAATTAGAATGGTTGTTCGGGTATCTGCCACACAACTCCTAAGACCAAACAAGCATATCTTCGAAATTAATAAATATATAAACTTGAAATTTGATATAAGAATGTTCTACCCTGTTGATGTCTCTAAAATTTGAGATGAATTGGGGTGGTGGTCCGCGTACCTTCACACACTTCCCAAGACCTAACAATCATATTTTCGAATTTAATAAAGATAGAAACCTGAAATTTTGTACAAAGGTTGTAACAGCATTTATTTTTTTTAGCTTGTATTAAATACCTAACTAAAATAACTTATGGATTTTTAATTTAATTTGAATGTTTTAGGTGTAGGGTATAAATAAGTCGGTTGCATCGACTTACTGTTATTTTTACTTGTTTTTGTTAATACATATTATAATTTTTTTATAGAACGAAAGAAATGTACTTGTATAAAATGAACTTTAATAATGTGAAATAATATGAAAAAATTGACAATAAAATATTTGTTTACAAATTAAAATTACATTTATTTACAATTTATAAAAAATTATAACATGATATTTAACACATTTTTTTTTTTTAAACTGCGTGTTAGCATAGGTCAGTTAAAATTAAAACTTAAAAATTAAAAAAAGAATGCAATATAAAAAATAGTATACCTATAAAAAGTTTATACAAAATAAAGTAAAAAACATTTTATTTTGTTTTTTTTTTCTCAATTTTTCAAATTATATATTTGAGCCATTTCTATGAGTTTTGGTCTTATTTTATTTTCGTTATTAACAGATGTTATTTATTTTCTATGAACATTAAAAATACTAGATAACCTTAATTTATATTTACAGTAAAAATACATAATTAAAATTAAAACTACAAAAAATATTGAGCAAACAAATGAAGAAATTCCGTAATTAATAACTTTATGGAATTTTAATTTCTCCACTTCTTTTATATTTTGTACTCGTTGCAATACGATATCGTCAAAAGTTATATTTTCTGATTCATAAGTTATATTTTAAAAATTTGGTACAACAAATCTTTCTATGAATTGGAAAACATTATTAGTAAAATTTTTATTGCCAATTGTTACTGTGCAATTATTAAAATTAATAAAAAAGTTTCCGTTTAGTGCAATTTTTCTTTCATTCATCACAAGTACTTATAAGAAATTTATTTTGAAAATTGTTTAAAATTATTATTTGGTTATTCAATTCAGTTATTTCTTCGTTTGAATCTTTTACCAATTTACATTTTTTTTTTATATGACACAATTTTCGCTTAATTTGAATTCTTTTAAACTTAATTCTTCTATGTAACTAAACGTTTTATTTTCGTATTTATTTAATAATAAACTCAATTTGTTCATTGATTTTCTTATTGTTTTTGTTTGTTATTGGTACAATCATTTTCTTATCAACTATTATTGATTCAGAAGAAATATTTATAGCAAAAACAATTGATTCATTAACTAATTTTGCTAAACCTTAATTTTTTTAAATCTATATTATATTTGGTGATTTCTTCATTTGTTAAGATATTTGGATGTAATAGACCTAATCTAGCGGTTGCTACGTTATTTTGAATGTGTTCTACTTTTTCGTTTATAACATTCAGTTTCAATTGTATTTCAAAAAAATGTTGTTCAGAAAGTATTTTAGTTTCAGTGTCATTAAGAATTGAAAATGTTTTTAAAATTTTGTTTCTGTCTGATTGGACAATGTTTTTGAGAAGTATAAATGTGGTATTAAAATTGTCATTAATTTGAATTTGTTGGTTTATTTATAAAGTCAATTGTATTATGAATATTTTGATCTTGTAATACAAAATGGTTTTCGATATTTTGATGATCTTCATTGTCTAAAGTGCCGTAGAGCCATTTCCAAATAGTACCTATTGGGTTGATCAGGCCGCTTTTAGTCCTATGTGAAATTACTATACGAACCTTATTTCTGATTGATTCTATTTGCATTTTTAATAAATTTTTATTAATTAATAAAGATGAATTATTTATTTTGATTTCTATATGGTTTAAAATTTGAAAAATTTCTATAGGATTTATTATATGTTAGATAATATCAAAATTGGTTACTATTTCTGCTTGGTCTATTTTGATTTCCACGTATCTATATTCTGAATCTAAACGATCCACAGTTAACATCGCTGCAGTAGTTGGGGTTAGAGCGAGTAACAAAAGTATAATCCATATTGGAAAAAGTAGTTCCTATATATAATTCTAATACCCATATCTTTTTGGAGGGCGTATTTTTTCATGTCTAGTAGTGTAAAAAGCCATTTGTGGACTTGTCAGTATGTGAAGTTGAAGGTTGAGGATCTGTTCTAATGTCAACATGTTTTTCTTATCTTTGATTTTCTTCTATTGATTTCGAATTTTTGTATAACATTGTCATCATTTTTATATTTAAAAGGTCTTTTTATGTTACTTAGGTGAATACTGTGCAATTTATATTTTCTGAATTTTGGTTGTTCTTTATGTCGAAGTAACTTATAATTTTTTATAAAACCTTCTTCTCTATTTTCGATATAGTCTGCCCTATTTACATTATTTTTTTCGATAGTATTGATCTTTTTGTCATTAATCCTTTGTTTTCTTATTTTGTAGTCGATATGTTTATCTTGAACTTGGAATGGCGTTGTTTTAATTGTAGAATGGGAAGTGCTGTTGTATATTTTAACAGCTTTTAACATTTGTAACTTAACTGGTAATTTCTCTTCTAAATTAAGTGGTCTAATTTTTTCAGTTATCGTGTTATGGAACTTTTCTATATCTGAGTTTCCGGTTTGACTATTGGGTTTTGTAAAGTGAAATGTAATCCCCTCGTTTATGCAAAAATCTCTTATATTTCTCGTGTTGAATTCATTATTAAAAACGAGTTTATTTATTTTACCTTTAATTGAAAGAAACTGCATCAATTTTTCTATAATTGTTTGATTGTTTCTGTCTTCTAAGAAAAAGCTTATTGAATGTTTAGAAAATTTATCAAAAAAGTTTATGAATGAATGTTTACTATTTATATATATATCTACGTGAAATATTTTGTTTGTGTTAGAAGGAGTTTTTGTCAATGAAAATTTATTTTTGATAGGTTTTCTATCATATTTAGCTGCGGAGCATATGTCATAGTTATTAATAATTTCATTTGCTTTAATTTTCAGGTTTGAATGACATATTTTGGACTTAATTCCTTCGTAAGTTGGTATTAAGGTTATTTGTTTTTTCAATTATTCGTCATTTTGTATATCTCTTGCATAAAATGAGCATTTTACAAATTTAATTTTTTTTATGTTAGGAGGAAATAGTGAAATTAATTTATTTTGCAATTTGTTGTACGCGTGATCATTTAGCTCAGAAAAAATTCCTATTTTACCTTTACTTATATGTATTCTTAATAAATCATCAAGTTTTTCATGACTTAAGTCTTTCTTTTCTATGAAAATTCTCTTATTACCGAATATGGTTTCAAGTTCTTTGTCTTTTGATTCTTTTAAAATTATTTGCATTTTGAATCTCACGTGTCTGGGATTAGTATATGATCATTAAAATTTTCTATAGCAGAATGTGCCGTATTTCCGTCTAAAGATTCTTCAGGTATATTTATTTCATTTAGGTTGTTACACATGTTCTTAAAAGTCAATTTTGAGATTTCGCTATCTAATGGAGATGCACTAGAATAATTGTCACTAAAAACATTTATTTCATTGATTTTCTAATTTATTCTGCTAAGAAAATCAGCCACTTTATTATCTTTTCCTTTGATAAATTGTCAATTTTAATGTCGTATTCACCTAACTGTATTAACCACCTTTGTAGTCTCGAGTTAATGTCTTTTCCGGAATATTTGGTTTGCAACCATTTTATTGGCTGATGGTCTGTTTGAAGTACAAATGGTTTTCCATATAAATATGGTCTAAAATATTTAGTTCCCCAAAAAATAGCCAATAATTCATTTTCTATTAGTAGTGTAGCTATGAGAGTTCTGGAACACTTTTTCATACAAACTTTATATGGAGACAAAAAATGAGTTTTCTAGTGTTGTCATCGTAGCTTATGATAGTTGATTAGAAAGAAGGACATATAAGTTGTATGGTACAACGACACTACCACTAGCACTGATTGGTTGTGTGGATGTGTGTGCATGACAAAAAATTGCAAATATAAAAAATTCACATTATTAAGATATGAATTCATATACGTATATATCATATATAAATAATGTTAAAATAGTACATTATGCTGTTGTTGTTATTTTTTGTTTTTAACATATGGAATGGTGCGATAAGAGGACAAATTAATTTGAAATAATATTTATTTGTTAGTATGTTTTGGATATGAATAATTATGGTTTTTTGTTTTGAACACATTCTTATCAACATTAAATTTTTTTTTTTATAGCTTTTTCTTATGAAATAACCCATTTGTAAATCTTTCAATATTTTATAAAAGTAAGTATTGCATCATACAAAATAAATATTGTGTAGTAAACTTACTACATTGATTCTGAAACTTTAAACGATATTGAAATTTTACTAACAATAAAAGTTAATTTTCCTTTTTTCGTTTTTTTTTTTTTTCTTTTGTTTGATTAAATATGTGAAAAATATGTTTTGCTGACGTTAAAATATATATGATATAATGTGAACCACGTAGTAAACTTACTATATAGCCCACATTATCTATTTTATGATTGACATTTTGTATACCTATATAGAAGAAATTCATCATGATCTACAATATAATAAATATATCATTTGCCGATATTTTCCAAGTTCCATAATCAATGTAGTAAGGTTCACATTATATTATATACATTTTACCGTATGTGACGTCATTTTCAATTTATTTTTTTATTACACAACTCAATTCTTATTATTTTAATATTTTTTGTTTTTTCTCTAATTATTATTTTTAAAAACTAAATCAGCAATTTTTGAATTTTTCTATTTCAAAATCATCCTTTTTACAGATAAGCACTTCACCTAAAATTTATATTGTGTTGAAACAATAACACAAACACAAACACACACACACACACACAATTAAAACAGCAAAACAAAATTCTAAATATAGGATAGGATATTTTTGATAATTTCATAACACTAATATCTTTACAACTAAAATATAGTCTATTCAAAATCATCTAAAATCGTTGATACATGGTTTCGACAACTTCGGCGGGTTTACTTATTAACAACTTCAACGGATTCATGCTTATAGCATTTCTAGTCAAGCTCCAAGTTTACGACTCTATCGAAATTCAAAAACCATTTCAAAACCTAATTCTTCTCAAATTTCATTGAATCATTCAACCTTCTGATCCTAAAATCAATTTCATTATACTTACTCTTAGTTATCACTTTCAAAATAAAAAAAAAAAAAAAATACTGATACTGATACTGATACTGATAAGAAAATTATGTTTTGTCGTTGCTAAAATTTTTCATAATCTACACATATATAGTAAATACATCATTTGCCTAAATTTTTCCATAATTCATGTAGTAACTTTGCTACATAGCCCATATTATCTACTTTATGATTGAAATTTGTATATTATATAGAAAAAATTCATAAGATCTACACAAATAATAAATACATCCACTCGCTTATATTTTTTATAAGTTTCATAATCAATGTAGTATGTTTACTACACAATATTTATTTTGTATGAAAAAATAGTAAAATAATAAGAATTGAGTTGTGAAATAAAAAAATAAATTGAAAATGACGTCAGGGAATTCCATTTTTCTTTTATTTGATAAAATATGTGAAATTTATGTTTTACTGTCGGTAAAATGTATATATACCTACATAATATAATGTGAACCTATATGTATACTACATTGATTATGGAACTTAGAAAAATATCGGCAAATGATGTATTTATTATATTATATGTATGTTTAGATAATGATGAATTTTTTTTATATAGGTATATAAAATTTCAATCATAAATGGATATGTATTATGTAATAAATGTTTGTGGGCTATGAGGGCTATGTAGTAAAATTAAAATTGATTCTTGTGGTACTCCTTTACTATAGTTTTTGATTCTCTCAATGTATTACCGTTATTATCTCTCAGTTTGCAACTAGTTAAATATGAATTAATTTAATATTGATACAAAATCAATTAAAGTAAGTGGCTATTGTAGCAGCAGTGGCTATTGGCAACATACAATTTTGCTATAATAGTACTATGGGTAGAAGAAAATTTATTTTTTATTTTTCGAATCATTTCATAATAAAACATTGTTTTTTATTTTTTACTTTTAATTATTACATATTTTTTATTTTATTTTATATAGATACATATTTATTTATTTATTTCATTTCAAACTTAGAACTAACACTATTAACATATTCAATACTTACAACTACAAATTTTTAAAAATGAAATAGCTAGAGCATTCGGTTTTCACAATAATTATTCAAATATCATATTTAAATTAAAGTAAACAAAATTAAATTACATTGTGTGTAAAGTATTTTCAATCAACAAATTTATAATGACCCCACGGTAATGTTTCATAAGAATTTTTTATTAAATATCGCTTATCATCATATGGACATAGAGCAACTTTTGGTTGTTTTATTGAAGTAACATTATGTTTTTTCGATAGGATAGGATATTTTTGATAATTTCATAACACTAATATCTTTACAACTGAAATATAGTCTATTCAAAATCATCTAAAATCGTTGATACATGGTTTCGACAACTTCGGCGGGTTTACTTATTAACAACTTCAACGGATACATGCTTATAGCATTTCTAGTCAACCTCCAAGTTTACGACTCTATCGAAATTCAAAAACCATTTCAAAACCTAATTCTTCTCAAATTTCATTGAATCATTCAACCTTCTAATCTTAAAATCAATTTCATTATACTTACTCTTAGTTATCACTTTCAAAATAAAAAAAAAATAAAAAATAACGAAATTGTTCGAAAACATCTGCTAAAAGAAGAATATCAGTTTTTAAGTATAAATCGGAATATTCCCCTAAATTTTTAATATTGAACTTATCCCACACAGTAATAGCATGGTTATAGTCTTCCATTGTAATATTCACATCATTTAGTTTACTATAGAAATTCTCAATTTTTGGTAGAGATGTTTCACAAAATTTACTTTCACCATCCATATAATCATAGGGAAATATACCTTTACGTGTTAGTAATTTATATTGAATCTCATCTAATTCTAAAAATTCTGATTTTAATATTGGAAAAGAAATTATGGAAGAAGAAAGGGCATCAAGGCTGCTGTTCATAAACCGGAATGAATCTATAAAACCAAATTTAATAAGATATTCATCTAAATTTTTTGTAAATGATATATAACGTTCTTTGTTTATTGGTAATAAATGAACTCTACCATTCAAATCAGAAGCTATATTTTTTTATTATAAAATGAGAATCATATCCACTTAAATTATGAAATATAATTGGAACCGTATGTGTATCCAGAAAATTAATATTACAGTCATTATGAGCTGGACCACGATATTCGCCTGTTAGATGACAATGATCTTGAACTTTTTTTTCACTATCATTAAATATTCTATGGCATATATGACATGTTGCAGCGTTTTCAAAATCAAAAATTTGTTCACTAGTTAATTTCTTCATAGGTAACGGACAAAGAAAAACTGTTTCCAAATTTTCAGCAAAATCTAATAGCTAACGCATGAACCATTCAATACAATCTACACCGCGATAAAATTTATAAATTGATAACGTGGGGTCATATGAACATTTAATATAAAATCCTATACTATGTGGTATATGATTTTGATAGTTATTACTATTATCATTTACCTGTTGAAGTAAACACTCTAAATCTGCATAAATGACAAATGGCGCCTTTTCCTTATTTCTATAATTCTTAAATTGTAGATGCTTTTGATCTTCATTTGGTAAACGTATTTTGCAATTATTCATGTTTTTACAATCCATATGATGTCTCTCCAATTTTTCTTTGCTAAAGAAATAGTGAAGACAGCGATCACAGAAATATTTTACACCATTGCGTTTAGATAATTGATTAGATAGCAATCTTGACGGATTTTTTATCCATACATAGTGATATTGAAGAGTTTGCTTATTATTACCATTATCATAATCATTATCCTTACCATCATAATAATATTCGTTTTGATACAATAGAAGATTTGCATGCTTATTTTTCTTGTTTTTACTCAAATATGTTGGTTGAACACTAAATTTCCCACTCTTTTTAATTAGAATGTATACATTTATTGAAACATCATTTTGTGATTCAAATCGTGGTATTTGACTAATCTTCATTGGAAATGTGATATTATTAAAGTTCAATACTGATGAATAATGTGAATATTTTGAAACACTATGAGGATTGTAGCCAACTGGATAAAGAGCTGAAACTACAGACCAATCAAAGCATGTTGCATCATTATTTTTTACGTTGATACAGGCATCTTTTAGCTTTAACCAATATGGTAGTTCAATGTATGATGATCCTATCATTGGTGTATATTTATCTATATTGATAGCCAAATTGATTATTGATGATATTGATGATAGCGCCAACCGCTATCTTTTTCTTGAAATTCATCAAGATCCTTCATTATGATTGATTTTATGTTCTCAATAAACCACTTGTTAAGGTTAGTATTATTATTTATTATACCATTTTTAGTATTCATGTATTTAAAATCATAGGTATCTTCATCACCTTTAGCGATTTTAAATTCACCACAAAAGACCGAATTTACTTTCAGAAAATTTTCTTTTTTAAGAACATTTTTAATATGCCTACTAAAGAGTTTCTCGCAATCATTTAAAAATGTATCGGGCTCCTTATGGTTTATATTTATAATGATTCCAGTTCTAATATGTCCATTAAAAGCTGACTGAATATTTCGCCATACTAAATTTTTCTTCATAAATTTTGGTTTAATATTGCCACCAGTTTTTATTCTTACGATCTTTAATTGTGTTCGATAGCTTTGCACTATTTGAATCGCATTTATTAATGAAGTCTTCCCCCCAACTGATTTCACATTTTTAAATGAGTCATTCAATATTTTTAATTTTTTACTACATTCTTTAATGGCATATTTAAGTTCTTTATTATTTTGTTGTGCACGTTCAAAAGTTGCTTTAATATTCTTTATTATTTCCATCTTTAAAATTTATTAGTTGATTTTACCGCTTTGCACTTGCTTTATTGATAAATATTTTTATACTAAGATTTATTTAATCATTTCACCACTATTTATATCCGACTAGCATGCATTATTCACATGATAATTTAATGAATTAATCATATCTTTCTATAATTTGATTGGCTATTAAAAACTGTTATCAACATGATAATTCCACGAATTATGGTGCGATTCCATCATTTGTAATCTAATTAGTTGTTATAAACTTTGATTATACAGTCAATGTTTAATAAGAGGAATAACATGCTGTAATGGTATGAAAACATGAGAATGAAAACTGATAACGTATGGTAACCGCATGATAATTCAAGGAATTAGATTATTAAGTATTAAAAGTTTGAAGTTTAAAAATTCGAATTACTGATAGCTGATATCTGCTAACTGATAACTGCTAACTGGTAACTGCTTACTGCTAAATGATCAGTTCCGTTGTTATGATCTGACCTGTTACTGTTATGATCTGAGCTCTTCTAACCTGCTACTCTTATGATCTGAGCTATAATGTGGGCTATGTAGTAAAGTTACTACATTGATTATGGAAAAATTTAGGCAAATGATCGATTTACTATATGTGTAGATTATGAAGAATTTTAGCAACGACAAAACATAATTTTTTATCAGTATCAGTATTTTTTTTTTTTTTTTTTGTTATTTTGAAAGTGAGAACTAAGTGTAAGTATAATGAACTTGATTTTAGGATTAGAAGGTTGAGTTTGAAGTTGAAATTTAATAAGAATTAGGTTTTGAAATGGTTTTTGAACTTCGATAGAGTCGTAAGCTTGGAGCTTGACTAAAAATGTTATAAGCATGTATCCGTTGAAGTTGTTGATAAGTAAACTCGCCGAAGTTGTCGAAACCATGTATCATCGATTTTAGATTTTGAATAGACTATATTTTAGATGTAAAGACATTAGTGTTATGAAATTGTCAAAAAAATCCTATAGTATGTTATCAATGTTTGTGGTTTTGCGATAAGAGTTTAAAATTTAAATTTAGAATTTTGTTTTGTTGTTTTAAGTGTGTGTGTGTATATGTGTGTGTGTGTGCGATTGCTTCAACACAATAGAAATTTTATGTGAAGTGCTTTTCTGTAAAAAGAATGATTTTGAAATAGAAAAATTAAAAAATTGCTGATTTAGTTTTTAAAAATAATAATTAGAGAAAAAACAAAAAATAGTAAAATAATGAAATTTGAGTTGTGAAATAACAAAATAAATTGAAAATGACGTCAGAGAATTCCATTTTTTCATTTTTTTCTTTTATTTGATAAAACATATGAAATTTATGTTTTACCGACGGTAAAATGTATATAATATAATGTGAACCTTACTACATTGATTATGATTTTCTATTGTGTTGAAGCAATTGCACACACACACACTTAAAACAAAAAAACAAAATTCTAAATTTAAATTTTAAACTCTTATCGCAAAACCACAAACATTGATAACATACTATAGGATATTTTTGATAATTTTATAACACTAATATCTTTACAACTAAAATATAGTCTATTCAAAATCTAAAATCGAAGATACATGGTTTCGAGAACTTCGGCGAGTTTACTTATCAACAACTTCAACGGATACATGCTTATAGCATTTTTAGTCAAGCTCCAAGCTTTCGACTCTATCGAAGTTCAAAAACCATTTCAAAACCAAATTCTTATCAAATTTCAACTTCAAACTCAACATTCTAATTCTAAAATCAAGTTCATTATACTTACACTTAGTTCTCACTTTCAAAAAAACAAAAAAAAAAAAAAAAAATACTGATACTGATAAAAAATTATGTTTTGTCGTTGCTAAAATTCTTCATAATCTACACATATAGTAAATCCATCATTTGCCTAAATTTTTCCATAATCAATGTAGTAACTTTACTACATAGCCCACATTATAGCTCAGATCATAAGGTTAGCAGGTTAGAAGAGCTCAGATCGTAACAGTAACAGGTCAGATCATAACAACGGAACTGATCATTTAGCAGTAAGCAGTTACCAGTTAGCAGTTATCAGTTAGCAGATATCAGCTATCAGTAATTCGAATTTTTAAACTTCAAACTTTTAATACTTAATAATCTAATTCCTTGAATTATCATGCGGTTACCATACGTTATCAGTTTTCATTCTCATGTTTTCATACCATTACAGCATGTTATTCCTCTTATTAAACATTGACTGTATAATCAAAGTTTATAACAACTAATTAGATTACAAATGATGGAATCGCACCATAATTCGTGGAATTATCATGTTGATAACAGTTTTTAATAGCCAATCAAATTATAGAAAGATATGATTAATTCATTAAATTATCATGTGAATAATGCATGCTAGTCGGATATAAATAGTGGTGAAATGATTAAATAAATCTTAGTATAAAAATATTTATCAATACAGCAAGTGGAAAGCGGTAAAATCAACTAATAAATTTTAAAGATGGAAATAATAAAGGATATTAAAGCAACTTTTGAACGTGCACAACAAAATAATAAAGAACTTAAATATGCCATTAAAGAATGTAGTAAAAAATTAAAAATATTGAATGACTCATTTAAAAATGTGAAATCAGTTGGGGGGAAGACTTCATTAATAAATGCGATTCAAATAGTGCAAAGCTATCGAACACAATTAAAGATCGTAAGAATAAAAACTGGTGGCAATATTAAACCAAAATTAATGAAGAAAAATTTAGTATGGCGAAATATTCAGTCAGCTTTTAATGGACGTATTAGAACTGGAATCATTATAAATATAAACGATAAGGAGCCCGATTCATTTTTAAATGATTGCGAGAAACTCTTTAGTAGGCATATTAAAAATGTTTTTAAAAAAGAAAATTTTCTGAAAGTAAATTCGGTCTTTTGTGGTGAATTTAAAATCGCTAAAGGTGATGACGATACCTATGATTTTAAATACATGAATACTAAAAATGGTATAATAAATAATAATACTAACCTTAACAAGTGGTTTATTGAGAACATAAAATCAATCATAATGAAGGATCTTGATGAATTTCAAGAAAAAGATAGCGGTTGGGCGCTATCATCAATAATCAATTTGGCTGTCAATATAAATAAATATACACCAATGATAGGATCATCATACATTGAACTACCATATTGGTTAAAGCTAAAAGATGCCTGTATCAACGTAAAAAATAATGATGCAGCATGCTTTGATTGGTCTGTAGTTTCAGCTCTTTATCCAGTTGGCTGCAATCCTCATCGTGTTTCAAAATATCCACATTATTCATCAGTATTGAACTTTAATAATATCACATTTCCAATGAAGATTAGTCAAATACAACGATTTGAATCACAAAATGATGTTTCAATAAATGTATACATTCTAATTAAAAAGAGTGGGAAATTTAGTGTTCAACCAACATATTTGAGTAAAAACAAGAAAAATAAGCATGCAAATCTTCTATTGTATCAAAACGAATATTATTATGATGGTAAGGATAATGATTATGATAATGGTAATAATAAGCAAACTCTTCAATATCACTATGTATGGATAAAAAATCTGTCAAGATTGCTATCTAATCAATTATCTAAACGCAATGGTGTAAAATATTTCTGTGATCGCTGTCTCCACTATTTCTTTAGTAAAGAAAAATTGGAGAGACATCATATGGATTGTAAAAACATGAATAATTGCAAAATACGTTTACCAAATGAAGATCAAAAGCATCTACAATTTAAGAATTATAGAAATAAGGAAAAGGTGCCATTCGTCATTTATGCAGATTTAGAGTGTTTACTTCAACAGATAAATGATAATAGTAATAACTATCAAAATCATATACCATATAGTATTGGATTTTATATTAAATGTTCATATGACCCCGCGTTATCAATTCATAAATTTTACCGCGGTGTAGATTGTATTGAATGGTTCACGCGTGCGGCGTGAACTATTAGATTTTGCTGAAAATTTGGAAACAGTTTTTCTTTGTCCGTTACCTATGAAGAAATCAACTAGTGAACAAATTTTTGATTTTGAAAACGCTACAACATATCATATATGCCATAGAATATTTAATGATAGTGAAAAAAAGTTCGAGATCATTGTCATCTAACAGGCGAATATCGTGGTCCAGCTCATAATGACTGTAATATTAATTTTCTGGATACACATACGGTTGCAATTATATTTCATAATTTAAGTGGATATGATTCTCATTTTATAATAAAAAATATAGCTTCTGATTTGAATGGTAGAGTTCATTTATTACCAATAAACAAAGAACGTTATATATCATTTACAAAAAATTTAGATGAATATCTTATTAAATTTGGTTTTATAGATTCATTCCGGTTTATGAACAGCAGCCTTGATGCCCTTTCTTCTTCCATAATTTCTTTTCCAATATTAAAATCAGAATTTTTAGAATTAAATGAGATTCAATATAAATTACTAACACGTAAAGGTATATTTCCCTATGATTATATGGATGGTGAAAGTAAATTTTGTGAAACATCTCTACCAAAAATTGAGAATTTCTATAGTAAACTAAATGATGTGAATATTACAATGGAAGACTATAACCATGCTATTACTGTGTGGGATAAGTTCAATATTAAAAATTTAGGGGAATATTCCGATTTATACTTAAAAACTGATATTCTTCTTTTAGCAGATGTTTTCGAACAGTTTCGTGCTAGTTGTATGGAAACATATAGTTTAGATCACGCACATTACTATACTCTACCAGGATATACTTGGGATGCTATGCTCAAATATACTGCTATTACATTAGAATTAATTACCGATATAGATATGCTAATGTTTATATTGCGGGGTATTCGAGGGGGTCTTAGTCAATGCACTAAACGTTATTCTAAAGCGAATAATAAGTATATGGAAGATCACAAAGCTGATGAGCAATCAAAATATTTAATGTATTATGATATAAATAACCAATATGGTTGGGCAATGTCGCAATATTTACCATTGGGGAGGTTCAAATGGTATGAAAACCATAATTTTAATATTATGCATATATCAGAGACATCGAATATTGGATATATATTATAAGTGGATTTAGAATATCCACAAGAACTTCATAACTTCATAAAGATTTACCTTTTTGTCCAGAGCACTCTATACATCCAGGTTCCAAGCATAAAAAACTTCTCGCAACTTTTAACAATAAATCAAAGTATATTATTCATTATCGCAATTTACAACAAGCTATTAAAAATGGTGTAAAACTCACAAAAGTACATAGAATATTACAGTTTAACCAAACACCGTGGTTAAAACCATATATTGATTTAAACACAAAATTGAGAGCTGAAGCAAAAAATAAATTTGAAAAAAATGTATTTAAATTGATGAATAATGCAGTTTTTGGTAAGACTATGGAGAATGTTCGTAAACATTCCATAGTTAAATTAGTAGCAAAATGGTTGGGACGTTATGGCGCCGAAGCTCTCATATCAAACGCCAACTTTAAAGCGGTTAGAATTTTTAATGAAAACGAATTAAATAAATCGGAAATTTTCTTTAATAAACCGATTTATGTTGGTATGTGTATTTTAGATTTAGCTAAAACAACCATATATGATTTCCACTATAACTATATGAAACCTAAATTTGATGCCAATTGTACCATTTGTTATACAGATACAGATTCATTAATTTATGAAATAATTTATCCTGATATAATATGAAATTATTAAAAATGGTTGCTACACCCATTTTGATACTAGCGATTATCCTCCTAATAATCCATATAACATTCCACATGTTAATAAAAAAGTATTAGGTCTTATGAAGGATGAGAACAATGGGATGATCATGAGCGAATTTGCAGGTTTAAGATCAAAAATGTATGCTATTCGATTAGAAGGTGGAATTCAATTAAAAAAGTCTAAAGGTATAAAAAGAAATATAGTCACAAATAAGATAGAATTTGAGGATTATATAACATGTTTAGATACTAATATTGAAAAAATTATATCACAAAATTTAATATCCTCGAAAAAACATAATGTTACTTCAATAAAACAACCAAAAGTTGCTCTATGTCCATATGATGATAAGCGATATTTAATAAAAAATTCTTATGAAACATTACCGTGGGGTCATTATAAAATTGTTGATTGAAAATACTTTACACACAATGTAATTTAATTTTGTTTACTTTAATTTAAATATGATATTTGAATAATTATTGTGAAAACCGAATGCTCTAGCTATTTCATTTTTAAAAATTTGTAGTTGTAAGTATTGAATATGTTAATAGTGTTAGTTCTAAGTTTGAAATGAAATAAATAAATAAATATGTATCTATATAAAATAAAATAAAAAATATGTAATAATTAAAAGTAAAAAATAAAAAACAAAGTTTTATTATGAAATGATTCGAAAAATAAAAAATAAATTTCCCTTGTATCCATAGTACTATTATAGTAAAATTGTATGTTGCCAATAGCCACTGCTGCTACAATAGCCACTTACTTTAATTGATTTTGTATCAATATTAAATTAATTCATATTTAACTAGTTGCAAACTGAGAGATAATAACGGTAATACATTGAGAGAATCAAAAAGTATAGTAAAGGAGTACCACAAGAATCAATTTTAATTTTACTACATAGCCCTCATAGCCCACAAACATTTATTACATAATACATATCCATTTATGATTGAAATTTTATATACCTATATAAAAAAAATCATCATTATCTAAACATACATATAATATAATAAATACATCATTTGCCGATATTTTTCTAAGTTCCATAATCAATGTAGTATACATATAGGTTCACATTATATTATGTAGGTATATATACATTTTACCGACAGTAAAACATAAATTTCACATATTTTATCAAATAAAAGAAAAATGGAATTCCCTGACGTCATTTTCAATTTATTTTTTTATTTCACAACGCAATTCTTATTATTTTACTATTTTTTCATACAAAATAAATATTGTGTAGTAAACATACTACATTGATTATGAAACTTTTAAAAAATATAAGCGAGTGGATGTATTTATTATTTGTGTAGATCTTATGAATTTTTTCTATATAATATACAAATTTCAATCATAAAGTAGATAATATGGGCTATGTAGCAAAGTTACTACATGAATTATGGAAAAATTTAGGCAAATGATGTATTTACTATATATGTGTAGATTATGAAAAATTTTAGCAACGACAAAACATAATTTTCTTTCAGTATCAGTATCAGTATCAGTATTTTTTTTTTTTTTTTATTTTGAAAGTGATAACTAAGAGTAAGTATAATGAAATTGATTTTAGGATTAGAAGGTTGAATGATTCAATGAAATTTGAGAAGAATTAGGTTTTGAAATGGTTTTTGAATTTCGATAGAGTCGTAAACTTGGACCTTGACTAGAAATGCTATAAGCATGTATCCGTTGAAGTTGTTAATAAGTAAACCCGCCGAAGTTGTCGAAACCATGTATCAACGATTTTAGATGATTTTGAATAGACTATATTTTAGTTGTAAAGATATTAGTGTTATGAAATTATCAAAAATATCCTATCCTATATTTAGAATTTTGTTTTGCTGTTTTAATTGTGTGTGTGTGTGTGTGTGTGTGTGTGCTATTGTTTCAACACAATATAAATTTTAGGTGAAGTGCTTATCTGTAAAAAGGATGATTTTGAAATAGAAAAATTCAAAAATTGCTGATTTAGTTTTTAAAAATAATAATTAGAGAAAAAACAAAAAATATTAAAATAATAAGAATTGAGTTGTGTAATAAAAAAATAAATTGAAAATGACGTCACATACGGTAAAATGTATATAATATAATGTGAACCTTACTACATTGATTATGGAACTTGGAAAATATCGGCAAATGATATATTTATTATATTGTAGATCATGATGAATTTCTTCTATATAGGTATACAAAATGTCAATCATAAAATAAATAATGTGGGCTATGTAGTAAGTTTACTACGTGGTTCACATTACATCATATATATTTTAACGTCAGCAAAACATAAATTTCACATATTTAATCAAACAAAAGAAAAAAAAAAAAAAACGAAAAAAGGAAAATTAAGTTTTATCGTTAGTAAAATTTCAATATCGTTTAAAGTTTCAGAATCAATGTAGTAAGTTTACTACACAATATTTATTTTGTATGATGCAATACTTACTTTTATAAAATATTGAAAGATTTACAAATGGGTTATTTCATAAGAAAAAGCTATTGATAAAAAATTTAATGTTGATAAGAATATGTTCAAAACAAAAAACCATAATTATTCATATCCAAAACATACTAACAAATAAATATTATTTCAAATTAATTTGTCCTCTTATCGCACCATTCCATATGTTAAAAACAAAAATAACAACAACAGCATAATGTACTATTTTAACATTATTTATGTATGATAATGTGAATTTTTTTGATTTTGATCTTAATAATGTGAATTTTTTATATTTGAAATTTTTTGTCATGCACACACATCCACAACCAATCAGTGCTAGTGGTAGTGTCGTTGTACCATACAACTTATATGTCCTTCTTTCTAATCAACTATCATAAGCTACGATGGCAACACTAGAAAATTCATTTTTTGTCTCCATATAAAGTTTGTATGAAAAAGTGTTCCAGAACTCTCATAGCTACACTACTTCTATTGTTGAATAGTTTTTTTTCATTATTATTCAAAATCCTAGACAAATCGGATGATTATCTTGTGTAAATACAGCACCAATTGCAAAATTACTGGCATCTTTGTCTAACTTAAAACTTTTATGGAAATCATGGTATTTTAAAATAAGATTATTTGTTATGATATTTTTAAATTTTTCGAACGCCACTATGTAGTTACGGTCGTTGGAATTTACTTTAGTATTTTTTTTTCAAATATTTAACTATTTGATATGCTATTTGCGCGTAATTTTTTATAAATTTTCGGTAGTATCCTGTAATATCTAAAAATGATTTGATTTGTTTTTGGTTGTTTGGTAGCTTCAGCTCCTGTATTATCTTAATTTTATTTGAATTCTACTTGAATTTTAAGAGATGCAGTTTCTAGCTTTTCTAATATTAATTTTAAATTTATTAAATGTTCTTAGAGAAGTATTGAAGACCAGAATATCATCTAAGTAAACTACGCAAATTTTATTGATATAATTTCTGAGAACGGAGTTAATCAATCTTTGGAAAGTAGATGTAGCATTCTTGAGACCAAAAGGCATTCTAACAAATTCATAGTGTCCAAACGGGGTAGAAAAAGCTGTTTTTCTTCTGTCTCTCTTTACTAGAATTTGGTGAAAACCTTTGGCTAAGTTCAAAGTTGTAAAATATATAGCTTTTCCCAATTTGTCTAATATATTATCTATATTAGGTATTGGAAATTTATCACTTACTGTAACATCATTAAGTTTGCGATAGTCCACTACAAGGCGCCACTTTTTTCTACCCGAATTATCTATTTTTTTTGGTACTATCCACAAAGGGCGGTTATATGGTTAGTTACTTTCCCTTATAATACCCTAGTTTAACATGTCTTGTATTTGTCGTTCAATTTCTTTTTCATGAACTTGTGGATATCTATATATTTTAGGATAGATAGGAATACTTGTAGTGGTTATAATCTCATATTGTATTTCATGAGTAAAGGATAGATTTTCTCCTTCTTTAAAAAATTAAATAAATTTTCGTGTTGT
Organism: Poecilobothrus nobilitatus; assembly: GCA_947095535.1. Taxonomy (NCBI): domain Eukaryota; kingdom Metazoa; phylum Arthropoda; class Insecta; order Diptera; family Dolichopodidae; genus Poecilobothrus; species Poecilobothrus nobilitatus. The sequence goes on along the minus strand of OX352772.1, from coordinate 160,987,025 downwards.
TTTAATAATGTTGATATTTTATTTGTTTCTTCATTATTTAGATGATTTAAATTTAAGTCCTCTAATTTACTACTTTCTAGAGTGTGTATTTCGTTAATATCGAAAGAAAGTAAAAATTTTCAAAGTATATTTTGTTATTATTTATTTCTAAAAATTTGTTTTTCATATCCATTTTCGCACCAAAAGGAACCAAAAAGTTTTGTCTTATGATAGGGTTATATTTCTTGCTGAAAAAGTTGTGAATTTTCCATGAAAGGGTTCCAGAAGTCTGAAATTCTTCTGGTATTGTTGTGATAATTTTATTTGTTACTTTATTCAAATCATTAAGGGTTTTAAAGAAGAACGGTTTGTCTAAGTTCTCTTCTTTAAAGTTTTTTAAAATATTAGATTTAACTATGCTTGTATCAGAACCGATGTCTATCAAGCATTTTAGTTTTTGATTATTAATTGTTAAAGTTACTGTCGGTTGTCCGAGGCTGTTTTGTAAAATTTACTTCATATTCTTGCGTTCTTCGTATCTTTTCAACTTCCATGGGTTCGGCAATCTCGCTGTTTTTATAGTATCTTGTTTGTCTTGTACTGTTAGAGTATCTCGAATATCTAGATTGCTGTGTGCTATTATTACTATTGGGTTTCTTAAATTGAGTAGCAATATTATAGTTATTGGAGTGTTGCGAACCAGAATTATTATTAAAATTACTACTATTATTGTTATCATTATTATACTTATAACTAAAATTATTATTATTTCTATTATTGTAATTATGATAACTATTCTTGTTGTTATAATAATTGTTATTATTTTTATTGTTATTTTCGTAGTATTTTTGATCAAATTTTTTATTTGTTTTTTTTTTCCTATGCCTGTATCAACAGTTCTTTCATCATCTAACATTTTTAATTCAGAGAATCTATTATATATTTCTATTATTTTACTATTTGAAGGGATATGCTCTTTAACTTAATTATCTTTTTTTTCCGTTAAAATTCCTACTACTTTTCATTATTTTCAGGACTATATATGAAAGGTTTGCTATTATCGAACTCGTAAAGTTCGTTTAGTTCTTACTTGTAGTTTGACTATCTTAAATAATTAAATAAATCTCTTAAATTACTTACTTTTATATTTCTGCACTCGTTGATCAACTCCACATAATCTTTTCTAGGGCGAAAATGTAATTTTAATTCTTGCTGTACTCTTTCCCATGTTAAATGAGAGTATAATTTCTGTATACATCTTTTTCCATCTCCTTGTATTTTATCATTATACACTATATCCATGGCGTAATTTTTAAGGTTGATGTTTGTGTTGCAAAGTTCAACTGCCTTATTAACTGCCTTTATGAATTCTGACAGAGTGTATTCATTTTTACTATTAAATGGTATTAACCTCCGAAAATCGTTTAACATTTGTTCCGGTGTTAATTGACACATATTAGGTTGAAGTTGATATTGTTGTTGTTGAGCTACTTGTTGCTGTAGTGCGATTTGCTGTTGTTGTACGATTTGTTGTTGCTGTGCGACTTGTTGTTGCTGTTCGATTTGTTGTTGTTATGCGATTGGTTGTTATTGTGCGATTGGTTGTTGTTGTGCGAGTAGTTGTTGTTGTCGTCGTTCTTGCATAAATTCTTCTAGTTAAGCCTTTTGACGAAGAACCATTTGGCGGAACATTTTTAGTTCACTTCTTCAGATTAAATTTTCGGCGACAGCGCCAGTTACGTTTTTTATTTAATTAAAACAATTTAGTTGTTTTGGTATGGTCTTAAGACTGATTTTTAATTTATATGTTGATTTATTAATATTAAAAACTTTAGAATTACTTTTGTTTTTTTTTTTGCCAGGGTAGGTGGGAATCATCGAAAGACACTATAGAGGAGTGAAAACGAGCACGATTCCTCTATGAGTGTGTGGGACTTTACCCCACCAAACAGCACCTTTCTTTTTGACCAAACAATAGCTTATACGACCTTTAGTACTACTGTACTGCCTCGTCATAGGAAGTTGAGTTAAGGAATGAAAATAAATTTCAAATTGGCAGGCATATTGTGAAGAAAATTGTTAATATTCACCTTGAATCTTTGCCTGTTATAAATGTAATCATCACCAATTTTGGGGAACACATGAGGTGGAAGATGGTTCCACATTCGCGAAGTTCGTACTACTTAATGCTAATATTAGCATTTCTTAATATAAAAACAATAATATTACTTAATACTAATTATAAAATGTTTAGCAAATATCAATGTACATTTATTTAAAATTTATTAATGAAAAATTAATTAAGAGAAATGCTAAATTGCATTTCCTGTTATTCTTTGACTAAAATACTTTATTTATAAAAGGTGAATGAGCTACTGATTGATATATAGGTTAACATTATTATAATGTTAACATTACATAACATTAACATTTACATTCTGTTCATATATGTCACTCCCGTAACTAACATAGTTTGAAAAAATAAAAATATTTCCAATGCGACTTCTTTATGTGTTATATCTTCTTTGGTTTAACTAATAGGGGAAAATAATAAAAAGAAATTAACAAGACAAAATTATAAATTTTTTTAGAGGTAACAATATTTTATTTATTTTGTAATTATTGTTTGTTGTTTCTATTTATTTCGTCTTATAGACTACATTTGTACTTGATTAGTAAATCCTATTCTACATAGAAAAATAAGAAAATAAAAGGGATTTTTTTTAGTTTTTGTTGTGTTTTTATTTCTTTGATTTTTGATTTTAGAATATTCAATATTCATTACATACAATCAGCAATGTATTTAATTACAATACTATGCAGCAAAGTTACGTTTTCATATTATTTTAAATTTTTGTACTTTACGAGAACTTGACAATAATACTTTACATTTTACAACATTTTATGTAAGTAAATACATATAATTTAATTTTACACGAAATGCGTAATGCGTTCAGAATTATCGCAAAAACTGAAAATAAATTTTCTTATTTAGAATTTAATTTTATACAATAAAACTTTTTTTTTACTTCTAAAACTTATTTTGAAATGCAAATTCAAATAATATCAAAAAAAAATTTTTTTTTTCAAATCCTTAAATGAAACCTCAGAAATAAATACATATTATACTTATACATAATCTATGATTATAATTTACTAGTTTTCAGCCACACAATTCCGTTTCAAGTTTTGAACATCACTAACTAAATATTTTTTTACAATTTTTCTATTATAAAAGCTATACATTCTAATATAATGAAAGACATTTCCTACTGCTGCTTTTCGCGTGCGCTCTTTTTAAATTTTAGAGCACACACAGTCACAATATTTCTTACTAAATACTAACACTATAACAAGAAAAGACGTAAAAAAATATGAAAACAAATGGTTTGAATCTTAAACGACACTCTTTACTCTTTAGATTTTAATTATACTACAGACTACTACCTACTACCAATACCAAGTACAATAATATAATGTACAAATTGCAATAAAATTATATCTCGGCAACTATAAAAAAATCCATTATAAAAATTGATTGCAATACCACATATTCCTATTCGATTACAAATCCATATTTCCATATCAAATCCATAAACAATTTCACTGGACAGCTACCGTTAATTTCTATTCGATTACATTGTTAACTATTACATAAACAATTTCATTTGGCAGCTACCGTTAAAAAGCTTTGTAAAAATACAAATACAACAATGTTTTGTACTCAAAATGCAAATAAAGGGAAGTAAGAGAAAGAACATTCGTGCAAATTTAAAGATTTTATATAGAATTTTTAAAACAAATAAAATGTTTAGCGTGTAATTTTAAGAATAATGAAAATTCGAATAGAACATTTTTTTTTTAATGCATTTCTCTGCCACATAAATGTGGACCGGAAATTACACAGCCTTTCCTGTTTAGGCGTGGCTGTAAATGTCCTAAGGGGGAATAACTCTTTAACTCTTACGACGTGTGTGGGATTCGAATCCAGACTCCCTCGGTGTTTGCAGCGTATTTTATACTCTCTTACCCACTAGGCCACCGAGGCTCCCCCGTTTTAGCTATTTTCTAAAGACAAAAAAGGTAAAAAATATTTTTGTGTTTAAATATAATTTTTTATATATTAATTTGTGTTATGTATATTTATAGTTTTATACCCGTATGAATTATGTCCAAGGGTATAATAAATTTCCCATTACGTTTGTGACACCTTAAAGGAGTCGAAGATATAGTGTCAAAGGTATAGATCGGCTCAGAATCGAATTGTGACTCGATTAAGCCATGTACGTTCGTTCACACGATACTCAAAAAATAAAGGTGCTGGAGGCTGACATTTTTTTACGTCACTTTTGCAAAATTGTTTGTTTTGCTAGTAGGTAATGGGGCACCTTGGTGTGGGAATTTTGTGCGGGAAAGAGATAGCAATATCAATGTCCATGACAATGACAACTCATGACATATTTGAACTTTTAAGGAATGTTGTTGGCGCGTGCGCATAAGAATGTTATTAAGCTTTATGGTCACAACAAAGGTATTTGAACTTTCAAGGAATGTTATTGGCGCGTGCGCATAGGAATGTTATTAAGCTTTATGGTCATGACAAAGGTGTTTGAACTTTTAAGGAATGTAGTTGGCGTGCGTGTATATAGAAAAGTTGTTTATTGTGAATAATTGCATAATAGATTGAAATGTTTTTTTTTTTTTTTTTTTGCATTATGTTAGTTTGAAAGCTTTTTTAACACAAAAATGCAGTTATTGACCTTGATATTGTTTCTTAGTTTAAAGTAATTTAAAGTAAAGGTTTTATATATAAAATCGTGACAAAAAAGAAAAAAAAAGTGGTATTAGAAAGATAAAAAAAGTTGATTTATAAGTACATGTTATTGTACAACGAAAATTTAAGAACAGATGTAGAAAATAGAGGTGTAGTTTTTAGTTTTTTTTTTTAAAATTATTAATTTAATTTAAAATAAAACGAGGAAGAATACAGTTGCCTTTGTCAACTCTTAGATACCCGTACGAACCGTTAGTATGTTCACAGCCTGTCACTCTGCTTACAATATTATTGTTTTAAAATTTTAGTATTTTAAAATAATTTGGGTGAATTTTATAATTTCTAGAACTATGGGTTGTACATATATTCACACTATATGTTTATACATTCTTCAAAAGCAGATTTTAACCTTCCACATAACGATTATCAACCCAAAACTGTTACAAATATTCTGTAGTACCATTTAATACTAAGCGGTAAATGTATATTAAATTTACTTAGTACAAAATAGTAAATATAATTTTAAATATTATATTATATTAATGCGTACATAGTATATTTATATTGTTATAAGTATATCGCCATACATTGCAATATTTTTTTAAAAATATTTCCATTCATAGAATAATTTCTTATAAGTACAATAAAATACATATATGTATGTATGTAAATACGGCGCTATATAATATACATCTATTCTCTTATCATTTATTCATCAGTGACATATACGATATGTAAATACACATGATATTATATAAGTATGTATGTATATCATTATCATATAAATAAAAATTCTTCAAGCAACCGTTATGTTGTTTATTTATTTACATTTTTTTGTACTACGTATTGTATCCTCAACAATTTCAAATTATCGAGTAAAACAAAATGCAAAAAATTCGTTAAAGAAATTTGACACTTTCGTCAATTATAAAGTAACCCTATATTATTAATAAAAAAAGTTGTTAACAGAAATAAGAGTATAATGTTAAAGCTTTAATTTTTGTGTATTACTTCAACAAAATTTTAACAGGTGTTCAAGTTACAGGTGTTCCAGTTACAGGTGTTCCAGTTACAGGTGTTTAAAAATAGGAAATTTTCAGTTTTTGACCCCTTACAGCTCCTAAACGGGGGGTGATACAAAAAAAATTTCTGAAATGACTCATACTTATTTTCAAAGATCTAACTTCTGTCAAAACTTCAAGTTTCCAACTTAAACCGTTTAGAAGATAGAAGGGTTAAAGTATTTTGCAAAATTTGAGTTTCGCATAACGGTAAATTAAAACACCGTATGCCACAAATATATATTTATTGTATACATATATAATATATAATATATATAATATATAATATAATATATAATATATATATAATATATAATAATATATAATACATATATAATATATAATATAAATAATAATATATATGTTTATACATTCTTCAAAAGCAGATTCTAACCTTCCACATAACGATTATCAATCCAAAACATTTTCAAATATTCTATAGTACCATTTAATACTAAGCGGTAAATATATATTAAATTTACTAAGTACAAAACAGTAAATATAATTTTAAATATTATATTATATTATATTTAAATATTCCATTGACAGAATAATTTCTTATAAGTACAATAAAATACATATATGTATATAAATACGGCACTATATAATATACATATATACTCTTATCATTCACTCACTAGTGGCATATACGATATGTAAATAAACATGATATTATATAAAAATGTATATCAATATCATATAAATAAAAATTCTTCAAGCAACCGTTATGTTGTTTATTTATTTACATTTTTTTGTACTACTCATTATATCCTCAACAATTTCAAATTATCGAGTAAAACAAATGCAAAAAATTTGTTGAAGAAATTTGTTAGAAAATTTGAAAAAATCAAGTAACACTTTCGTCAATTATAAAGTAACCCTATATTATTAAAAAAAGTTGTTAACAGAAATAAGAGTATAATGTTGAAGCTTTAATTTTTGTGTATTACTTCAAAAAAATTTTAACAGGTGTTTAAAAATAGGAAATTTTCAGTTTTTGACCCTTTACAGCTCCTAAACGGATGGTGATACAAAAAAAAAAATTTCTGAAATGACTCATACTTATTTTCAAAGATCTAACTTCTGTCAAAATTTCAAGTTTCCAACTTAAACTGTTTAGAAGATAGAAGGGTTAAAGAATTTTGCAAAATTTGAGGTTCGCATAACGGTAAATTAAGACACCGTATGCCACAAGTATATATTTATTGTATATATACTTTTAAAGCTAATAAAAGTAGTAATCGTTTGGCGTTTTCAAAATGAAGATATACCTTATACAACTTGTGCTATAACAATTTAAATATAGAGCTTTTTTGAACCTTTGGGGAGCTGTAGCTCCGTAACAGGTGGGGCTACAAAAAAAAGTTATTAAAACTAAGATTAATATTTTTGTGAGATCTATCAGCAGTCAAAATTTCATAGCTCTATTTCAAGAAAAATGTGGGGATCTAAAAGTTAGGTGTTTGAGAGCTACCCTAAGTTTCGGTCCAAAATCAACCAAAAAAATAGGGAACCTACAAATTACTGCCAGAATATTTTGTGTAAATTTCAAGATTATAGCTTTCTTAGTTTTTGAGTTAGCGTGCTGACGGACGGACAGACATGGCTCAAAAGTCTTAGAATTTTTTTCTGATCCGATCCATACCTTTGAAGGTATATCTAGCTCGCTTATTTCGAGGTGTTACAAACGGAGGAGTAATTTTATTATACCCGATCCTATCGTACGGGTATAATAATATTGTAAGCATTGTGACAGGCTGTGAACATACTAACGGTTCGTACGGGTATCTAAGAGTTGACAAAGGCAACTGTATTCTTCCTCGTTTTAGAGGTAACAAAATGTTTTTATTTTTTAATTATTGTTTGTTGTTTCTATTTATTTCGTCTTATAGACTACATTTGTACTTGATTAGTAAATTCTATTCTACATAGAAAAACAAGGAAATAAAAGGGATTTTTTTTATTTTTTGTTGTACTTTTTATTTCTTTGATTTTTGATTTTAGAATATTCAATATTTATTACATGCAATCAGCAATGTATTTAATTACTATACTATGCAGCGAAGTTACGTTTTCATATTATTTAAAATTTTTGTACTTTACGAGTACTTGACAATAATACTTTACATTTTACAACATTTTATGTAAGTAAATACGTATAATTTAATTTTACACGAAATGCGTAATGCGTTCAGAATTATAGCAAAAACTGAAAATAAATTTTTTTTATTTAGAATTTAATTTTGTACAATAAAACTTTTTTTTACTTCTAAAATTTATTTTGAAATGCAAAATTCAAATAATTTCAAAAAAAAAAATTTTGTTTATAAATCCTTAAATGAAACCTTAGAAATAAATACATATTATACTTATACATAATCTATGATTACAATTTCCTAGTTTTCAGCCACACAATTCCGTTTCAAGTTTTGAACATCACTAACTAAATATTTTTTTACAATTTTTCTATTATAAAAGCTATACATTCTAATATAATGAAAGACATTTCCTACTGCTTCTTTTCGCGTGCGCTCTTTTTAAATTTTAGAGCACACACAGTCACAATATTTCTTACTAAATACTAACACTATAACAAGAAAAGAGGTAAAAAAATATGAAAACAAATGGTTTGAATCTTAAACGACACTCTTTACTCTTTAGATTTTAATTATACTACAGACTACTACCTACTACCAATACCAAGTACAATAATATAATGTACAAATTGCAATAAAATTATATCTCGGCAGCTATAAAAAAATCCATTATAAAAACTGATTTCAATACCACAAATTCCTATTCGATTACAAATCCATATTTCCATAGCAAATCCATAAACAATTTCACTGGACAGCTACCGTTAATTTCTATTAAATTACATTGTTAAATTACATTTGTAAAAATACAAATACAACAATGTTTTGTACTCAAAATGCAAATAAAGGGAAGTAAGAGAAAGAACATTCGTGCAAATTTAAAGATTTTATATAGAATTTTAAAACAAATAAAATGTTTAGCGTGTAATTTTAAGATTAATGAAAATTCGAATAGAACATTTTGTTTTTTTAATGCATTTCTCTGCCACATAAATGTGGACTGGAAATTACACAGCCTTTCCTGTTTAGGCGTGGCTGTAAATGTCCTAAGGGGGAATAACTCTTTAACTCTTACGACGTGTGTGGGATTCGAATCCAGAATCCCTCGGTGTTTGCAGCGTATTTTATATGCTCTTACCCACTAGGCCACCGAGGCTCCCCCGTTTTAGCTATTTTCTAAAGACAAAAAAGGTAAAAAATATTTTTGTGTTTAAATATAATTTTTTATATATTAATTTGTGTTATGTATATTTATATTTTTATACCCGTATGAATTATGTCCAAGGGTATAATAAATTTCCCATTACGTTTGTGACACCTTAAAGGAGTCGAAGATATAGTGTCAAAGGTATAGATCGGCTCATAATCGAATTGTGACTCGATTAAGCCATGTACGTTCGTTCACACGATACTCAAAAAATAAAGGTGCTGGACGCTGACATTATTTTACGTCACTTTTGCAAAATTGTTTGTTTCGCTAGTATGTAATGGGGCACCTTGGTGTAGGAATTTTGTGCGAGAAAGAGATAACAATATCAACGTCAATGAACTCATGACAAAGGTATTTGAACTTTTAAGGAATGTTGTTGGCGCGTGCGCATAGGAATGCTATTAAGCTTTATGGTCACGACAAAGGTATTTGAACTTCTACGGAATTTTATTGGCGCGTGCGCATAGGAATGTTATTAAGCTTTATGGTCATGACAAAGGTGTTTGAATTTTTAAGGAATGTTGGTGGCGTGCGTGCATATAGAAAAGTTGTTTATTGTGAATAATTGCATAATAGATTGAAATGTTTTTTTTTTTTTTTTTGCATTATGTTAGTTTGAAAGCTTTTTTAACACAAAAATGCAGTTGTTATTTATAAGATAAATAAAATGCAGTTATTGACCTTGATATTGTTTCCTAGTTTAAAGTAATTTAAAGTAAAGGTTTTATGTATAAAATCGTGACAAAAAAGAAAAAAAAAGTGGTATTAGAAAGAAAATGTTATTGTAGAACGAAAATTTAAGAACAGATGTAGAAAATAGAGGTGTAGTTTTTAGTTTTTTTTTTTTAAATTATTAATTTAATTTAAAGTAAAACGAGGAAGAATACAGTTGCCTCTGTCAACTCTTAGATACCCGTACGAACCGTTAGTATGCTCACAGCCTGTTACTCTGCTTACAATATTATTTTTTTAAAATTTTAGTATTTTAAAATAATTTGGGAGAATTTTATAATTTCTAGAACTGTGGGTTGTACATATATTCGAACTATATGTTTATACATTCTTCAAAAGCAGATTTTAACCTTCCACATAACGATTATCAATCTAAAACTTTTACAAATATTCTATAGTACCATTTAATACTAAGCGGTAAATGTATATTAAATTTACTTAGTACAAAATAGTAAATATAATTTTAAATATTATATTATATTTAAATTTTCCATTGACAGAATAATTTCTTATAAGTACAATAAAATACATATATGTATGTAAATACGGCGCTATATAATATACATCTATACTCTTATCATTCATTCACTAGTGACATATACGATATGTAAATAAACATGATATTATGTAAGTATGTATATATATCAATATCATATAAATAAAAATTCTTCAAGCAACCGTTATGTTGTTTATTTATTTACATTTTTTTGTACTACGCATTGTATCCTCAACAATTTCAAATTATCGAGTAAAACAAAATGCAAAAAATTCGTTAAAGAAATTTGACACTTTCGTCAATTATAAAGTAACCCTATATTATTAATAAAAAAAGTTGTTAACAGAAATAAGAGTATAATGTTAAAGCTTTAATTTTTGTGTATTACTTCAACAAAATTTTAACAGGTGTTCAAGTTACAGGTGTTCCAGTTACAGGTGTTTAAAAATAGGAAATTTTCAGTTTTTGACCCCTTACAGCTCCTAAACGGGGTGGATCGGGTATAATAAAATTACTCCTCCGTTTGTAACACCTTGAAATAAGCGAGCTAGATATACCTTCAAAGGTATGGATCGGATCAGAAACAAATTCTAAGACGATTGAGCCATGTCCGTCCGTCCGTCCGTCCGTCAGCACGCTAACTCAAAAACTAAGAAAGCTAGAATCTTGAAATTTACACAAAATATTCTGGGAGTAATTTGTAGGTTCCCTATTTTTTTTGGTTGAGTTTGGACCAAAACTTAGGGTAGCTCTCGAACACCTAACTTTTAGATCCCCACATATTTTTTAATGGAGCTATGAAATTTTAACTGCTGATAGATCTCACAAAAATCTTAATTTTATTTTTAATAACTTTTTTTGTAGCTCCATTCGTTACGGAGCTACAGCTCCCCAAAGGTTCAAAAAAGCTCTATATTTAAATTGTTATAGCACAAGTTGTATAAGGTATATCTTCATTTTGAAAACGGCAAACGATTTCTACTTTTATTAGCTTTAAAAGTGTATTTACAATAAATATATATTTGTGGCATACGGTGTCTTAATTTACCGTTATCTTCTAAACAGTTTAAGTTGGAAACTTGAAATTTTGACAGAAGTTAGAACTTTCAAAATAAGTATGAGTCATTTCAGAATTTTTTTTTTTTGTATCACCCCCCGTTTAGGAGCTGTAAAGGGTCAAAAACTGAAAATTTCCTATTGTTAAACACCTGTTAAAAATTTTTTGAAGTAATACACAAAAATTAAAGCTTCAACATTATACTCTTATTTCTGTTAACAACTTTTTTTAATAATATAGGGTTACTTTATAATTGACGAAAGTGTTACTTGATTTTTTCAAATTTTCTAACAAATTTCTTTAACGAATTTTTTGCATTTTGTTTTACTCGATAATTTGAAATTGTTCAGGATATAATGCGTAGTACAAAAAAATGTAAATAAATAAACAACAGAACGGTTGCTTGAAGAATTTGTATTTATATGATATTGACATATATACATACTTATATAATATCATGTTTATTTACATATCGTATATGTCACTAGTGAATGAATGATAAGAGTATAGATGTATATTATATAGCGCCGTATTTACATACATATATGTATTTTATTGTACTTATAAGAAATTATTCTGTCAATGGAATATTTAAATATAATATAATATAATATTTAAAATTATATTTACTATTTTGTACTAAGTAAATTTAATATACATTTACCGCTTAGTATGAAATGGTACTATAGAATATTTGAAAAAGTTTTGGATTGATAATCGTTATGTGGAAGGTTAAAATCTGCTTTTGAAGAATGTATAAACATATAATTGTTCTAGAAATTATAAAATTCACCCAAATTCATTTGAAATACTAAAATATTAAAAATATAATATTGTAAGCAGAGTGACAGGCTGTGAACATACTAACGGTTCGTACGGGTATCTAAGAGTTGACATAGGCAACTGTATTCTTCCTCGTTTTAGAGGTAACAAAATTTTTTTATTTTTTAATTATTGTTTGTTGTTTCTATTTATTTCGTCTTATAGACTACATTTGTACTTGATTAGTAAATCCTATTCTACATAGAAAAACAAGGAAATAAAAGGGATTTTTTTTATTTTTTGTTGTACTTTTTATTTCTTTGATTTTTGATTTTAGAATATTCAATATTTATTACATGCAATCAGCAATGTATTTAATTACTATACTATGCAGCGAAGTTACGTTTTCATATTATTTAAAATTTTTGTACTTTACGAGTACTTGACAATAATACTTTACATTTTACAACATTTTATGTAAGTAAATACGTATAATTTAATTTTACACGAAATGCGTAATGCGCTCAGAATTATAGCAAAAACTGAAAATAAATTTTTTGTATTTAGAATTTATTTTATACAATAAAACTTTTTTTTTTACTTCTAAAATTTATTTTGAAATGCAAAATTCAAATAATTTCAAAAAAAAATCTTTTGTTTTCAAATCCTTAAATGAAACCTTAGAAATAAATACATATTATACTTATACATAATCTATGATTATAATTTACTAGTTTTCAGCCACACAATTCCGTTTCAAGTTTTGAACATCACTAACTAAATATTTTTTTACAATTTTTCTATTATAAAAGCTATACATTCTAATATAATGAAAGACATTTCCTACTGCTGCTTTTCGCGTGCGCTCTTTTTAAATTTTAGAGCACACACAGTCACTATATTTCTTACTAAATACTAACACTATAACAAGAAAAGAGGTAAAAAAATATGAAAACAAATGGTTTGAATCTTAAACGATACTCTCTACTCTTTAGATTTTAATTATACTAAATACTACATACAATTCTACTACCTACTACCAATACCAAGTAGAATAATATAATGTACAAATTGCAATAAAATTATATCTCGGCAGCTATAAAAAAATCCATTATAAAAACAGATTTCAATACCACATATTCCTATTCGATTACAAATTCATATTTCCATATCAAATCCATAAACAATTTCACTGGGCAGCTACCGTTAATTTCTATTCGATTACATTGTTAACTATTACATAAACAATTTCATTTGGCAGCTACCGTTAAAAAGCTTAGTAAAAAGCTTAGTAATAAAGGGAAGTAAGAGAAAGAACATTCGTGCAAATTTAAAGATTTTATATAGAATTTTTAAAACAAATAAATTATAAAATGTTTAGCGTGTAATTTTAAGAATAATGGAAAATTCGAATAGAACATTATTTTTTTTAATGCATTTCTCTGCCAAATAAATGTGGACTGGAAATTACACAGTCTTTCCTGTTTAGGCGTGGCTGTAAATGTCCTAAGGGGAAATAACTCTTTAACTCCTGCGACGTGTGTGGGATTCGAACCCAGACTCCCTCGGTGTTTGCAGCGTATTTTATATGCTCTTACCCACTAGGCCACCGAGGCTCCCCCGTTTTAGCTATTTTCTAAAGACAAAAAAGGTAAAAAATATTTTTGTGTTTAAATATAATTTTTTATATATTAATTTGTGTTATGTATATTTATATTTTTATACCCGTATGAATTATGTCCAAGGGTATAATAAATTTACCATTACGTTTGTGACGCCTTAAAGGAGTCGAAGATATAGTGTCAAAAGTATAGATCGGTTCAGAATCGAATTGTGACTCGATTTGTGACTCTTTTAACACAAAAATGCAGTTGTTATTTATGAGATAAATAAAATGCAGTTATTGACCTTGATATCGTTTCTTAGTTTAAAGTAATTTAAAGTAAAGGTTGTATGGATAAAATCGTGAAAAAAAGTTATATTAAATTAATTTAATTAAAAGTAAAGAAAAAAAAAAATAAAGAAAAAATACTCAAAATACTCGATACTCAAAAAATAAAGGTGCTTGAGGCTGACATTTTTTTACGTCACTTTTGCAAAATTGTTTGTTTTGCTAGTAGGTAATGGGGCACCTTGGTGTAAAGAGATAGCAATATCAATGTCAATGAACTCATGACATATTTGAACTTTTAAGGAATGTTGTTGGCGCGTGCGCATAAGAATGTTATTAAGCTTTATGGTCACGACAAAGGTATTTGAACTTCTAAGGAATGTTATTGGCGCGTGCGCATAGGAATGTTATTAAGCTTTATGGTCATGACAAAGGTGTTTGAATTTTTAAGGAATGTTGGTGGCGTGCGTGCATATAGGAAAGTTGTTTATTGTGAATAATTGCTTAATAGATTGAAATGTTTTTTTTTTTTTTTTTTGCATTATGTTAGTTTGAAAGCTTTTTTAATACAAAAATTCACTTGTTATTTATGAGATAAATAAAATGCAGTTATTGACCTTGATATTGTTTCTTAGTTTAAAGTAATTTAAAGTAAAGGTTTTATATATAAAATCGTGACAAAAAAAAAAAAAAAGTGGTATTAGAAAGATAAAAAAAGTTGATTTATAAGTACATGTTATTGTACAACGAAAATTTAAGAACAGATGTAGAAAATAGAGGTGTAGTTTTTAGTTTTTTTTTTTTAAATTATTAATTTAATTTAAAGTAAAACGAGGAAGAATACAGTTGCCTTTGTCAACTCTTAGATACCCGTACGAACCGTTAGTATGTTCACAGCCTGTCACTCTGCTTACAATATTATTTTTTCAAAATTTTAGTATTTTAAAATAATTTGGGTGAATTTTATAATTCCTAGAACTATGGGTTGTACATATATTCGAATTATATGTTTATACATTCTTCAAAAGCAGATTTTAACCTTCCACATAACGATTATCAATCCAAAACTTTTACAAATATTCTATAGTACCATTTAATACTAAGCGGTAAATGTATATTAAATTTACTTAGTACAAAATAGTAAATATAATTTTAAATATTATATTATATTAATGCGTACATAGTATATTTATATTGTTATAAGTATATCGCCACACATTGCAATATTTCTTTAAAAATATTTCCATTCATAGAATAATTTCTTATAAGTACAATAAAATACATATATGTATGTATGTAAATACGGCGCTATATAATATACATCTATTCTCTTATCATTTATTCATCAGTGACATATACGATATGTAAATACACATGATATTATATAAGTATGTATGTATATCAATATCATATAAATAAAAATTCTTCAAGCAACCGTTATGTTGTTTATTTATTTACATTTTTTGTACTGCGCATTGTATCCCCAACAATTTCAAATTATCGAGTAAAACAAAATGCAAAAAATTCGTTAAAGAAATTTGACACTTTCGTCAATTATAAAGTAACCCTATATTATTAATAAAAAAAGTTGTTAACAGAAATAAGAGTATAATGTTAAAGCTTTAATTTTTGTGTATTACTTCAACAAAATTTTAACAGGTGTTCAAGTTACAGGTGTTCAGGTCTACAGGTCTATTAGCAGTTAACGAAAATTTAAGAACAAGTATAGAAAAATGAGGTGCAGTTTTTAGTTTTTGTTTTTCTAACTAACAAAAAGCTTTCAAACTAACATTTTAATAATGCAAAAAAAAAAAAAAAAAACTAAAAACTGCACCTCATTTTTCTATACTTGTTCTTAAATTTTCGTTCTACAATAACAAGTAATTATAAATCAATAAATACAACTTTTTTCTTTACTTTTTTTATACCCGATAAGATCGGGTATAATAAAATTACTCCTCCGTTTGTAACACCTCGAAATAAGCGAGCTAGATATACCTTTAAAGGTATGGATCGGATCAGAAAAAAATTCTAACACGATTGAGCCATGTCCGTCCGTCCGTCCGTCCGTCAGCACGCTAACTCAAAAACTAAGAAAGCTAGAATCTTGAAATTTACACAAAATATTCTGGGAGTAATTTGTAGGTTCCTTATTTTTTTTCGTTGAGTTTGGACCAAAACTTAGGGTAGCTCTCGAACACCTAACTTTTAGATCCCCACATTTTTTTTAAATAGAGCTATGAAATTTTAACTGCAAAAATATTAATCTTAGTTTTAATAACTTTTTTTTGTAGCCCCACCCATTACGAAGCTACAGCTCCCCAAAAGTTCAAAAAAGCTCTATATTTAAATTGTTATAGCATAATTTGTATAAGAAATATTTTCATTTTAAAAACGCCAAACGATTATTACTTTTATTAGCTTTAAAAATATATATACAATAAATATATATTTGTGGCATACGGTGTCTTAATTTACCGTTATGCGAAACTCAAATTTTGCAAAATCCTTTAACCCTTCTATCTTCTAAAAGTTGCAAACTTGAAATTTTGACAGAAGTTAGAACTTTCAAAATAAGTATGAGTCATTTCAGAAATTTTTTTTTTTGTATCACCCCCCGTTTAGGAGCTGTAAAGGGTTAAAAACTGAAAATTTCCTATTGTTAAACACCTGTTAATGTTTTGAAGTAATACACAAAAATTAAAGCTTCAACATTATACTCTTATTTCTGTTAACAACTTTTTTTAATAATATAGGGTTACTTTATAATTGACGAAAGTGTTACTTGATTTTTTCAAATTTTCTAACAAATTTCTTTAACGAATTTTTTGCATTTTGTTTTACTCGATAATTTGAAATTGTTGAGGATATAATGCGTAGTACAAAAAAATGTAAATAAATAAACAACAGAACGGTTGCTTGAAGAATTTGTATTTATATGATATTGATATATATACATACTTATATAATATCATGTTTATTTACATATCGTATATGTCACTAGTGAATGAATGATAAGAGTATAGATGTATATTATATAGCGCCGTATTTACATACATATATGTATTTTATTGTACTTATAAGAAATTATTCTGTCAATGGAATATTTAAATATAATATAGTATAATATTTAAAATTATATTTACTATTTTGTACTAAGTAAATTTAATATACATTTACCGCTTAGTATTAAATGGTACTATAGAATATTTGAAAAAGTTTTGGATTGATAATCGTTATGTGGAAGGTTAAAATCTGCTTTTGAAGAATGTATAAACATATAATTGTTCTAGAAATTATAAAATTCACCCAAATTCTTTTAAAATACTAAAATATTAAAAAAATAATATTGTAAGCAGAGTGACAGGCTGTGAACATACTAACGGTTCGTACGGGTATCTAAGAGTTGACAAAGGCAACTGTATTCTTCCTCGTTTTAGAGGTAACAAAATTTTTTTATTTTTTAATTATTGTTTGTTGTTTCTATTTATTTCGTCTTATAGACTACATTTGTACTTGATTAGTAAATCCTATTCTACATAGAAAAACAAGGAAATAAAAGGGATTTTTTTTATTTTTTGTTGTACTTTTTATTTCTTTGATTTTTGATTTTAGAATATTCAATATTTATTACATGCAATCAGCAATGTATTTAATTACTATACTATGCAGCGAAGTTACGTTTTCATATTATTTAAAATTTTTGTACTTTACGAGTACTTGACAATAATACTTTACATTTTACAACATTTTATGTAAGTAAATACGTATAATTTAATTTTACACGAAATGCGTTCAGAATTATAGCAAAAACTGAAAATAAATTTTTTTTATTTAGAATTTAATTTTGTACAATAAAACATTTTTTTACTTCTAAAATTTATTTTGAAATGCAAAATTCAAATAATTTCAAAAAAAAAATTTTTTGTTTGCAAATTATTAAATGAAACCTTAGAAATAAATACATATTATACTTATACATAATCTATGATTATAATTTACTAGTTTTCAGCCACACAATTCCGTTTCAAGTTTTGAACATCACTAACTAAATATTTTTTTACAATTTTTCTATTATAAAAGCTATACATTCTAATATAATGAAAGACATTTCCTACTGCTTCTTTTCGCGTGCGCTCTTTTTAAATTTTAGAGCACACACAGTCACAATATTTCTTACTAAATACTAACACTATAACAAGAAAAGAGGTAAAAAAATATGAAAACAAATGGTTTGAATCTTAAACGATACTCTCTACTCTTTAGATTTTAATTATACTACATACTACATACAATTCTACTACCTACTACCAATACCAAGTAGAATAATATAATGTACAAATTGCAATAAAATTATATCTCGGCAGCTATAAAAAAATCCATTATAAAAACAGATTTCAATACCACATATTCCTATTCGATTACAAATTCATATTTCCATATCAAATCCATAAACAATTTCACTGGGCAGCTACCGTTAATTTCTATTCGATTACATTGTTAACTATTACATAAACAATTTCATTTGGCAGCTACCGTTAAAAAGCTTAGTAAAAAGCTTAGTAATAAAGGGAAGTAAGAGAAAGAACATTCGTGCAAATTTAAAGATTTTATATAGAATTTTTAAAACAAATAAATTATAAAATGTTTAGCGTGTAATTTTAAGAATAATGGAAAATTCGAATAGAACATTATTTTTTTTAATGCATTTCTCTGCCACATAAATGTGGACTGGAAATTACACAGTCTTTCCTGTTTAGGCGTGGCTGTAAATGTCCTAAGGGGAAATAACTCTTTAACTCCTGCGACGTGTGTGGGATTCGAACCCAGACTCCCTCGGTGTTTGCAGCGTATTTTATATGCTCTTACCCACTAGGCCACCGAGGTCCCTCGTTTTATCTATTTTCTAAAGATAAAAAAGGTAAAAAATATTTTTGTGTTAAAATATAATTTTTTATATATTAATTTGTGTTATGTATATTTATATTTTTATACCCGTATGAATTATGTCCAAGGGTATAATAAATTTACCATTACGTTTGTGACGCCTTAAAGGAGTCGAAGATATAGTGTCAAAAGTATAGATCGGTTCAGAATCGAATTGTGACTCGATTTGTGACTCTTTTAACACAAAAATGCAGTTGTTATTTATGAGATAAATAAAATGCAGTTATTGACCTTGATATCGTTTCTTAGTTTAAAGTAATTTAAAGTAAAGGTTGTATGGATAAAATCGTGAAAAAAAGTTGTATTAGATTAATTAAAAAGCTGTATTAGAAAGATAAAAAAAGTTGATTTATAAGTACATGTTATTGTAGAACGAAAATTTAAGAACAGGTGTAGAAAAATGAGGTGTAGTGTTTAGTTTTTTTTTTTTTAAATTATTAATTTAATTTAAAGTAAAGAAAAAAAAAAAATAAAGAAAAAAGTTGTATTTATCGATTTATAATTACTTGTTATTGTAGAACGAAAATTTAAGAACAAGTATAGAAAAATGAGGTGTAGTTTTTAGTTTTTTCTTTTTGCATTATTAAAATGTTAGTTTGAAAGCTTTTTTAACACCAAAATACAGTAGTTATTTATAAGATAAATAAATGCGGGTATTGACCTTGTTATTGTATCTTAGTTTTATGTATTATGAAAATTTGAGATATGTTATTGAAAATTATAAGTGTGCAAAATAATTTAATAATTAATTGTAAAAATAAAAAAGCAAATTAGTTTCATATAATATCGTTTATATTTACCCAAGAATTGTGATCTTTATCAAAACCTAACCATTTAACAAAAACTTCCTTTTTTCAATATTTCTTTTTTCAATATTTTTTCAACAAGAAAAATGTCAGGATTTTTGACTTGAGTAAGTTCAGTCTCATAAAAAGAACCTGAAATCGCTGTTTTTGTATAAACAAGTAAGTTGTAAGTGATTGGGTCTGTGCGTTTTACTTCTTTAATTGTAAATATTTCTGTTGACCAGTTTGGTTGATAACCTTTTGCAAAGTTTCCTTTATATTTACTTATGCGTACATAATCTCCAACTTTGTATTTTGCTTTCTGATAAAATTTCGGTTGCATGTAAATGTTCTTCAAAATATATTTCTCGTTTGCTTTTGTAACTTTTTTAGGTTGAAGTTTAATTGTATGATGATATGTTGAGTTGTATTTCTCAATAAGTGAGGGCGAAATAGATATCCACTTATAATTACCCTGAAAACTAAACTGCTTCCACATTGAATTTTTTAAAGTACGGTTAAAACGTTCTACTATGGATGCTTTCATTTCAGAATATGCATGATAATGATTAATTATTTTTATTTCCATAAGTTTTCTAAATTCTTTGTTAAAAAACTCTTTACCTTGATTAGATTGAATATTTTTTGGGAGTGTTCCAGCACGTTTGAAAATGTTTTGCATGCCAAGTAAAACGTTATTAGCATTTTTAGTTTTAATTGGCTCAGCATAAGCATATTTTGAAAAGACATCTATTACAGTTAATAAATATTTATTTCCTTTGTTATACTTTGCATATGGAATCATTTCTACTAAATCGATTTGCCATGTATCGTTTAAACCTTTTTGAATAAATTTTTTTCGACGGAAGTTTCGTCTGGCTGGTCTATGTATTTCCGATACTATTTGTGCCCTTGACATTATGGTTGTACCATTTAATCAGATTTTCCAATTCTATTTTATAATTTTCTATAGAGCAACAGTTGCATGGATCCGGTCCAGATGACGAGTTGTCGTAAGCCCAAGAACAAAGAGCAAAATGAGTTTCGTATATTGACGTAAATTTTTCTGTTGTTGAAATTGTTTAATGTATTTATACATTGAAAAATACGTTGCTTATGCTCTTTTAATAAGACAGAGGAATATGATTTTGAAAACTCTTCCACTTCTTTCACCTCCATCTTAAAATGAGGATTATTAAAATTATACACGTTATATATATAAAGAACAAATCTAATTACCTTTCAATGACTTCTAAAACACGAGCCGATAATGATATATTTCAATCATCCATTTACAATGATGGTTGCGGGACCATCTGGATTTGGAAAAACAACATTTTTATGTAACTTAATTGAAAATATTAACAGATTGGTAAATCCAAAAATTGAAAAAATAAAATGGTGTAACCCAGAAATGTCTGCTATTCCAACAAGTATAAATTTCCATGATATAAATTTTTATAACAGAATTCCAGAAGAGCTTGGGGAAAATAAACCTAATTTAATTATTTTAGTTGATTTAATGTTAAATTCTGCAAATAAACAGGTATGCGAACTTTTTACTAAAGGTTCGCAACCATCGCAATTTATCTATTATATTATTAACGCAAAACGTTTTTCATCAGGGGAAATTCTCCCGAGATATTTCAATAAATTGTAAATATTTGGTGCTTTTTAAAAACCCTCGAGACAAATCCCAAATTTTTCCTTTAGGTTGACAACTATATCCGGAAAATAGAAAAGGTTTCCTAGGGGTATATAATGAATCAACCTCAAGTCCACATGGTTATATTGTGTTAGATTTAACACAAGACGTTTTGTTTCGTATTAGAACTAATATTTTTTCAAAAGAATATTGTATATGCTACTGTGATACGGGTGATTTGAATAACAGCTGTCAAAAATATGAAACCATTGAAAAAAAAACCAACATATGTTACATGTTCTAGGAAATAGGAAGAAATTTCGTGAAAATATTCTTAAATATTGTGATGATGATATTATAAAAACTATTGCTGAAATTGCAATCAATATATTAAATGGAAATAATACAATATCACCAGCAAAAAAAGCAAAATTAAAAAAACATAAAAAACAATTAAGATTTCTAGCCTGTGCTAAGAAAAGTATAAAAGCTAAACGAAAAATATTAATTCAACATGGAGGATTTTCACCTACATTAATTAGTACTATATTATCTGGTGTAATAGGAAAACTTCTCAGTAAGACATAATGCAGCGAATTATTGTTATATCACCAGAAATATTTTAAAAATTTAGCAAATTATTTCAAGATGATAAAAACTTGGATTTATTGGATCAAAAAATGAAAAAAGTTTCATATGATAACAAATTAAAACTATTACAAAAATTATACATATATCGTCAAAACCTTCTCAAATATGGAATTAACAAAAGACACCCAAAAAGATTACCAGAAAAGGCTAATAATCTTACATTTGATACAGGCACTCAAACAAAATTCTTTTCTAAACGAAATGCAAATACAGAAACTGAATTACCTAAATACAAATCAACATCAGCACAGACCGATTATTTACCATTAGTTACTGATGATGTGTTTGAATATGACCCTAAAAAAGAATATTCAAATATGGATATCGATTTAACACATTACATGAAAATTCATTAAAAAAATTAACTCAAACTGAAATGTTGAAAGATGAAAAATTAGTAGAAAGACCATCTCTAAGCTTTGATTATCGAATGTTTGAAACACCAAGTGGTGATGTAATTACCGTTGCCGTACCTTTTCCTGAAAAAAAGAAGACACTAAGATCAGCCGGTAGTTCAATTTCCTTAACTATACTTTCACAGTTTTCCGAAACAAAAAACCGAAAACTAAGACCTTTACTAAGAAGTCCAAAACTAAGAACTTCATCAACACCTGAATGGACAATATATAAATAGTTCCACATTTGATGTTTTAGCAGAAGTTAACAAAGATGGATAGTCAAGATGACTTCTATGTAACATTGTTTAGTAATGATAATTTAACACTGTTTCCAGACAACACTTTAGGTTCATTCGAAAATAAATTACCTATTCATTTTGATTTAAGAAATGGAAATTGGAAAGTTGGTCTTTCAGAAATATATCTGAACGATTTCCTATAAACAGAAGAATTTAACAAAGAGAAATGTGCATTTATCAATATTGGGCAGTATAATGTTTATGTAAGAAACATTGAAAAACCTCTCGAAAAAATTAAAGTAACCAAATTTATAGGCTACACATATTATGTATATGACGATTCGGAATTACATTTGGATGATTGGAAGTTCAATTTTTTGTCAACTCTTATTAAAAATATACCTCCTAATCCGAGTTTACTCGAAATCAAGTTTTCAAAAAATTTTTTAATGAAGTTTTGACATATATCTCTACTGCTAAAAATTATGATGATGTAATGTTTAAAAAAGTTTCAGAATCTAACCGAGGGGATTTAATTCGAATATCGCAGACTTTTCATGAAGATAGTTTCTATATTAAAGTTAATCAAAGTTATAATGTAAAAACATTACTAACTGAATTATTTCAACAGAAAAAAAATATAAAAAATTTCAAAACAAAATTACCTGAACTATTCAAATTGGCTGTTGCTAATAATAAAGATGAATTGAATGGAATGGTGATGATTTATTCAGATGTCATTCAATCATCTGTTTTTGGAAGTAGCAAAGTGCAGGCGTTGAGAGCTATCAACATAGAAAATTGTAGAATATCTACAAATATTGAATTTGAAAATGTTCATTACATACCCATAGAAAAAAAATGTTTTGAAACAATAGCGATTAAAATTTGTAACCAAGACGGTGATGGAATAAATTTTGTTTCCAGTTACTATCCAACAAAAATTGTATTACACTTTAAAAAGCATTGATTGCATAAAAACAATATAAATACTACTACTTAAATATGATATCCTATCCTATCAAACATGGTGCAAACATAAAAGAAGCCGTAATTGATCAAAGCAAAGGTGGCATAAAAAATTTACGGAAATCAGTAGTTAACCAGCTGCGTTAGATGTATGGTGGAAGACGAAGAGCTATAAAAAGACAAAGAGCTATAAAAAGACGAGTAGTTTTTAAAAAGACACATTTGAAGTCGAAAAAGTGACTAAGAAAGCAAAGTAAAATCTCAGATATATTCAATTAAAAATGGAATGTATGAAATCTGAACTTAATCTTTTTGCATCATTACCCGTACAAACAAGTATTTTGCGCGTTCAGAAGAGGTAGCATACAATCCTTTAGCTTCTTTAGAGGCATCGCCGTCAACCATTGAATTTGTTTCGCTTGGGAATGGAGATACATATCGAGATCTATCCAGTACCTATATGAAGTTTAATGTTCAAATATTAAAAAAAGATGGATCACTTTGGAGTGCAACCGATAAAATAGGAACCAGAACTGAAGCAAGGGCAGCTCCACAGCCCAGTGTTGTAAATACTTTATTACACTCTTTAATAAAACAATGTACTGTAACTCTAAACGGAAAAAACATCACTCCTTCAGATTCCTTATACCATTATAAAGCATACATAACTACTTTACTAAATTATGGCATATATTCCAGTCAAACACATCTGGTAGCATCTGGTTGGGAATTGGATGAGCCAAATGTCAATGATTTCAACAATTCTGGTTCTAAATCAAGACAAAAATCATACAACAATTCTGCAATAGTAGAATTAATGGGAAAATTAGATGTAGATTTCTTCAATACTTCCAAATTACTTTTAAATAATGTTGACATTCGCATTTCTTTAGCATTAGAGAAATGAGATTTTTATATTTTCTTTAACGATAACGATAAAAATTTGAGGACGACGATTTAAAAATTCTCGAAGCTACATTATACATGAAATATTTAACAATTAATCCTAGCATATTGGTAGCACACAATACTGTACTGGAAAAGGCTAACGCGAAATTTTTTTATACGAGAAGTGAAATGAAAACATTTGCAATTCCAGCTAACACTTCCAATATATCATTGGATAATATATTTATAGGGCAAATACCAAAACTCTAGTATTTTGTATGGTTAATAATGAAAATTTTAAAGGTAAAAGATCGAAAAATCCATACCATTTCGATCGAGTGCCTACACCAAACTCTGCAATTGAAACAAGTTTTACATCGAATAATCTTTGTAATTCTCGTGCATATTTAACATTATTCAGTGGAACTGGCATACATCACTCTGATACAGGACATCAAATTTCAAAAGAACTTTTTTCAAAAGGTTATACAATTCTAGCTTTTGATTTATCACCAGACGGCTCGGGAACTGAATACATGTCAGAGTTTATTAAACCAGGGAGTAGTAAAGATTGAAGCAAGACTCAGCTCTCCATTAACTTTAACATTAACTTGTATTGTATTTGCAGAATTCGATGGCAATATAGAAATTGATAAAAATTGTAACGTATACATAAACATATAAAAGGAAGTTTAATGGACTATTTCTATTCATTTGAAAATGGCAAAAATGGTAGATTTATTGTTCTGTACGGACGATAACAATACAATATTTGTAAAAAATATTGCTGTGGCTGGCATATAAGATGTAAAACTAATGTAAAAGAATTAAAGTTTAAATTTCCTGTCAGAGATTTAAAAAGAACGGACATTGAGAATTACTCTTTTGGACATATCGATATCGAAAAAATAACTAATAACTTAATAAATTCGCTTGAAAAATTCGATATAGTCTTAACAAATGGAAAACTTAAAGCAGAATTTTTAACAACATTTATACGAGGAAATACTCGACTAATTGATATTTCCCGCTGGCAAGAAAATGAATACACTTCAGATTTCAAAGGTGCTGAAATGTAATAACTTAACACATAAAATATTTAGAGGCGTTTATGCTCTTGATAAATTACCAAAACAAGTTTTAAAACCTAGTATTTTGGTGGTAAATACCGATAATTCTAATGAAAAGGGAACACATTGGTTAGCAATATTTGTTCCAGTTCAAGGGTGTTCAGAATATTTTGATTCATTTGGAAATCCGCCATTCCACAGTGAGATTATAAAATTTCTACAAAATCAATCGACATGTTTTGTTTTCAACAATAAGCGTTTACAAAGTAATTTAACATCTATGTGCGGACATTATTGTTGTGTATATCTATGGATGCAAAGTTTCCATAAAAGCTTAAAATATTTTCTTAATTTATTCGACACATCATCACCACTTAAAAACGATATAAAAATACAAAGAATATTTTGAAAAATTTTTTAAAAATGTGGAAGAAAAACTATAAATACAAAATTCTAAAATAGAATTCATCAGTTAAACCGAAACAAAACAATGGAGCAACCTACAAATTCAGAAGTATTTAAAACAGAAAAAGGTGAGCCACCGCAGAACCTTTTATTAAGCTATATTTATTTTTTGGATAAAAAACAAACAATAAAAATTCAAATTCGATTTAATATTGTGAATTTTGCTGCATCAATAATTTTCCAATGACAAAACAAAGTCATAAGCGAAATGAAATTTTTGTAGTGGTATACATTTAATCATGACTTTAAAAACAGTCAAGCAAAATTAAATGCAAAGGGATTTTTGCTAACATTTAATCAACATATATTTTTTAAAACCTATTATTTTCTTTTATTAAATACATATATAAAATCATACAATTTTTTACAGCACATCTTTTTAAGTTTTCAATAATGTTATGGTGATGGCAAATGGTTGTGAAATTTCTTAGTTTCTGAAGAGATGGAATGTCATTATCTAAATTGATAACTTCTACTGAATTGCAAACAAATTTATCTAAAAATACCTTTTTTTGGTACCCCTTCACATAAACGACATCGAATGAATTTAAATGTTCGTTTAATGTATTTTTAATTGCTGAATATTCTATAAATATTCTATATTCTAATCCATCATCCTAGTCAAGACCATTTATTTGTCTTTTATTGAATTCATTTTGCTGTTTAACATCACTATTTAACTCTTCGAACGAGTAAGGTGCTTTAAACAGAAACAGCATTGGTATCAGTGATCCTTCAGCTACTAAAGCATATTCCTTCAAGAAATATTGCTTATTATTTCCAATAATAAACTGTAGATCAGCTACTGCTTTCCTGCTGCTCATTTTGATTTTTACTATATTAAAATAAGCCAACAGCCTTTTATTTATATCTGATTTCACCAATCATGGTGGGCAGTTGCGCATTGTACACAATGGGAAATTTTTTAAAATAAAAGAAAACTAAGGCCCTAATTTCGATAGTCATATCACTTTCATTTTTTATTAAAAACAAAATTTGTTATTTCGATAGTCATAAAATTACTGACTGACGATAGTCATAAAATGACTGATGGATCATTTACTATCTTTGTTTTTTGTTGATTCCCTCTCTGAGCAAACTTTCCCCAAAAAGAGTTTAGCATTAATTTTACAAATGATCTTAATTCAGAATTGTGACAAATTTTAGAAGAGTGCAGCTTAATGTTTTCATTTTTTAGAAAATCTTCAATGTATTTTTCTTTTTCTTCTTCGGTTGAACATTTACTGGGCCAGCCCAGCCAGAAGCTTCTTGTTTCATTTTTAAAAACTTATCCATCATGTTAGTGAATAATCCATCAATATTTGTTAATTCATCATATTGCACGACATTGTATTTCCATATTTCATAAATATTTAAAATTTTATAACCCAATTTAACTGCTGCATTAACTTCATCAACAACCCATGTACTTAATAAGGCTCTTTCTTCATCTGAATTTGAGCAAAATTCATTTTGATTTTTAAAGCTGCAGCTTTTGCATAAGGTAAACATAAGTTTACCATTTTGTTTAAGCGGAACCACAGGATGTAATAAATTTTCTGGTGGTAATATTTATAATATTAACCCTTTCATGCCCAAAGTTGTTTATAAGCAACTTTGTTATTCAACCCTGTCAAAATTGATGTCAGACAATCATATTAAAGTTAATATGTATTAAAAAATAAACAATGCAGCTTTAGGTATAAAAAAAATTAAAATAACGGAAAACCAATTATTTGTTTATCATTTGTGAAGAATTTTTTATGGCAAGTGCATAAAGAATTTATTTTGTGAAATTTTATATTAAAAGAAACGTGTTTTTTCTTAATTAATTTTTTAATATATAAAAAAATTAAATAACATATTTTAAAGTGATAAGGTAAGACATTTTATTCATATAATTAAATTTTAGAAAAATTAGTTTATTTAGTCTGTGGAATTTTTTAAAAGTTGAAGTTGCTTATAAGCAACTTGGGTCCATTGTGGGAAGAAGGTAAAAACTTTTTTTTGTAGATGAGACCTTCAATAAAAGGTTTAACCGAAGTTGAAATACAAAATGTTATAGATTTTGATTGGGATAAATCTTCTGATGAAAAAGAAGATCTGGAAGAACAAGAAATTAGTAATTTTTTTAAATAAAAGAAAACTAAGGCCCTGATTTTGATAGTCATATCACTTTCATTTTTTATGAAAAACAAAATTTTTTATTTCGATAGTCATAAAAAATGAAAAAAATCATAAAAAATGAAAAGAAACTGATTTTGATAGTCATTTTTTATAAATATACTACTCATTTAAAACGTCAATTTTTCTCATTTTGAAATTGTTAAATGAGTGCTTGTAAAAATGGATTTAGGAAAAAATTATGAAGTATTTTATTTATATTTATGTGAATATAGGCATTTTTATAAGTAACCTATGACTAAGCAATAGCATAGGTTGCAAGAAAGCCCATTGATTTGTGAATTAGAAGTCGTTCCGACATGATTAAAAAAAAAGGTACTCAGTACTCACCGATTTTGTAGTAAAATTTAAATATCATAAAAAAAAAATTAAAAAGTTCAACTTTTAAGCCCGCCCCAAAAAACAGAACCCAAAAACTAAGGAACCACTTTTCGAGACTTTTTTAAATTTTTTTCTTTTTTTTTATTACAGTATTGGGAACTACGTGTTTTAAATCTTAATTTTTAACTTATAGTTTTTTTTTGTATAGTTAAAACGTCAAAATAAGAAAGTATTGCCGGTTTAAAAAAAAAATATAAATCATTTTAATTTTAAATTCCATTTCATTTTGCCCGGCTATCGAAATCGCAAAAAATTATTAGAATGAAATGCAATTTTTCATTTTCATTTTTATAAATTGACTATCGAAATCAGGGCCTAAATATTATACATAAAGGGTTGTCTGATGTACAGTCAATTAAAAAACCATGAGTATAGTAACTATGGACTGCAGGTTATTCTCGGTAATAATAATAATCAATATTTAACTGAAAGAATTAACTTTTGCAAGTGCAGATTCATTAATACCAATATTGCACGTTTTCAAATTGCCGTATGTTTTGGAAGATTTATCAGATGTCAATAAAAAATCTTTAACAGAAATAAATTCCAAGGTAATTTGAACATTAATATATTATGTATGTTAAATTATTTAACTTAATAAATATTCTGTAAATATGTTATTGCAAATACAAATATAGTCTTAATATTTTAATACACACCTGCAAAAATTTTAAGAAGTAGTTTTTAATGCAACATGAATTTAGTATAAATTAATCTATATTATCTAATAATAATTTTATTAAAAATAAGTGCGTCATGTCTAAAACTTATTCAATAGAACCTTTTGAATACCTAATTGGAATATGTGAAGTTTTCCAATTAGAGACAGAGTTGGATTTATTCCAACCAATAAATTTAAAAAAGTTACCGTGCAACCAAGTGAAAAAAACAAGTGCGCCGCCCGATCCGTCAAAACACACACAAGTGACAAGAAAACCAGGACCCCAGCAGCCAGAGTTAGCACAAGTGGCGGTGTAAAAGCTTTTCTGTCTTCAGAAAATAAATACCCATGTCCCCATTACCGGGGTCAACAGAAGTGGCTGTAGAAAAGCTTCTCTGCTTTGAGAGAATGCCCACGTCTTCTTTGTCGGAGCCGACAGAAGATGGAAAAGAGTGTAAAAATAAATTGAAATTTTTAAAAATAAATAAAAGAGCAATATTTGGATTTTTTATGTTTTATTTATTTTTAATTTTTTAATTTTGGTATAAGACCAAAGAGTGAACCTGTAAAAAGAAAGAAACCTGAAATTTTTAAAAATAAAATAAAAGAAAAACAATTTAATTTTTGTAATTCTATATTTATTTTTGTCTTTTTCTAAATTTCCGGAATTATATCAACGAGTGCCATATTCCATTTGGTGGTATCTCTCCCTGTAAATTTAAATTTAAATTTTTTGGAATTGCGCTCTTGCAGCTCCGCCTCCGTTGTTACCTTTTTCGAAAAACGTTCTGGCAAAAAGAACGTTATACATTTTTTAGTTGATTGGTCCTACACCTTTGCTAAAAGAACTCTTTGGGCGCTTTTGGTTTTTAAAAACCACCAATTTGACACATCATAATGCACTCTCACAGTAAGTGCGTCGATTGCCTGGTACACCTCTTGTTCCCCTTTTTCTGCGGCAATTAAATTGTTTAGAAAAAACTATAAAAAAAAAAATCATATAAAATATTTTTATTAAAAATAATAATTAAATTTTAATTAAGAAGTTTACTTACCATAGTTAATATATTACCAATTATTGAAAGAAGTATGAAGAAATTATAAATTTATAACCCTTATGTATGATTTAAGCAACGACATTAATTTTCCCCACCTGAATTTAAAGATAAAATTACAATACAATTTTAAATTAAATTTTAATCATTAACAAAATACTCGTAACTAATTTTTTTTTTTTTTTTTTTATGAAGAATTTGCAACTTTGTAAAAATATAAATAAATCTTTTAAAATAATTTTTTTTTTATCAACTTTGTAAGAATATAAATAAATCTTTTAAAATAAAAATAAATTAATTGCAATTTGAACGATAAACGTACGATATGAACCCACCATCTCTAAAATCAATAGCAATAGCTAAGTGGCTAATTTAATTTAAATTCAATTATTACGAATATTTGTGCATTCTTATGGATATTCAAAATATTAAATTTTATTGCCCCTAGTTAAAAATGGATGTCACTGTTCACGAATTAAGGAAAAATTGTAGATGGCTAGGAAAAAAGAAAGGTCCAGATGGAAAAAATAAATTTACTGTATATAGGTTAAATACAGTAAATTTACGGTATATAGGTATGAAAAAATAATTGCAAAATGAAAAACAATACAAGTTTTGCTTC
This sequence comes from Poecilobothrus nobilitatus, assembly GCA_947095535.1. Taxonomy (NCBI): domain Eukaryota; kingdom Metazoa; phylum Arthropoda; class Insecta; order Diptera; family Dolichopodidae; genus Poecilobothrus; species Poecilobothrus nobilitatus. Next base: position 160,956,007 of record OX352772.1, on the reverse strand, counting down.
GATTTCTGTAAATACTAATTAAAGGATGCTAAATAAAAAAAAATAAATAAAAAAAAATTGGTTTTTCTTTTTATATAAAATATTTAATTACAGCTCTTTAACATATTTTACAGTATTTAATAGCTTCTTACTCTTTTATACCCAAAAAGTTGAGAAGAGAAATCATCAAAGAATTTACGTTTTTCTGATTTCTCCTGATATTTTTTGATTTCGGAGACCGTAACAACCTCATGTTTTTGAGTGCGTCGGATATTGTAAGAAAGTATATTGATATTGGTGTCATTTGAGTACAGCATCTTTAATTGAATTGAAATTAACCTTTTCAGAAGCTGAGTAGTTAAGATTAATTCCTTTGACTTTGCAGGTTATCTTTTCTTTTCCATCTTTAGTACTATATACTTTGTAAGCATAATTTTTTGGTCCACAAATTCTGTGATGTAACTGTTGACTCCATAGCATTCTAGCTCATCCGTCATATCACCAATAAAGTTCTCTATTTCTGGTTCATATTGTCCTTCTTTACTTATATATATTACCGAATCTGTATCACAATATAGTACACGATCACCAAGTTGTTGCAGATAATTATATAATTTAAGACGAGCCTGAGTAGTTGTGTACGCGGTAATGCATACATTTACGATAGGTAAAATGTCTGCTACTTCCTCTTTATAGTGCCCGGTAATGACGATATTTTTTTCATTCACAGGTAAAATATGGCACACTTCTATATTTGGGTTTGTTATCATTTCATAAAGTTCTGATGGATCATTTACTATCTTTGTTTTTTGTTGATTCCCTCTCTGAGCAAACTTTCCCCAAAAAGAGTTTAGCATTAATTTTGCAAATGATCTTAATCCAGAATTGTGACAAATTTTAGAAGACTGCAGCTTAATGTTTTCATTTTTTAGAAAATCTTCAATGTATTTTTCTTTTTCTTCTTCGGTTGAACATTTACTGGGCCAGCCCAGCTAGAAGCTTCTTGTTTCATTTTTAAAAACTTATCCATCATGTTAATGAATAATTCATCAATATTTGTTAATTCATCATATTGCACGACATTGTATTTCCATATTTCATAAATATTTAAAATTTTATAACCCAATTTAACTGCTGCATTAACTTCATCAACAACCCATGTACTTAATAAGGCTCTTTCTTCATCTGAATTTGGGCAAAATTCATTTTGATTTTTCTGAAAGCTGCAGCTTTTGCATAAGGTAAACATAAGTTTACCATTTTGTTTAAGCGGAACCACAGGATGTAATAAATTTTCTGGTGGTAATATTTATAATATTAATAAGCCCTTCAGTATCTTCCAAATGTAACTTAGAACACTCTGAATTTCCTATATAAATTGTAGGGTGTTCAACTGTAAATTTTCCATATTTATAAACCCACGGATACAATGAACACACATCTATATATTTTATTTTTTCACCATCTTTGCATTTATAATAACTGCACATGTTATCTGTACGACCTCCGTAAAATGCATCTCGTGGGTTTAATGGTGTACAATTTACTAAAGGATGATTGTTTAAGCATTCTGTTTCTGATTTGCTTAATTTTCACTTTCTATGAAATTCACAATTCCACATTTCAATTACTTCATACCTTTGCCTTAGTCTTTCTGATTTAGCAACAGTTTTTTAATATCTACTATTTAATGTGTCATTAGGATCATTTAGTAGCGAAATGTCCCTATTATGCTACAGACAAATTGGATGACCATGAAAGTAGCACCCATGAAACTCAAAAACTTGACTTATCTCCTCGTAATATCCATCTACTTTAACACCGCTTACCACAGCTTCTCGCCTTTTAGCTGCATGACGTATATTGATTCCTCCTTTTTCCTCTTCGTATATCAACCAGCGTAAAGCTTCCTTTGAATGGTTGTCAGCATATCTGTAACCATTCTTGGGGATTATTCCAATTGCATTGGATTTTTAAAAATTTCGCATATACACAAGATTACAGGCTGATGCAATTGTTGTTGCTCCAAGGAAAGGCTCAACATTGCATTCATCCAAAAATAATTTTCTAAATTTTAAACAGGCTTCTGCCAGAATGTTTACATCGCTAGTGCAGTATTCAATTATATCGCGTTGCATATCAAACTGCTCATTTTTGTGTTCTTCATACCATTTAAGAAAAGTAGAACGTTCTTCTACCTTCATTGTATTTGGTTTGTAACATTCAACAGGCGGGAGGGGTCCAATATAATTTTCATTTTCAGTTGTATTAAAATCATGCGGAAAATATCCTTTTTTTAATACTGGTGGTAAATCAAAGGCTTTTGGCAATTTTAATAACGCCATTGGAAAATAATTTAATGAATCTAAAAACTTAATATTTTCTAATATCATCAAAATTATTTTTGTACCCCGCATTATAAGTTCTGGCTTCAACGACGTAGTTTCCAAAATATGGTTCAATATGAATTGGTGTTCGTACGCTTGACCGTTATATGCTACTACAATTATATTTTTAAATATTTTTCTTTGTGTTAAAATATAAGCTAAGAAATTGCTTACTACATTTTTGTTTTTAATCGTAGTGCGAAATTTACATTTTTGACAAAAGAAAAGATCCTCATATAAACATAAACCGCATCGTTGTTGAAATATACCTAAGTTAGTCATGTTGTTTAATTTCTCCTTTATAGGAGAAATTCTTCATATAATTTTTTTTACTCTACAATTTGTTCTTGCCGACTTTCCAAATCGTAAAATATATGTAATATATCTCTTGTTTTTGCTTGCCGTACATCTGGCTGCATACAACATAGATTCTCTTGGTCCACGTGTGTTTTACAAATTTTACAAAAATATTCTCCACAAAAATGTCTTCTATTTCGTAAATGTGTTTTTAAACACTCGATACATCTTATCACCGTATCGCAAACACTTTTTCTTGAAAATCCCGAAGCTTTGTGATTAGTGAGGCATTGTTGCCCTCTAAAATAACGATTACAACCCTCACATAAAATAGTCTTTTGATCTTTTGGACATGCCGGAAATTGTTGACACTGTGGGCATGTACCAAAGCATCAGTGATTGTTTTTGCCGTTGTACGGTATGTGACATATTTCAGAATAATATGAACAACAGAATGCAGCTGTTAATTATGTCACAACGTTGAAATGACCTTCATGATATAGGAGGTTCAGTCTTTTGCCATCATCACTTCCTTCAAATAAAACACCTCTACCTTTAGTTCCATATTGGTAAACGGCAATTTTAAAACCTTCTAAATATCGCTAAAACTGTTGAAGCTCTGGTATCCCACACCCGTTTTCTGGTATATCTACTCCAGCGTTGTTGATGAGATCTGTGGTCATTTTTGATTGTAATTTACCGGTGTTTTTCTTTATCTTAGAATATTCTGAATCTTTCTATATGGTCTTTAGCAACTATAAGTACCCGTGGAAGGTACAGGTTCCCCTTGCTTCTAATTGTGATGATGCCTTTACGTTTTGCGCATTCCTCCGTAAAGGATTTATAATTCCTACCACGTTTCCCACGACCTTGAGGTAATTGCACAGTAGTTATCCCCAGGCAAAAAGTGTCAGTACTCAATCCTGTAAATTATAATATACCTAAATATAGTTACTAAAAATATATATTTATGACTAATACACTTACCTTCGGAATTACTTTGGAAAATTTTACTTATCGTTTCCCAAATATAACTTGAGCAGCGTCTCTGAAATTTATCCAACCAGGACCCCGCTCTTCAAAACTTTTTCCACAAAAGGTTATACACACTTTATCTGTGGGTAAAATGTGTTTGGTGCCATATGTTATTACTTCATTTATAGCCTCCTTTATCCAGGCTATTGGCTCTGCATTCTCTGGCACCTGTTTTAGTTGAAATTCCATTTTCCTTCCTCTTACATTAAATCTTTTAATGTTGGTCATTTGATCCCTAATAATATTGTAGTGGTTGTTCAATTCGCCCGAGGAAGTCGAAGCGCCGGCTATACTTTTATATTTTTGAAGTAATATTTTCTTAGACATTCTTTACTTCTTTTTAGTTTGATAATGAGTTTATTCTGAATATATATTCACAGGTAAAGCACAAAATTTTGAGTTGGAATACCAAAGTATACTTTGCAACAATGTAATTTAAAAAATAAATAATGAATTTTAAATGTTTAATTAATTTATAATTAATTTCAAATAAAAACATTCCATTTTATTTTTAAAAGTCACGATTCCTATTAATTATAATACAATTAAAATGCACATTCCACTTTTTAAAAATTGCGATTTTTATACTATTTAATTTCAAGATTAATTTCAATACAAAGTAGCTAATTGACAATAGAATGTAGGTTGTGGCGAATGATTTATTAATTTTAAATGTTAACACATTCCATTTTATTTTTAAAATCACGATTTCAATACAAAGTTGTTAACATAATATATTCAATACTTTCATTTTATAATGTTCTAACTTGTATGTACAATAACTAAAAATTTAGTTCACATTATACAAAGTAACTAGCAGAAAATTTACCAATAGCTGAATTTTTTCCCGATTACAAAATACAAACTAATTAATAGAATAAATAATTTCATATCAAACACCTGCATTTTTTGTTTAAAAAAATTAATCACTAAATACAACTTTTTTTTCTCATGATTTTATGCATACATATAAGGTCCTGCCAATACCTGCATTTTATTTATCTCATAAACAATACCAAGGTCAATAACTGCATTTTATTTATCTTATAAATAACAACTGCATTTTTGTGTTGAAAAAGCTTTCAAACTAACATAATGCAAAAAAAAACATTTCAATCTTTATGCAATTATTCACAATAAACAACTTTTCTATATGCACATGCGCCAACAACATTCCTTAAAAGTTCAGATACCTTGGTCGTGAGTTCATTGACATTGATATTTCTATCTCATTCTCGCACAATATTCCCACGCCAAGGTACCCCATTACCTATTTTCGCTATTTGAATCCAGCAATTTCGGCCGCAAAATGATGTAAAGTTACAAGTCAACAACCGCTGTAAAATTTGTGCTGGTGTGACAGGTTCTGGTAGCTGCCATACAACTTCTCTTTTTAAATGAAAATAAATCAGTGTCTATTGAAACTAGGTATCTAAAATTTACTGAAGGGGCGTTGAGTTACATGCCAACAATTTTTGTAAAATTCGGTTAGTCTAGAGTAGCCAGTTCAGCCTTCTTGCACCTCTTGGAACTTAATGAAGCTAGGCGTCTGAAATCTTACAAATGTTGATCAAATTTTAGGACAATAACTTTTGTAAAATTTGGTTGTACTGGTGCAAGAGATTCGGGTAGCTCTCATACAACGCCACAATTTACCTAGATATATCTCAGTAGTTAACGTCAGTTTTAAAACATCTGAAATTTTAAAAGATGATAAAGTTTTATAGAAACACGATATATTACGTGTATCACAGAGTATCTAAGAGTTGACACAGTATACTCTACTGCAGTCTTCTTTTGTTTTAATTAATTGTAGAAAATAGATATATTGTAAATTGTTAAATAGAGATGATTGAATTGACAAAAAAGTCCAATAGATTGTCGCGTCTGTGAAAAGCATTTGACTTACAATATGATGAAGGTAACAAAAAAAATTTTTAAAAATGCCGTTCTAATAAAAATTAGAATATTAAAGAATATTACGATAGCTTCACCAAATAATGTATCAGATAATGCTTAAATAACAGTAAAAATTATTAAACATTAACTTACATTAAATAAAATAGCAAACGTTTTTATTTTTAATGTTTACTTTTCTTAGTAAACATTTAGTATCTGCGATATGTCAAATAGAATAAAAATTTAGAAAAAAAAAAATTTCAAATTGGTTCTTGACGATTCCCCTATAAAAATTTTTTAATTATTAAAATGTAAGAATATTTCATCTATTGAAATATGAGATGAAATCAAAATTATTAATTATTTTTTTATAATTGTTTTTTGAAATAAGTAAAACCTACTTTTATAAGTTAAGTATGTAATTTTTTTGAATATATAAAAAATAATTATAACATCTTTAAGGTTTTACACAAAATACAAATGAAAGAAAAAACTTTCATTTATGAGCGAATGCATTTCATTTAGGTTTGATGTTCCCGAAATATCGACAAAAATAGCAATAATAAGTAATGTTAACCATGAAAATATAATTCGGTTTTTAATTATTTATTATATTTAAAATAAAAAGCTACAAATTAAAACATTAATAATTTATAAAAAAATTTTAACAAAACTGTAAAACAATTTGATGTAAAAACCCAAATTATTTAGTGTTAAGCATATGTAAAATAAAATTATTTTTAATTAAGCATATCTTTCTTTTTTATACCCTACACCTAAAGTATATGGTATATTAACTTTGGTATGGTGTTTGTAACCACCAAAAAGAAGCGAGTTGTACATACATATATCACATGACAATCCATAGAAATCAAAATAGGAGGAAGGGGGAAGCGAGGATCACCTCCTGAGTCGATTTAACGATGTCCGTCCGTCCGTTTGCACGATAACTCAAAAACTAATAAAGCTATCTTGATAAAATTTATATAGTAGGTTACTAATTACGAAAGGCTAAGTTCGAATCTGAACAAAATCGCTCCGAATTTGATCTCCGGATCTGAACAGAATCGGTTTGGATTCTGGAAGCTTCCGAATGATTCCGGAGCAAACGAGATTATCTCCAAAACCAACAAAGATAGAACCTTTTAATATTTTACAATGATGTTTCTTCCTGTTTGATTTAGGTTTCTGAAATTTGAGAGGATTTGGTCCATGGGTTCGGATTTTGGAACCTTCCGAACGAGCCTCAGAGCAAATGATATTATCTCCAAAAGCAACAAAGATATAAACCTTTAAATTAGGCAGAATGGTGTTCCTTCATGTTTGATTTATGTTTCTGAAATTTGTGAAGATTTGGTCCATGGGTTCAAATCTTAGAAGCTTCCGGACGAGCCCCAGAGCATACGAGTATATCTCCACAACCAACAAAGATAGAACTTTTATTTTTAGTACAAAGGTGTTCTGTTATGTTTCCTTTTCTGTAAAATTGGAAACCGACATTTGAAAGAATTTGAACCATGGGTTCGTATTTTGGAAACTTCCGGACGAGCACAAGAGCAACGAGCATATCCCCAAAACCAACAAAAGTAGAACCTTTAAATTTAGTACAATTATATTCTGGCATGTTTTCTTTATGTTCCTGAGATGGATTCGATGAATTGGAGTGGCGATTCGGGTACCTGACACACACGTCCCAGGACTAACAATCTTCGAAATTAATAAAGACAGAAACTGGCAAAAAGAACGTTATACATTTTTTAGTTGATTGGTCCTACACCTTTGCTAAAAGAACTCTTGGGCCCCTTTTGGTTTTTAAAAACCACCAATTTGACACATCATAATGCACTCTCACAGTAAGTGCGTCGATTGTCTGGTACACCTCTTGTTCCCCTTTTCCTGCGGCAATTATAAATTTATAACCCTTATGTATGATTTAAGCAACGACATTAATTTTCCCCACCTGAATTTAAAGATAAAATTACAATACAATTTTAAATTAAATTTTAATCATTAACAAAATACTCGTAACTAATTTTTTTTTTTTTTTTTTATGAAGAATTTGCAACTTTGTAAAAATATAAATAAATCTTTTAAAATAATTTTTTTTTTATCAACTTTGTAAGAATATAAATAAATCTTTTAAAATAAAAATAAATTAATTGCAATTTGAACGATAAACGTACGATATGAACCCACCATCTCTAAAATCAATATCAATAGCTAAGTGGCTGTTTTCAGGAAAATTTAAATTCAATTATTACGAATATTTGTGCATTATTATGGATATTCAAAATATTAAATTTTATTGCCCCTGGTTAAAAATGGATGTCACTGTTCACGAATTAAGGAAAAATTGTAGATGGCTAGGAAAAAAGAAAGGTCCAGATGGAAAAAATAAATTTACTGTATATAGGTTAAATACAGTAAATTTACGGTATATAGGTATGAAAAAATAATTGCAAAATGAAAAACAATACAAGTTTTGCTTCGATTTCTGTAAATACTAATTAAAGGATGCTAAATAAAAAAAAAATAAATAAAAAAAAATTGGTTTTTCTTTTTATATAAAATATTTAATTACAGCTCTTTAACATATTTTACATTATTTAATAGCTTCTTACTCTTTTATACCCAAAAAGTTGAGAAGAGAAATCATCAAAGAATTTACGTTTTTCTGATTTCGCCTGATATTTTTTGATTTCGGAGACCGTAACAACCTCATGTTTTTGAGTGCGTCGGATATTGTAAGAAAGTATATTGATATTGGTGTCATTTGAGTACAGCATCTTTAATTGAATTGAAATTAACCTTTTCAGAAGCTGAGTAGTTAAGATTAATTCCTTTGACTTTGCAGGTTATCTTTTCTTTTCCATCTTTAGTACTATATACTTTGTAAGCATAATTTTTTGGTCCACAAATTCTGTGATGTAACTGTTGACTCCATAGCATTCTAGCTCATCCGTCATATCACCAATAAAGTTCTCTATTTCTGGTTCATATTGTCCTTCTTTACTTATATATATTACCGAATCTGTATCACAATATAGTACACGATCACCAAGTTGTTGCAGATAATTATATAATTTAAGACGAGCCTGAGTAGTTGTGTAGGCGGCAATGCATACATTTACGATAGGTAAAATGTCTGCTACTTCCTCTTTATAGTGCCCGGTAATGACGATATTTTTTTCATTCACAGGTAAAATATGGCACACTTCTATATTTGGGTTTGTTATCATTTCATAAAGTTCTGATGGATCATTTACTATCTTTGTTTTTTGTTGATTCCCTCTCTGAGCAAACTTTCCCCAAAAAGAGTTTAGCATTAATTTTGCAAATGATCTTAATCCAGAATTGTGACAAATTTTAGAAGACTGCAGCTTAATGTTTTCATTTTTTAGAAAATCTTCAATGTATTTTTCTTTTTCTTCTTCGGTTGAACATTTACTGGGCCAGCCCAGCTAGAAGCTTCTTGTTTCATTTTTAAAAACTTATCCATCATGTTAATGAATAATTCATCAATATTTGTTAATTCATCATATTGCACGACATTGTATTTCCATATTTCATAAATATTTAAAATTTTATAACCCAATTTAACTGCTGCATTAACATCATCAACAACCCATGTACTTAATAAGGCTCTTTCTTCATCTGAATTTGGGCAAAATTCATTTTGATTTTTCTGAAAGCTGCAGCTTTTGCATAAGGTAAACATAAGTTTACCATTTTGTTTAAGCGGAACCACAGGATGTAATAAATTTTCTGGTGGTAATATTTATAATATTAATAAGCCCTTCAGTATCTTCCAAATGTAACTTAGAACACTCTGAATTTCCTATATAAATTGTAGGGTGTTCAACTGTAAATTTTCCATATTTATAAACCCACGGATACAATGAACACACATCTATATATTTAATTTTTTCACCATCTTTGCATTTATAATAACTGCACATGTTATCTGTACGACCTCCGTAAAATGCATCTCGTGGGTTTAATGGTGTACAATTTACTAAAGGATGATTGTTTAAGCATTCTGTTTCTGATTTGCTTAATTTTCACTTTCTATGAAATTCACAATTCCACATTTCAATTACTTCATACCTTTGCCTTAGTCTTTCTGATTTAGCAACAGTTTTTTAATATCTACTATTTAATGTGTCATTAGGATCATTTAGTAGCGAAATGTCCCTATTATGCTACAGACAAATTGGATGACCATGAAAGTAGCACCCATGAAACTCAAAAACTTGACTTATCTCCTCGTAATATCCATCTACTTTAACACCGCTTACCACAGCTTCTCGCCTTTTAGCTGCATGACGTATATTGATTCCTCCTTTTTCCTCTTCGTATATCAACCAGCGTAAAGCTTCCTTTGAATGGTTGTCAGCATATCTGTAACCATTCTTGGGGATTATTCCAATTGCATTGGATTTTTAAAAATTTCGCATATACACAAGATTACAGGCTGATGCAATTGTTGTTGCTCCAAGGAAAGGCTCAACATTGCATTCATCCAAAAATAATTTTCTAAATTTTAAACAGGCTTCTGCCAGAATGTTTACATCGCTAGTGCAGTATTCAATTATATCGCGTTGCATATCAAACTGCTCATTTTTGTGTTCTTCATACCATTTAAGAAAAGTAGAACGTTCTTCTACCTTCATTGTATTTGGTTTGTAACATTCAACAGGCGGGAGGGGTCCAATATAATTTTCATTTTCAGTTGTATTAAAATCATGCGGAAAATATCCTTTTTTTAATACTGGTGGTAAATCAAAGGCTTTTGGCAATTTTAATAACGCCATTGGAAAATAATTTAATGAATCTAAAAACTTAATATTTTCTAATATCATCAAAATTATTTTTGTACCCCGCATTATAAGTTCTGGCTTCAACGACGTAGTTTCCAAAATATGGTTCAATATGAATTGGTGATCGTACGCTTGACCGTTATATGCTACTACAATTATATTTTTAAATATTTTTCTTTGTGTTAAAATATAAGCTAAGAAATTGCTTACTACATTTTTGTTTTTAATCGTAGTGCGAAATTTAAATTTTTGACAAAAGAAAAGATCCTCATATAAACATAAACCGCATCGTTGTTGAAATATACCTAAGTTAGTCATGTTGTTTAATTTCTCCTTTATAGGAGAAATTCTTCATATAATTTTTTTTACTCTACAATTTGTTCTTGCCGACTTTCCAAATCGTAAAATATATGTAATATATCTCTTGTTTTTGCTTGCCGTACATCTGGCTGCATACAACATAGATGCTCTTGGTCCACGTGTGTTTTACAAATTTTACAAAAATATTCTCCACAAAAATGTCTTCTATTTCGTAAATGTGTTTTTAAACACTCGATACGTCTTATCACCGTATCGCAAACACTTTTTCTTGAAAATCCCGAAGCTTTGTGATTAGTGAGGCATTGTTGCCCTCTAAAATAACGATTACAACCCTCACATAAAATAGTCTTTTGATCTTTTGGACATGCCGGAAATTGTTGACACTGTGGGCATGTACCAAAGCATCAGTGATTGTTTTTGCCGTTGTACGGTATGTGACATATTTCAGAATAATATGAACAACAGAATGCAGCTGTTAATTATGTCACAACGTTGAAATGACCTTCATGATATAGGAGGTTCAGTCTTTTGCCATCATCACTTCCTTCAAATAAAACATCTCTACCTTTAGTTCCATATTGGTAAACGGCAATTTTAAAACCTTCTAAATATCGCTAAAACTGTTGAAGCTCTGGTATCCCACACCCGTTTTCTGGTATATCTACTCCAGCGTTGTTGATGAGATTTGTGGTCATTTTTGATTGTAATTTACCGGTGTTTTTCTTTATCTTAGTATATTCTGAATCTTTCTATATGGTCTTTAGCAACTATAAGTGCCCGTGGAAGGTACAGGTTCCCCTTGCTTCTAATTGTGATGATGCCTTTACGTTTTGCGCATTCCTCCGTAAAGGATTTATAATTCCTACCACGTTTCCCACGACCTTGAGGTAATTGCACAGTAGTTATCCCCAGGCAAAAAGTGTCAGTACTCAATCCTGTAAATTATAATATACCTAAATATAGTTACTAAAAATATATATTTATGACTAATACACTTACCTTCGGAATTACTTTGGAAAATTTTACTTATCGTTTCCCAAATATAACTTGAGCAGCGTCTCTGAAATTTATCCAACCAGGACCCCGCTCTTCAAAACTTTTTCCACAAAAGGTTATACACACTTTATCTGTGGGTAAAATGTGTTTGGTGCCATATGTTATTACTTCATTTATAGCCTCCTTTATCCAGGCTATTGGCTCTGCATTCTCTGGCACCTGTTTTAGTTGAAATTCCATTTTCCTTCCTCTTACATTAAATCTTTTAATGTTGGTCATTTGATCCCTAATAATATTGTAGTGGTTGTTCAATTCGCCCGAGGAAGTCGAAGCGCCGGCTATACTTTTATATTTTTGAAGTAATATTTTCTTAGACATTCTTTACTTCTTTTTAGTTTGATAATGAGTTTATTCTGAATATATATTCACAGGTAAAGCACAAAATTTTGAGTTGGAATACCAAAGTATACTTTGCAACAATGTAATTTAAAAAATAAATAATGAATTTTAAATGTTTAATTAATTTATAATTAATTTCAAATAAAAACATTCCATTTTATTTTTAAAAGTCACGATTCCTATTAATTATAATACAATTAAAATGCACATTCCACTTTTTAAAAATTGCGATTTTTATACTATTTAATTTCAAGATTAATTTCAATACAAAGTAGCTAATTGACAATAGAATGTAGGTTGTGGCGAATGATTTATTAATTTTAAATGTTAACACATTCCATTTTATTTTTAAAATCACGATTTCAATACAAAGTTGTTAACATAATATATTCAATACTTTCATTTTATAATGTTCTAACTTGTATGTACAATAACTAAAAATTTAGTTCACATTATACAAAGTAACTAGCAGAAAATTTACCAATAGCTGAATTTTTTCCCGATTACAAAATACAAACTAATTAATAGAATAAATAATTTCATATCAAACACCTGCATTTTTTGTTTAAAAAAATTAATCACTAAATACAACTTTTTTTTTTCTCTTATGTACAATAACTAAAAATTTAGTTCACATTATACAAAGTAACTAGTAGAAAATTTAGCAATAGCTAAATTTTTTTTTCCGATTACAAAATCCAAAATAATTAGGTAAGATAATAAATCATTACATATCAAACTCCTGCATTTTTTACTTAAAAAAATTAATCACTAAATACAACTTTTTTTTCTCATGATTTTATACATACATATAAGGTCCTGCCAATACCTGCATTTTATTTATCTCATAAACAATACCAAGGTCAATAACTGCATTTTATATATCTCATAAATAACAACTGCATTTTTGTGTTGAAAAAGCTGTCAAACTAACATAATGCAAAAAAAAACATTTCAATCTTTATGCAATTATTCACAATAAACAACTTTTCTATATACACATGCGCCAACAACATTCCTTAAAAGTTCAAACACTTTGGTCGTGAGTTCATTGACATTGATATTTCTATCTCATTCTCGCACAATATTCCCACGCCAAGGTACCCCATTACCTATTTTCGCTATTTGAATCCAGCAATTTCGGCCGCAAAATGATGTAAAGTTACAAGTCAACAACCGCTGTAAAATTTGTGCTGGTTTGACAGGTTCGGGTAGCTGCCATACAACTTCTCTTTTTAAATGAAAATAAATCAGTGTCTATTGAAACTAGGTATCTAAAATTTACTGAAAGGGCGTTGAGTTACATGCCAACAATTTTTGTAAAATTTGTTAGTCTAGAGTAGCCAGTTCAGCCTTCTTGCACCTCTTGGAACTTAATGAAGCTAGGCGTCTGAAATCTTACAAATGTTGATCAAATTTTAGGACAATAACTTTTGTAAAATTTGGTTGTACTGGCGCAAGAGATTCGGGTAGCTGTCATACAACGCCACAATTTACCTAGATATATCTCAGTAGTTAACGTCAGTTTTAAAATATCTGAAATTTTAAAAGATGATAAAGTTTTATAGAAACACGATATATTACGTGTATCACAGAGTATCTAAGAGTTGACACAGTATACTCTACTGCAGTCTTCTTTTGTTTTAATTAATTGTAGAAAATAGATATATTGTAAATTGTTAAATAGAGATGATTGAATTGACAAAAAAGTCCAATAGATTGTCGCGTCTGTGAAAAGCATTTGACTTACAATATGATGAAGGTAACAAAAAAAATTTTTAAAAATGCCGTTCTAATAAAAATTAGAATATTAAAGAATATTACGATAGCTTCACCAAATAATGTATCAGATAATGCTTAAATAACAGTAAAAATTATTAAACATTAACTTACATTAAATAAAATAGCAAACGTTTTTATTTTTAATGTTTACTTTTCTTAGTAAACATTTAGTATCTGCGATATGTCAAATAGAATAAAAATTTAGAAAAAAAAAAATTTCAAATTGGTTCTTGACGATTCCCCTATAAAAATTTTTTAATTATTAAAATGTAAGAATATTTCATCTATTGAAATATGAGATGAAATCAAAATTATTAATTATTTTTTTATAATTGTTTTTTGAAATAAGTAAAACCTACTTTTATAAGTTAAGTATGTAATTTTTTTGAATATATAAAAAATAATTATAACATCTTTAAGGTTTTACACAAAATACAAATGAAAGAAAAAACTTTCATTTATGAGCGAATGCATTTCATTTAGGTTTGATGTTCCCGAAATATCGACAAAAATAGCAATAATAAGTAATGTTAACCATGAAAATATAATTCGGTTTTTAATTATTTATTATATTTAAAATAAAAAGCTACAAATTAAAACATTAATAATTTATAAAAAAATTTTAACAAAACTGTAAAACAATTTGATGTAAAAACCCAAATTATTTAGTGTTAAGCATATGTAAAATAAAATTATTTTTAATTAAGCATATCTTTCTTTTTTATACCCTACACCTAAAGTATATGGTATATTAACTTTGGTATGGTGTTTGTAACCACCAAAAAGAAGCGAGTTGTACATACATATATCACATTACAATCCATAGAAATCAAAATAGGAGGAAGGGGGAAGCGAGGATCACCTCCTGAGTCGATTTAACGATGTCCGTCCGTCTGTTTGCACGATAACTCAAAAACTAATAAAGTTATCTTGATGAAATTTATATAGTAGGTTACTAATTACGAAAGGCTAAGTTCGAATCTGAACAAAATCGCTCCATGGGTTCGGATTCTGAAAGCTTCCGAATGATTCCGGAGCAAACGAGATTATCTCCAAAACCAACAAAGATAGAACCTTTTAATATTTTACAATGATGTTCCTTCCCGTTTGATTTAGGTCTCTGAAACTTGAGAGGATTTGGTCGATGGGTTCGGATTTTGGAACCTTCCGAACGAGCCTCAGAGCAAATGATATTATCTCCAAAAGCAACAAAGATATAAACCTTTAAATTAGGCAGAATGGTGTTCCTTCATGTTTGATTTATGTTTCTGAAATTTGTGAAGATTTGGTCCATGGGTTCAAATCTTAGAAGCTTCCGGACGAGCCCCAGAGCATACGAGTATATCTCCACAACCAACAAAGATAGAACTTTTATTTTTAGTACAAAGGTGTTCTGTTATGTTTCCTTTTCTGTAAAATTGGAAACCGACATTTGAAAGAATTTGAACCATGGGTTCGTATTTTGGAAACTTCCGGACGAGCACAAGAGCAACGAGCATATCCCCAAAACCAACAAAAGTAGAACCTTTAAATTTAGTATAATTATGTTCTGGCATGTTTTCTTTATGTTCCTGAGATGGATTCGATGAATTGGAGTGGCATCGGGTACCTGACACACACCTCTCAAGGACTAACAATCTTCGAAATTAATAAAGATGGAAACTTAAAATTTTTTACAAAGATGTCAAGCATATCCCAATATCGGATGCCTCTTTTACGTTCCTGAAATTCGAGTTGAATAAGACAGAAAAGGGAAAAAGTTGAAGCAGCTGCCAAAAAAACTTATAGATTTTTAATTTAATTCGAATTATTCAGGTGTAGAGTATTAATAAGTCGGTTGCATCGACTTACTGTTACATTTACTTGTTTTTATCTAACTTATTCAGTTTTTCAGAAAAATGTTTTTATAAAAACTTTATTAAATTTAAAAATATTTTATAAAAATTTATATAAAAAATTCACACAAAATTTTTATTACGAAACATTTATTTCTATTTTAATTTACTTACTCTTTCTTGCAACTACAATTCTTATATTTTAACTAGTTATTATCAAATATACATATAAATACATATGTATTTTTTCGGTTAGGAAAAATTTTTATGCTCAAGAGAAAGAGTTTGTATTCTTACTACTATGCCCATTTTTGATTCCTACAACTAAAATTAAATTTGAATAATTTTTTTTTTGTAATAATTTGTATGTCAAGTTTATGCAGTGTTATCATTCGTACAATCGTGGCAATATTTGTATGGTTTTCTTGCCCTCTGTACAATGTACAATCTATGTTCAAGGCTTGTACGCCAAATATTCGGTATTTTCCAGATTTTAAATTTTTTACATTAAGGTAAGGTAAAACGAACAACGGTAGTTACATAATACAGACAACGTGGCCTATAAAGAAATTTTCAACTGAATTTTGCTCCAAACTTTATTTGTGCATTTTACGAATGTTTTACGGATACCTATTTCCTCTTCTCCACGTACCTTTAAAACATTTATTTCGAACTAGGTAAATAAATAGACATAATAGTCCTCACTCATAAAACCAAATAACTTGAATGTACTTACACCAACTACAGGCTCTTTATACAATTTAATTCTGTTTTGGCGCTATTTTAAAAATAATTTACTGTTTTAACGAATTTGAGTTTTCTTTCAGATTTTTACGGATTGTACTTTTTATAAAAATTGTAGTTTTGCTAATATGTAGTTGTCGATTATATTAATTTCAACATATAATTTGACAACATATTAACAAGGACCCATAATTACATTATATTTATTTATAGATTTTTTCAGACCTTAGCCTAAGCTTTGTGGTCATATAGGTTAATATTATTGTCAAGCAATTTTAGATGTTTGTTTTAACAAAATTATTGATATGTACAAATAATTTAGAAAAGTGTGTAGGTATAAGTAATATAAATAATATCATGTCATAATTCTAAGAGCACTTTACCATTTTATAATTTAATTAAGGCGTAAAGTAAATCTTCTATTCTTTTTTTAAATAAATTATATGAATTTATATTTTTCAAATCATCGGTTAAACTATTGAAAGCAAAGCTAGTATATACACTGTTCATTTTATGTTTGTCTGTTTTAAACAATGAAAGGTGAAAGTTTGCTTTATTTCTAGTATTGTAGTTAATATATCTAAGTTGCGATTAATTAGGAAATTATGTTTGATTATATTGTTAATTATTTTGTAGGTCAAAAAGTATAATTCTCTTTAAATATAAAAGTATAATTCTCAAAAATTTATATATATATGTATAGTTTAAAAACTTAAATATTGTGACGAATATATTAAATAGGATTTATTATTTTTATTGCTTTTTTATGCATCATCATCAAGCCTTTTTATATATGTTTGTAGCGCATTACTTGAAAGTGGATTTAGGTCCCTTTTAAATACCCGACATTCAAAATTACGACATTTCAAAATCCCGAAATTAGGGTTTTAATAGTTGGTTACTAAATCAGGATTCATTCCAGAATATTTATATAACAGATTATATTTCGAATAAATATAGTATATTTTAGATGTTATTTATTCAAGATTTTCTTTTGAGGTTCTGCCAAATAGTACTTCAGTGCGCGAGAGTAAGACTACGCAATTTGGGATTTTATAGTTTGGAG
Organism: Poecilobothrus nobilitatus; assembly: GCA_947095535.1. NCBI lineage: Eukaryota > Metazoa > Arthropoda > Insecta > Diptera > Dolichopodidae > Poecilobothrus > Poecilobothrus nobilitatus. The sequence goes on along the minus strand of OX352772.1, from coordinate 160,938,447 downwards.
TTTAGTGATTTGGGATTGAATTTGGAATTTTGAAACTTGGCATTTTATTTTTTGGAATTATGAAACTAGAATTATCAAAATCGATTTTTTTTTTGGAATTTAGTACCCAACTTATCTATCTAAAACTTATTTTTCTTATAGTAAGAAACTGTTAAAATTTTTCAAAAATTTTATATACTGTTAATCTGGCAACTTTAATTTTGAATTATATATAATATAATTTCAATTTCAGCATTACTGTAAATTTAATATAGTTTAATGATGCAGATATATACTTGCAATCTCCTATTCTAAATAAAAAACTTTAAGTTTAGTTTTGCTAAAAATATATTGTAATACTGTTATATGATTTTCTAACTAATGGGATTTATATATGTGTTTTCAATTTATATCAAATTTACACTAACTAATATTATAAATTAATTATAATTTACATAAAATACATAATTTAAATTCGATTTTAATTGTTTTGAAAAAATATTAATTAAGTATAGGTATACATAAGTTCAACAAATTATAAATAAATTATTTTGATTTCTATGGATTGTCATGTGATATATGTATGTACATATTATAAAAGTTTGTGGATAAGTCGAAAATAATAATTATGCGCAAGCTCCACGAAAAAATAAATATTTCAATAATTTTTAACGAAAATGATAAATTAATACCTAATTCTAAATTCTAGTCATAGAGTAAAACGAAAAATAATTCAATTAATTAATATAATATTATTGAATAAACTTTCCAAATTCATAAAAATAATTTGCAAAATTTAATTTTATAAATATAATATTATACACTTATGTGTATTTATTATACACTTATTATACAATTATGTTTATATATTTTGGTAACATGAAATTTGAAATTTGTATAAAAGAAATTCCTTAAATTCTAAAAAATTCGTAGTAAAAAAGAATTATAAAATTAATATTTTTTTTAGTTACTTGTAGAAATTGTTAATCAACCCTAAATTCTAAATTAACTGATCATATTGCATTTAATAATTATACTTACAATATTATATAAATTATTAAAAGCTATGTATATATTAAAGAAATGTATAAAAATATTAATATAAAACGTTAATTAATTTATTATCATCTTAAAATATAATGAGCTATAGAAATCTTCCTCAAAATTTTTATTAAGACATCTCTTTATTTATGTTAATTATGAATTAAACTTAAAATTAAAATTTCATTTCGCGAACTACTTCTTATGAAAATCAATATTATTGAGTCAGTATGTGTAAATAACCCTTAAACTATTTTAGAATAATGAAAATTGGAAGTTTAACGAATATCTTAAAAACAATTAAAATATTGCCATCAGATGACATTTTATAAAATACATTCGATTTTTCCTAGATTTTTTTAAGTTAATCTTTAAACTCACGTTATTTTGAAATTGATTCTTGTTTAATACGAAAAAAGTAAATATAATTGGAATTAAAATTTATAATGAAAATTATATATGTAATTTATAAAAAAAATACACCATGTTACATTCTTCGTACAGATATGTGATTTCTTCCATTTTTACATACTTTTTCATGCCAGTTTTAGTAAGTGTTTAATAAAATAATATTTTTTTCAACAACTAAAAAAATTATACATACATATTTGCTTTTTTGCAGGTGGCAAAAATTACAAATTGTGACGAAGGGCATTTATGTTCTTCAAATCGTGAATGTTGTTCGCAAGGTTGCTGTCCCACACAACCCCGAGTTTCCACGGATCATGTGTTAAACTTGTTTTTTATTAACCACTGGTATTTTTGGTAAATATAAAAATACATTTTTTTGTTTAATTAAAAGTAATTTACTTTAAAATTATACATAATTTTTAATAAAAAGTTCGGGAAAACTATAATTTTAATAAAATTTATACATCAATAAGTGGTTTTTATTTTCTAAAAGAATTTTTTTATTTTTTTTTTCAAAGAAATTTTTTTTTAATATTTGTAGTAAATTTGAAATATTTCTTGATAAAGATATATTTTCGTATCCAGCTTTCCTTTTTTGTATGACTCTTAAACATAATTCACTATTATAACATTATTTTTTTTTTGTAAAAAAAAAAGTAACTTAAAATAAATCGTGTTCTAACAGAATTTGAATATGTTCTTAATAAAAACGGAAATTATTTTCTAAAGGTAAAACCTATTACATAGATAAAAATTTCAAGAAAATTTTATTTTTCCGCTCTTAAATAAATTTATTGCAATGATTTTTCAGGTGTGTCGTTGTTGCTATACTTCTAGCTATCTTATGTGCATATTCGTTATGGAAAAAACGTAGACAATTTTGCGGATGGCGCACAACTGATCACCATACCCAATCCGAAGGTGATTCCGCAGGATCTTGCTATGCTCCACCTCAATATAGTAGATGCAGTTCATTTCATCACCCCCCGCCACCATACACAGAGGTTTTAAATTTAAATTGTAATAAATTGGTCTTATAAAGCACTTTTCTAAATTTTAGGTGACCTCAAAACCAGACTTGTACCCTCTGGTATTTACTTGTAATAGTGAAAACGGTAAAAATGGAACAAGCTATTTAATGGTTCAGTATTTTAGAAATTATATTGTTCGCCCCGTCGGATCAATTTCAGCGACAAGTACAATTGATTCCTTAAGTTCGAGCTTTATTTGTAATGCGAACGAAGCTAATACAATAGTTCCTCCACCATATTCACGTGCAACAAGTCCAGAAATGGCAGTAAATTCGCATTTTCAGCAACATTTTATGATACCCAGATCAGCTTCTCAAACGGATTTACCAACAGATTCCCATTTAAATAAAATTCTTTCAAACATAATAAATGGCGAGAACTCTGGTGATTCGAGTAATGGTAATAACACAAAATGTGACACACAAATTGTTAATAACATAAGACGAACTGGTATAGATAATGATAATCCAAGCTTAATTTTAAGAGAAAACTCGACAGACGAAATTAATTCTCAACAACTTTGTACAATTCTTAAAAGTAACGCGTGTTATGGTGATATTTTTTTAGCAAATAATTACAATCAATTCAAAGGGAACGTTATAAAAAATAATTCCACATCAGAATTGTCAAGTAATAATATTAATTTTTCAATTAATAAAAGTAACACAGGCCCATTTTTGAATAACAACAATCCAATTTATAATTCTTGTGGTTCAGTGAGTGGAATTTCGATTACAGTTCCTGTTCCTTCTGATAAAGAAAACGATTATCATAACTTAGATGTATTTAGGAAAAGTTTAGAAACATGTTGTCAAATTTTACAGAAGCAACATGTACCATCTTCAAGTTTTATAAACGATACTAGTTCAACAGTGGTTAATAATGATACAAATAGAAAATATGAAAATGCATTACCGTCAAATTATTTAAGTTCCACCACTTGTTCTGTTGTAAGTAGTTTAGTTAATATTGAGACGCCATCCTCACCACCACAAGCAACATCACCGACCGGTAATGAAATAAGAGATGTTTTAGAAAATATACGACAGTTAGAAATAGAAGACATTAATGTAACTGAAACAACCCTTGAATCTAAAAATTCACTAAAAAAACGGCCATCAGCTTTGTCAAGTAAAACTAAAATTTCTAGACAAAATAAATCTGTATATATACCTATATGGAATCCAAATACAAGGTCAATTAAAAGTCCAGTAAATACTAATAATTTTTTCCGAGGACGTAAACATTGGCTTTCAAGATCAGCACCCACAACACCAGCTACGAGCTTACCTCAAGAATTAAACGATAACTTAGACCAAAGTCCTCTACTTCAACAACATGAAGAAGAAAATGAATAATTTTTGAAATATACAATTTAACCAATCATTGGCCGCCTTTAGTTCACATTTTGTAATAAGAAAAGTCTACAAAGATTTACTTACAAAAATTCAGAGTACTTAATTATCAAGAAGTAGTTTCGTTTTTATCATTAAATATTAGGTATTCATAAATTTTTGTCTATCAGAAAACAAATTGAAAGGAATTTATAAATATCGAAACTAATTCAATTTTTTGTTTTTAAAGTATGAATATTTTTAAAAGAAAATAACTAAAATTATAAATAAATGCTTAAAACAAAAAATTAAACATATAACATAAAGATATGAATGATTGATTAGTTTATTTTTATTAATAACCAATAAAAACATTCTCTTTTTCTGTTCAAAGCACTTAATTTTTTATAATTTTAACGTTAACTTGCAAAACTTTTTTAAATACATACATTGGTATATCACTTTCATATTTGCATGTAATAAGTTTAAAAAAGACGGTAAATATCGCCGTTTGAATTATAACATAAAAAATATTTTTTCTTAATTATTCGTCAGCCTTACTTAACAAGACCTATTAACAAATTTTAATTTCAAGAATCAAACAATCCTGCTTTAAAAGGAAAATAAAATATTTTCTGACTAATAGCAATTTAACTGTGAACTATGAAGTTCAATTTAAAAGGCAACATAATATTCAATAATTCTTAACGTTTTCTGCAAATTAACAGGAAAAGCAGTTATTATAAATTTTTCTCCTGAATTGTTATTTACTCAATTTGAAACCTCATTTGTATTACCTAGTTGCTTTTTAGTTTATTACCATGCAGTTTAAATACGTGCTTCTCTTAATTTTTCTGCTAGTAAACATTTCAATCAATATCTTTCTTTGAGTATCAATATAAATATAGGATGTAAAAATTTATTTATTATTTATGCTTATTTTCTTAAAAGTTTGTGTTTATCAAGATGTTAATAGTTTAGTAATGATGTATTTGGTATAATTTAATTTTAACGTTTTTGCTATAGTTTAGCTTTCGATAATAATTAGAATTACTAATAGAGATTACCTAATAAAAATAATAATAGTAATAATCTTAATATAAAATAATTGGTTATACACATTATTTTAAAGCCATTTGTAGTCCACTATAACTCCAATTACGTTGTTGTACGAAATTCCAGAATAAAAAATTGCAAAACAACATTTTAAATAGCGCTAAAAGCATTCGCTAAACACGCTGTTGGGCTTCTATGATTTTGAAACCAATTGTTAAATCGCTCCTAACATCTTTTTAGATACACATTTCAACAACAAGGCATTTAAAATAGTGGAGGCTACCACCGCCAAACCGCTCTAAAGAAATTATTGCACCCTGATTTTGTAATCAACCAAAAAACCCCACCTATTTCCTTTTTTTACATACATATTTCAACAAGTCGGCGGCTGCCGCTCCGACTCCCCCGCTAAACAAATTATTAAAACTCTGATTTTTAAACCAACTGTAAAATTTCTGCTAATTTAGAATTTTACATATACATATATAAAAATATTCTGGAAAAAACGTATAACTCTGATTTTGAATTCAACTTTAAAATTCCTCCTAATTCAAAATCTCACATATTTACATTTATACATATTCTGCAAAAGGCGTGTGGTCCTGATTTTGTAACTAACCTTAAAATTCCTCCTAATTATTGTTTTACCAACATATTTTAATACCAAAGTATTAAAAATAATTGGGGCTGTCGCCTCCAAATTCCCACTTTTATTGTCGCACAGTAGAGAATCCCACTCTCACTAATCAAATTTTTAAAGTTTGAAGCTTGAAAGCTTGCTAAAAAACTTTGTCGTCAATCACAAAGAATATATTTAATTTTGTGGGCCTTTTTTCAATATTTTGGAATTTTGTTTTTTGGAATTTTTTTTTGTGGAATTATTTTTTTTCATTGTTTGAATTTTTGGAATTTTTTTTTTGGAATGACACTATCCCGAATGTCATTACAAACTTAAAAAGTAAAACCTGAAAGAACACTAAAAAGTAAAAGAAAAGAAAATAGCTGAATATTGTTATTAGAGATATTTATATATTTACAATATTTGATATAACAAATTTTGAGATTAGAAGTTTAAGCACCCTTAATAATTGTCTCACTTCATAGAAATCAAAATTGAAAAACCAGGTTTTATAAGTTTTAAAAACGTCTCATAATTTGTAATACTGCGGATAGAAGATGGTAATTTATTAAAAATACGAGGAGCAATAATTCAGAAAAAGTGAAAAAAAATTAAATTTATTGTGGCGAGAGACTAGAACTGTATTATTAACATGACTCCTCAATAGATAATTAACAGAGTTTTGTGTATCTTGATACACAAAATATGATATGTAATATGTAATGAAAAAATTTTGAAGTATTGAAAATAAAAAGGTTTTTCAAAGGTTACTTGAAATAATCAAAAGTAAAAATCAGTTACTTGAAAATAAAAAATAAAAACTAAATTATCAGTTACTTGAAATAGTCAAAAGTATGTGAGAGTTGTCTTACTCGGCAAATAAGTCTAATAGCATGTTTTTGTTTGATTTATTATTTATTTATTTATTTCAAATCTCTTAAAATGCCTTAAGTCTACAAGTTACATATAAAATTTATAATTAAATTGACAAAAAAATTAAACGGATGTTTAAGAGAAAATTTTATAATTTTTGTTGTAAACGACAACACTGTTAAAACCCCATTCATAGTAAATTTATTGTGAATATAACAAATATAACAAATTGTGTTGTCAAGCTCGCGGTATTCAGATCGTACACATATAATTTTTATTGTTTCTTTATCAATTTAAATTTTAATTTGATATATCACTTTTTATCTAATTATAAATTTTAATTTGTTGATTTTTACTTATATTATTTTTTAAAATTTTACAAAATTACCAATTTTAATGTAGATTTCTGCAATATACGCGGTTTACAGACGAATTTCAATGCCGTCACTTGCCATTTAAATTCTAGCAAACCAGCAATTCTTGCCTCAAACTCAAACTAACGGCCAGAATGATAATTTTAATATTACTAGCTACACCTCGTTTCACATTTCGTGTCTAAAAGAGGTATCGCCATCTATATTAAAAATAACACAGTTTTCAACACTCTTAATAAATTCAAATGTTCTAGCCCAACTTTCCACTATGTTTGGGTAAAAATCCTTGTTAGAAAGCAAGTTATACATTTCTGTTTCTTATACAGATCACCCAACTCAAGTGAAGAGGAAACTGTTGTGGAAATTGAAAATCTCTCAAACCAGATCAATGAAATTTTGGATTCATATCCAGGAACTGAAATTGTTCTGGGGGGTGATTTCAATATTCATAATAGAGACTGGCTTCACTTTTCTAGTAACACCTCTCTGAGTCAAAACTCAATTGGGAAACAAGTTGAACTATTCTCATCTCTTTTCCATCTTTCTCAACTTGTCCAAAATCCCACTAGGATCCCGGATCGTGCTGATCAAGATAGCTACCTCTTGGATCTGTTCCTGACCACACACCCTGAAAAATATGTGGTTTCAGTTGGTTGCCCCCTGGGTGGTTCCGACCATTGTTCGGTTAAAACAAGTTTCCGGGTAGGCCCAATTACCAATCAAAGGACTCCTCCGAGGAAATTAGTATGGCGATACAGCCATGCGAACTGCTCAACGGTTTCAATTGCGAAACACTTGTTGCTACAATTCTTTTTATAGTTAAAAGTAACCAAATTATCGTTGGACGAAGATTTGCAAACATGACAGAATACTTTAAATCGTTCACAATCAGCTGCATGAAAATATAACTATTTGGGGATCTATTGTGGGTGCATTAATGCTAAAATATATAAATTTAGTTTTATTGCTCACTAGCAATTTATGTTGCACAAACCAGTTTCGTAAAATATTAATGTCATTTATTTACATCCGCTGTCATATCTAAAATATTATGTACGGTAATGTAGTAAATATTATGTACCATTAATAAAGGACATAATTTATTACAATAAGTACCACCACAACATACCATAAATTAATTAAATAAACCATAATAAACCATGGATGATACCTTTGAAGAGCAATATCTACTAAGGTAATATAAGTTTAAATGTTTACTGAGATAAGCAGTATGAATATTCCAAACCATTTTGGGGTCCCCATCGACATCGTGAAAAAGGAAATCTGGAACAAAAACATCTTGAAAGCAAAAATCTTGAAAAACAAAACCCTGACAAAAAAATATTTGAAAATAAAATCTTGAATTAAAATAATTTTTTTTAGAAATTATGATTTGAAAAGAGAAAAAGGGGGCTACCAGCCCCAAACGCTAAAGAAATTACTGGAACCCTCATTTTGTAACCAACTCTAAAAGCATTCCTAATTATTTTTTTTACATACATATTTCAACAGCAAGGCTTTAGAATAGTGTCGCACATAGAATATCGCACATACATTTAAATAAATATTATGGAAAAACACTGCTTTTAAATCCAACTCTAAAACCCATCCTAATTCAGAATCTCGCATGTAGATACATATAAATATTCCGAAAAAAGAGGCAATCCTGATTTGGCATTTTTTTTGTTGAAAAACTTTTAATTTTGTTATTATACCCTACACCTAAAGTATAGGGTATATTAACTTTGGTATGGTGTTTGTAACCACCAAAAGGAAGCGAGTTCGATATGGACATATATATATATTTTGAAACAGGATCACCTCCTGAGTCGATTTAACGATGTCCGTCCGTCCGTTCGCACGATAACTCAAAAATTAATAAAGCTATTACTAATTACGAAAGGAAGGCTAAGTTCGAATCTGGACAAAATCGGTCCACGGGTTCGGATTCTGGAAGCTTCCGAATGATTCCGGAGCAAACGAGATTATCTCCAAAACCAACAAAGATAGAACCTTTAATTTTGTACAATGATGTTCCTTCCCGTTCGATTTATGTCTCTGAAATTTAAAAGGATTTGGTCCATGGGTTTGGATTTTGGGAGCTTTCGAACAAGCACCAGAGCAAATGAGATTATCTCCAAAACCAACTAAGATATAACCTTTAAATTTGGCAGAGTGGTGTTCTTTCATGTTTTATTTAAGTCTCTGATACTTGAGAGGATTTGGTTCATGGGTTCGGATCTTGGGAGCTTCCGAACGAGCCTCAGAGCAAACGAGATTATCTCCAAAATCAACAAAGATAGAACCTTTAATTTTGTACAATGATGTTCCTTCCCGTTCGATTTATGTCTCTGAAATTTAAGAGCATTTGGTCCATGGGTTTGGATTTTGGGAGCTTTCGAACAAGCACCAGAGCAAATGAGATTATCTCCAAAACCAACCAAGATATAACCTTTAAATTTGGCAGAGTGGTGTTCTTTCATGTTTTATTTAAGTCTCTGATACTTGAGAGGATTTGGTTCATGGGTTCGGATCTTGGGAGCTTCCGAACGAGCCCAGAGTAAACGAGATTATCTCCAAAACCAACAAAGATAGAGCCTTTAAATTTTGTACAATGATGTTCCTTCCCGTTCGATTTATGTCTCTGAAATTTAAGAGGAGTTGGTCTATGGGTTTGGATTTTGGGAGCTTTCGAACAAGCACCAGAGCAAATGAGATTATCTCCAAAACCAACTAAGATATAACCTTTAAATTTGGCAGAGTGGTGTTCTTTCATGTTTTATTTAAGTCTCTGATACTTGAGAGGATTTGGTTCATGGGTTCGGATCTTGGAAGCTTCCGAACGATCCCCAGAGTAAACGAGTATATCTCCACAACCAACAAAGATAGAACCTTTATTTTTAGTACAAGAGTGTGCTGTTATGTTTCCTTTTCTATAAAATTGTAAACTGACATTTGAAAGAATTTGAACCATGGGTTCGTATTTTTGAAACTTCCGGACGAGCACAAGAGCAACGAGCATATCTTCGAAACCAACAAAAGTAGAACGTTTAAATTTAGTATAATGGTGTTCTGGCATGGTTTCTTTATGTTCCTGAGATGGATTCGATGAATTGGAGTGGCAATTCGGGTACCTGACACACACCTCCCAAGGACTAACAATCTTCGAAATTAATAAAGATAGAAACTTAAAATTTTTTACAAAGGTGTCAAGCATATCCCAAGAGGATGCCTCTTTAACGTTCCTGAAATTCGAGTTGAATAAGACAGAAAAGGGAAGAAATTCAACCAGCTGCCAAAACAACTTATGGATTTTTAATTTAATTCGAATTATTCAGGTGTAGGCTATTAATAAGTCGGTTGCATCGACTTACTGTTACATTTACTTGTTTTATTTAAAATTTTTCTCCCTTTATTACAAATTGCACAATTTTGTAAAACAATAAAAAGATGAATCTAAAATATGAAAGTGAAAATAAAAAAAATTGAAAATTATTTATAATAAAATAAACAACATGAATAAATATAAATAATAAATGAAAAACTAAATGAAACAATTTTTAAAAACATCTTTTTTTGAACTAAAAAGTAGAAAATACATTTTTAATTGCAAAGTTTTCTGTAATTTTCTAAATTATATTGTTACAATCGAAGTTTCTTTAAAAAAATTTATCTCAAAATAGCAAATATATGTGTCGAAAGGATCTGGTAAGTTATGTCAACTTTTAAAATGCCGACTTGATAGTGGAGGCAATATTTTCAAATTTTAAGTTTATAGCTATGCGTTTATTGCCTCAAGCTTTTATTTTAATTTCACAGGCTTTATAACACATACACAAGTATATTTGCTATTTTGAGAAAAATTTCTTTAAAGAAACTTCGATTGTAACAATATAATTTAGAAGGATCTGTACCGAAATCCTTTTATTTTTAATCTTATTTTTTCAAAATCTTTTTTTACAAATTCTTATTATCCAAAATCTTATTTTTATAAAATCTTATTTTCCAAAATCTTATTTTTTCAAAATCTTACTTTATAAAATCTTATTTAACCAAAACCTTTTTTTTCATTCTGTCATTTCATTTTGCCGGCAAATTACAAAAAATGAAACAGAATAAAAAAAAAGAATTTGTTTAAATAAGATCTTTGATAAGAAGAAAATGTAATAAATTATCTACTTAATATTTATATATATTTTTTACATACATAATATAATAAATAAATACATACAATAACAATATACAATATACAAAATATAATCAAATCGCTCCTAATTCAGAACCTCGCACATATACATAAAAATAAATATTCTAGAAAAAGCGTTGCTTTTTTATCCAACTCTAAAATGCCTCCTAATTCAGAACCTCACATATACATATATATACATAAATATTCTGGAAAAAGCGTATAACCCTGCTTTTGAATCTAATTCTAAAACCCCACCTAATTCAGAATCTCCCATGTACATAATAAGTACCTATATACAAATTCAAAATTCAATTCAAATTTCAAAATTTTTTTCAGGCGTTTGTAACATTCGGGATTTTTTTAACAAAATTTAAATTCGAGATTTTATTTTTGGTAAAGTGTAATGCACCCTTCACAATTAGCATATACATATAGTATATACAAGTGTTTTAAAAAAAAATATGCTGTTTATTATATTTTTTGTTCTTAAAAATCAATTTTTGTCAGAAAAAGGAATTTCTGAAAAAAATAAGATTTTTGATAAGAAAAATAAGATTTACTAAAAAAAATAAGATAGTGAAAAAGTAAGATTTTAGCAAATAAGATTAAAAATAAAAAGATTTCGGTCCGCTCCCAATTTAGAAAATTACAGAAAAATCCGCAATTAAAAATTTATTTTCTACTTTTTAGTTCAAAAAAAGCAGTGTTTTAAAAAATTTTTTATATGTATTTTTCTATTTTATTCATTTTAGTTGCTAAAAATGAGTAGGTACCTATTCAATTTTTTTAATCCTTTGAGGTTTCGATTTTCAAGTTATATCTGTTTTAGTTAAATTTGTTTTATTCCATAATTTTGTACTTTATTTCCGTATAACAATACACGTTTTTTTCTAAACTAATTTCTGTAAATTAATTCTGTAATGTTATAATACGATAGCTATTAGCATTTAGCAATAGTTTTTCGTTAATATTCTTTTTTTTTTTGGGCGAATTCATATTTCAGAAATTTATGAGACAAATTCTCATCCGGAATCCGTATACATAATTTTATTCTTTTCTTTAAAATGTGCATAATTAGTAGGTATTGGATCCCTTGGGGCTGGGAAAAAATCAACCCATATCGCACTACCCACTGACCTACATTTTTGATTGATGGGTTTAATCTAGGTTATTCTTGGTAGGTCAAAAACTTGTTTTAATTGTATAAGCGTGTGTTATTAACTTATAAGTTCTAGTAGGAAGAGAATGTTGTTGGTACTGTGGAAATTGTCAGGCAAGGTTAATGAACTGAACAAGTTTAAGATATTGAAAAATAATTTATTTATACTTTGTAATAGGATATCTTACAAATATTAAGAAAAGATATTTTTTAAGTCAAATCAAGTTTGTTTTTTATTGCGCAAATTCATATGCTTAATAAAATATACATAAATAAAAGAACATATAAAAGAAAAGAAAAAGACAAATTTTCAAAGGTATTTTTGGATGTCAAGATTAAAAAATCAAAAAAAAAAATAAATAAAAAACATAAAATAAAAACAAACTAAAATTGTTGAAGGTACTACATAAGACCTATATTAAATAAGTAGACATGAATTTTAAAAATATTTTTATTCTTTTTTACCTGTTGTAAAATAAATTGTAGAAACTAGTTCGATTCTTTCAATCTTTCAAACAATTTAAAACTTATGAATGCTGATAGTAAAAAAAGTTAAAACAAAAAGAAAAATAAAAGAAAAATTATGGAATTATAGGTGCATGTATTAACTATATAAGATTTCTTTTCTTCTGTTCTATAAGAACATTGAGAAAATAACCAGATATCTTCGATTTGCTTGTTTGTTATTATTATTGTTGCATTAAATAGTGTAAGGAATGAAACAAACAAAAAAATTAAAAAGAAGTTAATTGCTTTTTTATTGTTAAATTTGTTATTTTTGTTGATAATGATGACCTGAAATTTTAAAAAGTAAAAGTTTTTATTTCTTCTGAAATTTAAATCGCCATATATTCCCTTCTAATCCCAATCTGAAAAGTAAATTAAGAACAAACATTTTTATTTATTTTAAATTTTGCTTTAACCCATTTTAAGTTGTAAAAAAGTTATTTATAAAAAATTAAAATTAATATTTCAAAATTTTATTGCTTATAATATAATTTGTTGTATCTTCTAAAGGCAGCAATTTTCCATTTTTATTCACCAAAAACAATTCTCCTTTTTCGAAGTTTTCAATGCTTGTATCTTCATCAAAGATTTTTGCGTACATGTACGGCGCAAAAATAATATAATTTTGGGTTTCAAAAACCCACATTTCTTTGTTTTTGTTATATATTTCCTAATTTTTTCAATATTATAGAACAGTTCCGATACCATATCATTTTTTCATAAAAATTTTGTCATGAAAATTTTTTAAAATGATTTATATTATTTAACGTTTTCATAATTTTCAAAATCTTCCCTTCTTAGAAGAGGATTATCCTTATTCTTGTGTTTGTTGAAGGTGTTGTTGTTGTAGATGATGTTGGTGTTGTTGATAATGAGTTTTATCATCGATTTTTCCTTTTCTTCTTTTTATTGGAAGACGCACTGAAGTATCTTCAGAAGTGTTACTTAGGTACATTCTCATAAATTCCTGAGCCATTTTGGTTTTGTTCCTTTGAATATGTGAAATTATACTGTAACTATTTTATAAAAATTTCATTGTATTTATACTAATTTAAAAAGTATTGAAGGTAAATTCTTATTATTTTTTTTTTTGGAAAACAAAATCAAAGGAGGTTTTAATCGAATAATAATCTCAAATTGATTAGTCTTAATTGCAATTTAGGTAGAATAATTATAATTTATTAAAATGTTATTTGATTACAATGTAGAAATGTAATTTTTTATTTCAAGGAATTTATTAAAGTATTATTTTTAAACCATAATAGGTTTAATAATGTATCCTATTTAGATGCATTATAATTTGTTAAAATGTCTGTGACTACAATGTTGCAATGCAGTTTTCTATTTCAAAGATATACTTAATTGCATCTTATATAATACATCTATAATTTCTTAAAATGTCATTTGATTACAATGTTGCAAAGTATTTTATTAAAAATTATTATTTTTAAGATGGAATTTTAATTTTTGAAATTAGGTACCCATTTAAGAAATTATTTGATAGAGAACTTTTTCTATAAGTAACATGGCCAAAGAAAGTTATTTTAAAGAAATTCTTTGATTCCATTTCGGAAAATTTTCCATCTATTCGGTATACAATCGAAAGCGAAAGTGTGATGTCGGTAAAATGATATAATATATATGGACATACAACAAAATTTAAAACCAAGGCTCTACCGGATAATGTAGATCCAATTGATTGGATTAAGGGTGCGATACATCGAGTTATAAGATATGTAACTAAAAAAGTTAATCCAACAGTTAATCCAATAAAATTTTGTGGGGGAAGTTTTGAACATCGGGGATCTGCATGGATAAATTTTAAATCAGCCAATGAGTTAAAATTTAAAGACGTTTGGGATATAAATATTAAAATTTAATGACGTTTGAAAATTTCTGTTGAAAGTTGTGGTATTTTAGAACTGAAAAAATTTCAGGAGTATCTTAATGGATATAAAATAACAGTATACAAATTTGGAACAAAGGGAAGAGAACTGATATTTGAAGCAAGTGGAAGTGGTAAAAGAATCCATTTACTACATCATCAAAATCATTGCAATGTTATTACCTCACTAATTCCAATTTTTAGGGCCACATATTATTGCGAGGAATTTTATATTCCATACAATAATAAAAATGATCACAAATGCAGTTGAAAATGTTCTTGCTGTCAGAAATCACTACCTTGTTCTAAAAATGCAAAAAATATTTTATGCAAAGTGTGCGATAAAACTTAAATAATGAGGAAAACTCTATGCGAACAAATAAGCAAATGTTCTTCCTGCTTAAAAGTTTACAAAACTGAAAGACAACATACATGTAACGAATATTTTTGCAAAGTTTGCAATAGGCATGTGTTCGATTCGAAGGTCATCTATGCTATATTCAACAAAATGTAAGGCAATGTATATTATATTTTTTATTGGAACAAACAGATATAAAAATAAAATAGAATGTGAAGTATTAGAATAATTATGATCAACAACCCACACACAATCCAGGTAGAACAGCGTAATACGGTCATAAAATAGTATGAAAAAAAGAAAGGTATTACTTTTGATATGCAACGTGACATCTTTGATTATTATATTAGTTATGTACAAGTACTAACTCAAGCATGTTTGTCATTTAAAAAGTTATTTTTAGAACAATGTAACGATGAGCCACTCTTAGAGGCATTAACTATCGCTTCAGCTTGTAATCTACTTTTTCGACGTAAGTTTTTAAAATCAGACACTATTTATCTGATTCGTAAATATGGATATCGCTATTCTGACAATCAATCAGAAGAAGTTATTCAATTATTAGTTTTTCAAGAGGAAAAACGAAGCATAAATATTCAACATGTAGTTAAAGGAAAAGAAGCAGTTATTGCAGGAGTTAAAATAGACGAATATTGTGCAACCACTAAACATATTTTTGAATTTAATGGTTGTTATTTTCACGGACATCCTGTTTGTTTACATTATAGACGTGATGAATTATATGATGATGTCAATGATACGTTAATAAAACGATATGAGAAAACTATAGCAAAATCTGAAAGATTGAAGAGTTTAGGATATGAAGTAATTGAAATGTGGGAATGTGAATTCAAAAAACAATCAAGAAACTAAGATATGCAGTATTTAGAAAAATATCCGCTAATAAATGAACCGTTAAACCCACGTGCTGCTTTTTATGGTGGTAGAACTGGAAACATATACAGCTTTTATAAATGCAATTCAAATGAAATAATTAGATATATAGATGTATGTTCGTTATATCCGTATATATGCAAATATGGAAAATTCCTTGTAGGTCATCCAAAAGTGCATGTAGGTAATTCTGTATGTTTTAAAATTAATCTTGAAAATTTAATTGGCCTTATAAAATGTAAAATTTTACCATCAGAATATTTGTTTCATTCTGTAATACCGTTAAAACAAAATAATAAACTAATGTTTTCATTATGTTATACTTGCGATGAAAATAAAAACCAAGAAGAATTTTCATCATTCAGATGATAAACAAGCTAAAATTGGTACCTGGATATTAGATGAAGTTGTTAAAGGTGTGGAAAAGAAATACAGAATGAAATATGGGAGTACAATGTGACACAGTATAATAAAGTAGCAAGAGTAGGTTTTGGCTATTTTTAAATATGATGAATAAATTTATACAAATAAAGCAGGAAGCATCTGATTTGCCAAGCAAATGTACAAATGAAAATGAAAAAGAACAATACATTAATGATTTTTTTTAAAACGAAAGTATGAAATTGTAATTCTCGACCGTTTGTAATAATCCAGTTAGAAGGTCTCTTGCTAAATTAATTCTCAACTCATTTTGGGAAAATTCGGTTAAAGAGAAAATCAGTAAAAAACATCTATTATATATTCACCAGCAGAATTCTACGAGCTACTAACATATTCAGCTTTAGAAGTTAATCACATTCTTCCAATTAATAATGAAAATATTGTTGCAAATTGGTAGTATAACGAAGAATCCGCTGAAACTATATCAATAATTAATGTGTGTATTGCTGCCTCTACTACATCTCAAGCACGACTATAACTTGATAGCTTTTTAGAAAACTTGAAGACCGAGTTTTATATTACGATACCGATCAAGTAGTATACATAAGTCGTGAAGGAGAATATTGAAGATTTTATTGGAGATATGACAGACCAATTAGAATGTTAGTGTGTCGATAGTTATATTACTGAGTTTGTTAGTGGTGCGCCCAAAAATTATGCGTATAAATTTTTAATATCAAAGACAATTCAGAAAAAGTTGTATGTAAAGTTAAAGGTATCTCATTAAATTACACTGCAGCTAAACAAGTTAATTTTGATACAATTAAAAATGCATTTCTAAACCCTCAAGACAGAAAATATATTTTAGTGATTTCCCAAAACATTAGACGTACTAAAAATTTTGAAGTGATTACAGTACCTGAAACAAAGCGATATCAACCAAAATCTGAAAAACTTCGTTTTCTGGAAGATCATAATTCATTATCTTTTGGCTATAAAAAATTGCGGAAATAAAATTCAAAATAAATAAATCAATAAAATAAAAATAAAAAATAAAATAAAATTACATGTTTGTATGTTTTATTTAAACAATATTATTTTTATTTATGAATTAATTATAACTGTTGTCAAATCTCAGCTATTTTACAAATACGTTATTTGTTTGTTTTTTAATAATCTTCTCAACAGGTGTATTTAACAGGTGTAAGTTTAGCTTGTTAAAAACCTCCAGAAATAAATGTGCGAGTGTAGTCTGATAATTGAGATCTAACAGGATAAGTATTATTGACCTTTACCATTTTAAATATTTCAGATGACGAATTCGGTTGATAACCTTTTTCAAAAAGACTTATATACAAGTATTTACTTATTCTTACAAAATTTTCAACCTTATATTTATTATACCCTACACCTAAAGTATAGGGTATATTAACTTTGGTATGGTGTTTGTAACCACCAAAAGGAAGCGAGTTAGATACGGACATGTATATATATTCTGAATCAGGATCACCTCCTGAGTCGATTTAACGATGTCCGTCCGTCCGCCCGTTCGCACGATAACTCAAAAACTAATAAAGCTATCTTGATGAAATTTAAATAGTAGGTTACTAATTACGAAAGGAAGGTTAAGTTCGAATCTGGACAAAATCGGTCCATGGGTTCGGATTCTGGAAGCTTCCGAATGATTCCGGAGCAAACGAGATTCTCTCCAAAACCAACAAAGATAGAACCTTTAAATTTTGTACAATGATGTTCCTTCCCGTTCGATTTATGTCTCTGAAATTTATGAGGATTTTCTCCATGGGTTTCGATTTTGTAACATTCCGAACGAGCACCAGAGCAAATGCGATTATCTCCAAAATCAACAAAGATAGAACCTTTAATTTTGTACAATGATGTTCCTTCCCGTTCGATTTATGTCTCTGAAATTTAAGAGGATTTGGTGCATGGGTTTGAATTTTGGAAGCTTCCGAACGAGCACCAAACCAAATGAGATTATCTCCAAAACTAATAAAGATATAACCTTCAAATTTGACAGAGTGGTCAAAATCAACAAAGATAGAATCTTTAAATTTTGTGCAATGATATTCCTTCCCGTTCGATTTATATCTCTGAAATTTAAGAGGATTTGGTGCATGGGTTTGAATTTTGGAAGCTTCCGAACGAGCACCAGACCAAATGAGATTATCTCCAAAACCAACAAAGATAGAACCTTTAAATTTTTTACAATTATGTTCCTTCCCGTTTGATTTATGTCTCTGAAATTTAAGAGGATATGGTCAATGGCTTTGAATTTTGGAAACTTCCGAACGAGCCCAGAGCAAATGAGATTATCTCCAAAAACAACAAAGATATAACCTTTAAATTCGGCAAAATGGTGTTCTTTCGCATGTTTGATTTAGGTCTCTGAAATTTGAGAGGATTTGGTCCTTGGGTTCGGATTTTGGAAGCTTCCGAACGAGCCTCAGAGCAAATGATATTATCTCCAAAAGCAACAAAGATGTAACCTTTAAATTAGGCAGGATGGTGTTCCTTCATGTTTGATTTATGTTTCTGAAATTTGTGAGGATTTGGTCCATGGGTTCAAATCTTGGAAGCTTCCGGACGAGCCCCAGAGCAAACTAGTATATCTCCACAACCAACAAAGATAGAACTTTTATTTTTAGTACAAAGGTGTTCTGTTATGTTTCCTTTTCTGTAAAATTGGAAACTGACATTTGAAAGAATTTGGGTTCGTATTTTGGAAACTTCCGGACGAGCACAAGAGCAACGAGCATATCCCCAAAACCAACAAAAGTAGAACCTTTAAATTTAGCACAATGGTGTTCTGGCATGTTTTCTTTATGTTCCTGAGATGGATTCGATGAATTGGAGTAGCAATTAGGGTACCTGACACACACCTCCCAAGGACTAACAGTCTTCGAAATTAATAAAGATAGAAACTTAAAATTTTTTACAAAGGTGTGAAGCATATCCCAAGAGGATGCCTCTTTTACGTTCCTGAAATTCGAGTTGAATTTCAACAGAAATTCGAGTTGAATTGAAGACAGAAAAAGGAAGAAGTTCAAGCAGCTGCCAAAAAAAGTTATGGATTTTTAATTTAATTCGAATTATTCAGGTGTAGGGTATTAATAAGTCGGTTGCATCGAGTTACTGTTACATTTACTTGTTTTTTTTGAGAAATTTTAGGTTCAATATATATATTCCTAAGTTTTTTCCTAATAATTTTTCTTTGTAATTTTTTCAGGAAGATGCTTCGTTATACTATGGTTTGTTGAATTATATTATTTCATTAATGATTGTACTATAGGTAAACATTGATAATTTCCGTTTAAACTAAATTTTTTCCACATGGAATTTTTCAATGTGCGGTTAAATCGTTCGACAATTGATGCATTTTATTCGCTAAATGTATGATAATGATTGATTGATTTTTCGCTCATATAATTTTGAAATTGTGAATTAATTCCTTTCCTTGATCAGAGTGAATAGTTTTTGGTATGATTTTAGCTCTACTAATAATTGATGTCAAAGCATTTAAAACATCTTCAACATTTTTTGTTTTTGCAGGTTCAGTATAGGAATATTTAGAAAAAGTGTCAATGATTGAGATCAATAGTAGAGAAATATTGGGCTTTACCTAGTTTATCAAAGAGAGATTCAATATTCGGAATAGGAAATTTATCTTCAATTGTAATCTCATTCAATTTCCTATAATCTACCACTATTCTCCATTTTTGTATTCCTGATTGATCTAGTTTCTTGGGAACTATCCAGATAGGTGAATTATAAGGAGAATTACTATGTTTTACTATCCCCTGAGATAGCATTTCGGAAATTTGTTTTTCCACCTCATGTTCATGAATCTTAGGAAATCTGTAAATTTTCGAATAGATAGGATGGCTATTTTTTGTGATAATTTGATGTTTAATACAATTAATGTTGGTTAAGGTCTGACCTTCTTGATAAAAGAGATCTTTATTTTCTGTTATAATTTTTTTTAATAATTTATTTTCTTCGTTATTAAGATGATTTGTTTTTATAAAATCAAAGATATTTGTTTTTAGATCTAATGAATACATGTCATTATAAGGGCAAGCATTTTTAAATTTTGTTATTTTTCCCATTATTTCGATCGTTTCCATTTCAAAGTCTATTTTTGCTCCTACGGCTTTCAATACGTTTTGTCCTATAATCGCGTCAAATTGTTTATTATTAAGTTTTAATACCTTCCAAAGGATTTGTGCTGAGTGATTAAATTCTATTGGAACGTCAGTAATTAATGTATGAAATATTTTACTAGCACCGAATAATGTGAGAATTTTTAAAGGATTTTTCAATTTTTCTTTTTTTATTTCGGGAAATAAGGTTTCATTGAGAACTGATGTTGTAGCACCTGTATCAATTAAACAATTTACTTTTGTATTATTTATTGTAAATTGGACTATTGGTAAATTGGTTTCCGAGGCACTGAATGAAAATTTTCTTCAGTTTGCTCATTTTGGTTATCTAAAGAAACATTGTTAATATTAACATCATAGGTATCCATTGGCTCTGTAGGTTGATTATAGTTATTATTTTGATTTGTAAAATTTCCGCTATAATTACGACGGAATCTACTTTGCCCTGAATTATTAGGATTGATTGGACGACTAAAATTTGAATTAGAATTATATCTATTAAAATGATTATTGGGATTATTATTATAGTTATTATTATGGTTTGGAAAATTATTAGAACGATAGTGATTGGAATTATTATTATAATTATTATTATGACTTGAAAAATTATTAGAGCGATAGTGATTGGAATTATTATTATTATAATTATTATTTAAAAAATTTTTAGAGCGATTGTTATTTGAATTGTTATTATAATTATTATTGAAATTAGAGTTTCTAAAAGTAGTATAAGAACGATTATTATTGTTTTTATTTTTATCATTACGTGAAAAATTTTGATTCTTATTAAAATTATAATTGTTATTGTTGGTGGAAATACTAGTTTGCAAAAGCTCATAATAAGCTTCCTCTAAATTATCAATATTTTTAAGCCTTAAAAACATACTATCGGATCTAGGGAGTTTATTGAGAAATTTCTCTAAAATGCTTTTTTCGTTATTGGATGGTTTAAAATCTATAGGGGAATTTGGATCAAGTTTATATTTTAAATTTAGCTTATCTAGTATTTCTGTTAATTGATAATAAAATTGACTTACATTTAAAAATTTAATTTCATCTGCTTTCTCTTTCAGCTTGAGGTAATCTTCTTGTATTCCGAATGATCTCTTTAATTGATTTTTAATGTCACTCCATGTCGCGTTTTCCAATCTTCGTATGCTGGCTGCGGCTGCTCCTTGTATTTTTGATAATATTATGCTGACAAGATAAGATTTTAATCCTGGATCTGGTGTTAAACCCATGATATTATCAGCTTCTTTAAAATACTGGAATACTGGTCTAGATCTAGCTTCGAAAATTATAGATCTAGCTTCGGATATTAAATCATTTGTTGAGATTGAATTTATTGTTAATGCCATTTCTGATGTTTCGTTAGTTAACTGATATTATTTAAAATACTATTATATTCGCTAATAGTTTCGAGTTTAAGTTTGTTTTTATTTTTATAATTGATTCGATATGGTTTCATTCACTTAAGATTTTTCTTTTCTTTTGTTTTGTGTTCTTTTATCGCTACAAATTTCTTTTAATAAAAAAGCCTGACGCCACTTTTGTCACTTTAGTTTTTTTTTTTTTTTTTTTTTTTTTTTTATAATGTTATTCAATACAATTTTTAAAAGTTAATTGAAGTTATCTTGATTTAATTTGAATATTGATATATCAAAAAAAATTCTTTTTAATAAAAGTTTTACTAAAGTCACTGGTAATATAATTTTATAGATAACTTTCACTTTTTTATTTTTATTATTTTTTTTTTTTTTTTATTTTTTTTTTTTATTTTACCGTTATCGGACGTCAGTTAGCGATCCTACCGACTGCGCCAGTTTTATTATTTTATAAGATTGAGGTTTATAAAATAATATTCTTTATAAATTAAACACGAAACAATTTTGATTTTTTATTTTAATTTTCTTTATTAAAAATTAAATGTTAAACCTTACGAATCTAGACTTAAACTAACTTTTACATTTTACAAATTTATATTTAGAATTCAATTTTAAATATTGATTATTATTAATATTTTACAAAGAAAAACAAGAAAAAGAAATTTATTATATTTTCAAGTGCTTTCGATTTCTGTTATTGCACTTGAAAAGGAAATTGTGTAAGAATTTAATTTTGAATCAAAAAAAAATTGGTCTTGCGTTATTTGTAATTTGATCTCTTATTTTTAATTCAATGACTTAATTTTAGTTTATTGTACTTGAAAAGAAATTTTGTAAGAGTTTAAATTTAAATAAAAAATTTTGGTCTTGCTTTGTTTGAAATATGATCCTTTTTCATTTAATGACCTAATTTTAGTTTATTGTACTTTAAAACGAATTATTGTATATTACATATGAAAGTAAGAGAAAGAATTATGAAAATTAATTTATTGATTAGACCTCGTAGAAATTACATCTTCTAAGATTTGGTTTGTTGGATATATGACATACATAATTACATGAACTTGTGACAATATGCTTATTTAAAATTGAAATGAATAGTTCAAAAGCAATTGAAGGATCATCTTCAGCATAAACTTCTAGCCATGATTCAGATATCAAACATTCATTTAATTTAACATAATCAGTTCTCATAGTATTTCTTGTAGTATATTTTGATTTAGCATTAGTAGGAATATTATTAAAAAGTAAACTTGTCATTGCATGATCACTAATTTTTAAGTCCATTACCATACCAATTAAATTGACATTTATGATTTTTTGAGTTCTAACAAAGATATGATCAATGCAAGTAGTAGAGGTGGCAGTGATTCT
Source organism: Poecilobothrus nobilitatus (assembly GCA_947095535.1). Taxonomy (NCBI): domain Eukaryota; kingdom Metazoa; phylum Arthropoda; class Insecta; order Diptera; family Dolichopodidae; genus Poecilobothrus; species Poecilobothrus nobilitatus. Next base: position 160,915,416 of record OX352772.1, on the reverse strand, counting down.
AGTTGGTTCATTAATTGCTGAATAAAAATCAAATGAAGACATTAAACACAGATAATCTTTAACTTAATTTGTGCCAATATTAATATCAATCTCAAAATGCCAATATTAATATCACCAAGTACAACACAATTTTTTGAGCTGATTTGTTCAATAAAAGAAGAAAATTCATTTAAAAGATCAGGAATATTTCGATTATGAAATCTGTATATGCAAATAAAACAAAAAGAAAGTTTATTGATAACACAGTCTAATTTTAAAATATCAGAACTAACTAGGTTAACAGATTCCACCACATATTTAATATCATTTCTTATAAACACTGCAACACCACCAGCTGCATATGTGTTGTTACAAAAGGCATAAAAATTGTAATTAGGAAAATTGAAATTAATTTCCTCATAATCAAAAATCCAAATCTCAGTTAGGAATATAATATCTGGCAAATGATCAAGAGCTAGTAAATTGGTTACAAAAACATCAACATTTTTTCTAAAACTCCTAATGTTTTGTTAAGCAACACTAAAATTATAATTATGATAATTAATTTGATTCAAAGAAGGCGAAAAATTGTAATCATTAACATTATAAATTGACATAATTAATTAGAGAAAAAGAAAAAGACAAAAAAAAAAAATTTAAATTTATACAATTAAATTTAAGTCTACAAAATTACATATTTTAATTACATTTCTATCACCTTCTTTTTTTTTTAGTAGTACATTCGAATTTTTTACCCATACATTTTACCCATACATTTATAATTTTTAAGCTTCCCAATTTCTTTTGCTTTATTAAACAGAGATCTCATAAATTTTGTAAGTGAATGATTAATTAAGATACTGCTTTGTGTATGTTGCACACCAAAAATGTTTGCATTAATATTTCTCTTAGTTGTTTTTGCTTTCATAATTGCTTGTTTAATAAATTGAAAAGATAACTATACGCATACAATACCAGCAGATAATTATGATTGGAATTTCTAGAGAGCGTATCAGCGTAAACAATATCAGCTGAATTATTATTAGTTTTCACAGAGAGATTTTCAGCGCAGGTGCTTTTTTTTTGTTTTATATAACAACTCTCTATATTATGTCCAGCCACAGAAATATTTAAGCTTTTAAATAGTTTCATTACTTTTTCTTTTACATTTGAAATGTTGATATCCGGAATGCCAATAATATCAATATTGTTATATAAACAGCTCTGCTCCAATTTATTGTAATTACTTTCAAGAATATCCAATTTTTTGCTAAGAATTTTATTTTTATCCTCCAGTTCCTTTATTTTTTCAACTGCCTTAGAATTTATTTTTTGTAACTTGATTATTTAATTATATACTGACAGCAGATTAATATTATGTGTTGTTGTTCTATCGCAGTAATTAACGTTTTTGATTGTGTTAGAAGAGGATGAACTGCAACTATCAGAATTAGAAGTAATGTTCAACATTGATAATGAGAATTCTGGAGAGTTCACAGGAATTGTGTCTCTCAGAGATGAAGTACCACTCAAACCAACACAAATACTGCATTTAAATATCTCTTTAAAATTCTCCAAATTTTTAATGTCGGATTTAGGCAAATTAGCACATTGAAAATGTAAAAAAATTTTGCAAATAATGCATTGAATTTTACTGGAATTTCTTTTAATTTTCAAATTGCACTCGTTGCACTTCATAATTATTTTTGAGTTATCAAATTTACGAATATTAAAGTTTATAAGTTGAATTATATTACAAACAAACAGGGAGCAGTAACTTTAGCCTGTAAACCCCAACAGTACAAGTCAAATACTAATGAATTTGTTATAATAGCATCAAAATTTTGTAGTACTTGACAGAGCTCTTTATTTATTTTATCGTTGTACAGAGTTCCGAAAGAGTAATTTTTAAAATTATCATTTGCCAAATCTCTAGCTGAATATTTATACTTGAGTTCTTTTACAATCTTTTTACAAGGGTTTTTAATACCAACTATGCAAATATCTTTCGCAAACAAGTTTTTATTATCACCACAACAAAATGGTACATCTAGAAGTGCACAATACAGTGATATTTTGTCAAATATTCATATTTACTTTTATGTATGCTATTTACAGATTTGTGAATATGTTTCGATTTCTATCAATTTGTAAGCTTGCATCAAATTCTCCATAAACAACAGCAGTTAGTGTTGATATATTTTAGTTGTAGCCTGGTCTAATTTCCAGATGAATCTGGAGTTAAATCAAAAGCTAGTATAAAGAATACATTATTGAACATAGACTTTGCTATCTGATGTTCTTTATCATTATGGAAATTTACATTTCATATAAATTGTGAAATATCAAAGTGTTTAAAATTGTATGGGTTTTTTGATCTTTTTCCAGAGTAACCTGTATTTTCCTTCATACAAAATATTATTGTGTTTAGTAACATTCTAATGAAAACATTATCAACTGATATTGATGAACTATTCTGTGGAATTGTAAAACTTTTTACCTATACATGTTTGTAATTGTACTTGGCGTTAGTTTTTTCTAATACTCCATGATGTGTTAGGATTAATAATCCATGGTGTGCTAGGAAAAAAGCACACTAGGATTAATTGTTACATGTCTCAAAAATAAAATATCTTCTAAAATTTTCGGTTGAGATTCGTCAGAATCATCTGCAAAGATGTAAAATTCTAGCTTTTCTAGTTTTAGGAGAATTCGGACATTAACATTGTTCATGAGAAGTGCAGGTTGGTTAAAGCTATTTAGGTGTAGTTTACCCATAAGTTCTACTATATTGCTATTTTGCTATAATTTTTGAAGTGTTTTTGAAACACTGTTGTCTGATTTTCCTGTATTCGTCTTATCTAACGTCCATCGAGCGCATTCTAAATGGGTTAAAGCGGAATCGGTACCGTAATTAATTAATGTTTCATTATAAGCTCTGTAATGATAATTACCATCAATTCCATATATTCTATCCATTTAGTTGAACGTTGCATTGTTTTATTAGTGAGTGTAACATATTATTGACTACACTTGGTTGTTGTATAGCAGTTACATCAGTTTTTTTATTATTATCTTTATTCCATTGAGTTCTACCTTTTTTTAAAATTTGAACTTTTAATTTTAGATATGTAGAGGATATGTCTATGTATGTATCACCATGGTAAGTTTCTATATGTATCACCTAATGCAACAAATTTTATGACTGATGAATTATCTAGAGAAGCGATGAGGTTATAGGAAATTTCTTCAGAACGCAATATACTTGTTTAAAATATATCCAACTCGGATTTCATACATTTTTCGTTTTCTTCTTCTTCATGACCATTTCCCTTATTTGGGGTCGGCCCTCCTTGATCTGAGGCGCCAGGAACATCTGTCTTGGGTTATCGTAGCGGTCAATCCTGCTCTCTTCATATCTTTGACTGTTCCAAGCCATGTTCTTGATGGTCTCCCAGGTCCCCTCCCGTCACGCCTGCGAACCACCTTAACATTCTCATCTCAGCGACGTGCAGCTTGTGTTCATGTTTCTTATTTGCTGCCCAGCACTCTGTTTCATACATTAGAGGTGGTCTGACTGTTGCTTTATAGATTTTTTCCTTCAGTTTAACCGGAAACTTCCTGTCACATAGGATGCCCGTTACCGATCTCCACTTCAGCTAGCCTGCATTAATACGACTTGTAACATCATCATTTATTTTTCCGTTTGATGTTATAATTGATATTTAAAAGCATTCGTTATCGGTATTGGTACATTTTCTATTTTTACTGTATTTATTAGGCCTATAAATTGTTGGTTCGCAAATGATACGTGCATATACTTCGTTTTGATACGACTTATTTTTAGACCATTGTTTTCTAAAATATCAGCCCACTTGTTTATTTTTATTTGTAACTCTTCTAAAGGTTCGGCTATAGGAACAATATCATCAGCATATATAATTTTCCATGGGGCAAGACCTTGAATTTTATTGGTAAAGTCCAAAGCCGTGATAAAGAGAAGTGGACTTATAGCTTTCTGATAAACGACTTTTGCTCTTCACCTGCGTTGTTTTATTTGTGTACATATCTTTTATAATTTTGACATATTGTTCAGGGACTCTGTGATATCGGAGGGTTGCCATATGATTTCTCTAGGTAATTGATCAAAAGCTTTCTCTAGGTCTATAAATGCAAAGTGTAGGTCCTTTTTCTTTACTTTGAATTTTTGTTAAATGATTCTCATTGTTTGCATTGTATTGCATCAGTGGTTGAGCTTTTTTTAACAATACCAAATTGGTTTTTGTTAATTTGTGTTATAATTCTTAACATTTCAATTACTGTTTCCCAGATTTTCAATACATGTGACGCCAACTTGTTGTCCCTATAACTGTCGCATTGTTGCATATTACCCTTGTCCTTATATAAAGGTACAAGATAGCTGTTTCTCCAATCTGTTGGTATTTTATCGACTTCAATTAACTTGCTGAACAGTTTTTGAAGTAACACTTTTCTCTGACGGCCCATTCCCTTCCAAAAATCGGCTAGAATATTGTCTGGACCTACAGACTTAATATTTTTCATGCTCCTAAAAGCAATCTCAATTTCTTCGATAGATACCATATTTATAGGTCCGTATGTAGTTGGTAAATTCCTCGTTCATCAGCTCGCTGTGGTATTCTTTCCATCTTTTATTGGCAGCCTCATTAGTTGTTAATAGCTCTTGATTATTACTGCAAATATACTTAGTAGATATCGGATCTTTTCCTGCAAAATTTATGGTTTTGGTAATTTTATAGATTTGCCCTTCAGCTGTTTCAAGATTATCATAAAACCGTTCGTATGGATTGGTTTTAGCGACTGCGACAATTCGCTTTGCGGTTTTGCACTTTTTTTTATAAATTGTATGGCCTGCTGACATTTTTGTATTTTTCCATGTTTTAAAAGTAATCTTATTTTGTTCAAGTGCCTCTTGCACATCGTTGTTCCACCACCAAGTTTCTTTCTAGCCATATGATCTGCCTTTCGTTATACCAAGGTATTTATTCATTTGCCAAACGGTTTACCGTGTTATGCAGTTTTTTCCAAGTATTCTGGAAAGAGTCAATTGATACATAATTTATTCCATGTGCTTCGATTAGCACATCACAATTTCGGTTGACTTATTGAATAAAAGAAATACCTTAATTTTTGTAAATATTGTACCATTGTACCACACAAATAAATGTGTGAGTGTAGTCTGATAATTGACATGCAACAGGATAAGTATTATTGACCTTTTCAATTTAAAGTATTTCAGATGACCAATTCGGTTGATAACCTTTTTCGAAATGACCTATATATTTACTTATTCTTAGATTTTAGGTTATTCTTAGGATATTTTTAAATTTTAGGTTCAATATATATATTCCTAAGTTTATTTATTGAATTTTTCTTTGTAATTTTTTCAGGAGGAAGCTTCGTTATACTATGGTTTCTTGAATAATATTATTTCATTAATGATTGTGCAATAGGTAAACATTGATAATTTCTGTTTAAACTAAATTTTTTCCACATGGAATTTTTCAATGTGCGGTTAAATCGTTCGACAATTAATGCTTTTAATTCGATAAATGTATGATAATGATTGATTGATTTTGCACTCATATAATCTTGAAATTGTGATTTAAAAAATTTTTTTGCTTGATCAGAGTGAATATTTTTTGGTATGATTTTAACTCTACTAATAATTGATTTTAAAGCATTTAAAACATCTTCAGTATTTTTTGTTTTTGCAGGTTCAGTATAGGAATATTTAGAAAAAGTGTCAATGATAGTAATATAGATATGGCTGTTCTGGATAAAAAGCTCTAAAGCTTATAAAGCACGTTCGTTATATTTGAAAATTAAGTTCAACTGTAATTTTAAAGTTGAAAGTCATGGAGACTTTTTATTTGATTGTAAACTTGACTAAAAAAGTTTTTAAACTTATAATAACAAGCTTGAATTAGTATAAGCTAAGTTTTCTGTTTCTGTGAAAATATGAGTTTATACTTAAAAGTTTTTTATAAGAAATGAAGTAAATATTTTATAAAGTTTTAAAAACTTGGTTTCAATATAAAAGTTATTTATTTATTTATATTAATATTACATACAAAAATGTAATGCAATATTATTGAACCATCGGCTACTTTAGGCCATTATAGGTTTTTATACTACATATTATTAAATTATATACTAATATTATTTATTTTGTTTATATAATATACTATATATTTACATTATATTTGGTCGTAAGGGGGTATGTAAAGAAAAAAACACTTCCTTCGGTTAATACGCCACACGCCGAATCCCCAATACCGAATCCCCAATATAAAATTATTAAAATTTAAACTTAATTTAATATTTTTCTGAAAAATTAAAAAAAAAAACAATTTTAAAGTTGGGTTTGAATTCAAAGTTTATATTAGCTCGTCCCTATGTTTGAAAATTAAGCTCAACTGCCATTTTAAATTTCAAATTCTTAAAAAAGCCATGCAGATTTTTTATTTGATTGTGAACTTGACTGAAAAACGGCTGAAATTATATTGTTAATAATACAAGGCGTGATCATGAAACACAAATTGAAAACGTTATCAAGTTCAAGTTAAAAGTAAACAAAAATTTGGTTTAAAAAACTTATTTTTTAATATTAAATAACAGCATTGCATTTTTTACTAAAAGTTTAATAATTATTATTGATTAAATAATATCTTGTTTATTTATCCATGAACCATGTTTTTCATCAAAGCCAAGCCATCTAACCAAAACTTGATTTCCTTTTTTTCTTATTATTTTTTCTACAAGGTAAACATCAGGAAATTTAACAGACAGTTCAGGTTCATAAAAACTGCCCTTTATTTGTTTTTGCGTGTAATCAAGTAAATTGTATGTTACTGGATCAGTTCTTTTTATTTTCGCTATTGTATAAATTTCTGTTGATCAATTAGGCTGATAACCATTTGCACATATACCTTTAAATTTATTTATACAAACAAAATCTCTAACTTTGTATTTTGCTTTTCGGAATACTTTTAATTTATTGTAGACAGTTTTTAATAATAATTTCTCATTTTTCTTTGTAACCTTTCTAGGTGGAAGTTTAATTGTATGATGGTATGTTGAGTTATATTTTTCTACTAGCGATGACAGAATAGTTAACCATTTATATGTGCTTTGTAAACTAAATGTTTTCCATATCGTGTTTTTTAAGGAACGATTGAAACGTTCTAACAATTTATGCTTTTAGTTCTGAATATGTATGGTAATGGTTAATTTTATTTTTCCTCATTAGATTTTGAAATTTTTTTGTTGAAAAATTCCGTACTTTGATCAGATTGTAAATTTTTTGAATTTTACCAGCACGCTTAAAAATATTTTTCATTGCGATTAAAACATTATCAGCGCTTTTGACATTATTCTCGTACCATTTAATTAAATTTTCCAAAGTGATTCTATAATTTTCTATTGTGTCACATTCATATGTGTCCGGTCTAGAAGTAGAATAATCATATGCCCATGGACGAAGGGTAAAATGAGTACCATAAATTGAAGTGTACTTATTTGCTCCAGAATAATTTTTAATGTGTGTGTATAGATGTAATATTACTTTCTTATGATCATCTAAAAAGACGGAGGAATAAATATTTAAGAACTTCTCTACTTCCATAATTCAAAATGACTGTACTAAGAATATGTTCGCTGCTTTTATATTATTTCTCAATTGTATTTTAAATTCAGTTTCTTATCAGACACAGATCAAAAATGATAAACTTTATTCATCCATTTACAATGATGATTGCGGGACCATCTGGTTATGGGGAAACAACATTTGTGTGTAATTTAATTGAAAATATTGACAGTTTGATTTATCCGAAAATTGAAACAATAAAATGGTGAAACCCAGAAATTTCTACTATTCCGAAAAATATAGATTTTCCTGATATAGACTTTTATACCAGAAAGAGTTTATTGGGAATGAAAACAAACCTACTTTAATTGTTTTAGATTATTGAATGCTAGATTCTGCAAATAAACAGGTGTGTGTACTATTTACTAAAGGTTCGCACCATCGTAATTTATCTATTGTATTGTTAACGCAAAACGTTTTCCACCAGGGGAAATTCTCAAGAGATATTTCATTAAATTGTAAATATTTAGTGCTGTTCAAAAACCCTCGAGACAAATCACAGATTTTTCCTCTTGCTAGACAACTATATCCGGAAAACGTAAAGGGTTTCTTCAGATTATATAATGAGTCAACATCAAAACCGCATGGTTATATTGTGTTGGATTTAACACAAGACATTAACAATTTGTTTCGTATGATTACTACAATTTTTTTATCAAAAGAATATTGGATATGCTTCTGTGATACGGGTGATTTGAACAATAACAACTGTCAAAAGTATGAAACGATTGTAGAAACACCAACATATATTCCATGTACTAGAAAAGTGCAACAAAAAGAAATTTCGTGAAAATATTCTTAAATATTGTGATGATGATATTATAAAAACTATTGCTGAAATTGCAATTAATATATTAAATGGCAATAATAAAATTTCACCAACACAAAAAGCAAAATTAAAAAAACATAAAAAACAATTATGATTTCTAGCCTGTGCTAAGAAAAGTATAAAAGCCAAACGAGAAATATTAGTTCAACATGGTGGTTTTTTACCAACATGAATCGGTACTATATTATATGGTGTAATAGGAAAATTGCTCAGTAAGACATAATGCAGCGAATGATTGTTATGTCACCAGAAATATTTTCAAAATTTAGTAAATTATTTCAAAGTGATAAAAACTTGCATTTATTAGATCAAAAATGAAAAAAGTTTTATATGATAAAAAATTAAAACCATTGCAAAAATGGTACTTATATCGTCAAAATCTCATCAAATACGGAATTAACAAAAGACACGCAAAAAAATTACCAGAAAAGGACAATAATCTTACATTTGATACAGGTACTCAAACAAAATTCTTTTCTAAGTGTATACAGAAACTGAATTACCTAAATACAAATCAACATCAGCACAGACCAATTTCGTACCATTAGTTACTGATGATGTGTTCGAATATGACCCTAAAAAAGAACATTCAAATATGAATATCGATTTAATATTCAAATATGATATCGATATTCAAATATGAATATCGAATATTATGATTTGGATTATGAAAATTTACTTAAAAAATTAGCTCAATATGAAATGTTGAAAGATGAAAAATTACTAGAAAGATCATCTCTAAGCTCTGATTGTCAAATGTTTGAAACAAGTGGTGATGTAATTACCGTTGCTGTACCATCTCCTGAAAAAAAGAAGACACTAAGATCGGCCGGTAGTTTAATTTCTTCAACTATACTTTCACAGTTTCCTGAAAGAAAAAAACGAAAACTAAAACCATTACTAAGAAGTCCAAAACTAAGAACTTCATTAACACCGGAATGGACAACATATAAATAGTACAACATTTTATATTTTAGAGGAAGTTAATAGAGATGGATAGTCAACATGACTTCTATGTAACATTGTTTAGCAATGATAATTTAACACTGTTTCCAGACAACACTTTAGCTTCATTTGAAAATAAATTACCAATTCACTTTTATTTAAGAAATGGAAATTGTAAAGTTGGTCTTTCAGTTCATACAATCCTCTAGCTTCTTTAGAGGCATCACCGTCAACTATTGAATTTGTTTCGATTGGAAAGACAGATACATATCGAGATTTATCCTCACCGAGATTTATCCTACATCAAATTTAAAGTTCAAATATTAAAAAAAAGATGGATCAGTTTGGAGTGCAACCGATAAAGTAGGAACTGCTTCAATCTTTACTACTCCCTGGTTTAATAAACTCTGACATGTATCAGTTCCCGAGAGCCTTCTGGTGATAAATCAAAAGCTAGTATTGTGTAACCTTTTGAAAAAAGTTCTTTTGAAATTTGAGTCCTCTATCGGAATGATATATACCTGCTCCGCTAAATAATGTTAAATATACACAAGAATTGCAAAAATTATTAGATGTAAAACTTGTTTCAATTGCAGAGTTTGGTGTAGTTCCATTTACATATAATTGAAATTGAGTCAAATTTTGATGATCGAAATGGTATGGATTTTTTGATCTTTTACCATTGAAATTTGCAATGTTTACCATGCAAAATACAAGAGCTTTTGGAATTTGCCCTATAAATATATTATCTAATGATATGTTAGAAGTGTTAGCTGGAATTGTAAATGTTTTGATTTCACTTTTGGTATAAAAATATTTCGCGTTAGCCTTTTCCAGTACAGTATTATGTGCTATGAATATGCTAGGATTAATTGTTAAATGTTTCATGTATAACGTAGCTTCGAGAATTTTTAAATAGCTTTCATCGGCATCGTTGAAGAAAATAAAAAAATCTAGGTAGATCTCCAATCTAAAAATCTCTAGTAGATTTATCGTTCTGTGCGGACGATAACAATACAGTATTTGTAAAAAATCTTGTTGTCGCTGGAATAAAAGAACAATGTAAAACTATTGTAAAGCAATTAAAATATAAATTTCCAACCATTTAAAAAAACAAACATCAAGAATTACTCTGTTGGGCATATGACCAACGAGAAAACAACTAATAATTTATTAAATTTACTTAAAAAATTCGATATAGTGTTAACAAATGGAAAACTTAAAGTTTAATTTTTAATAGCATATATAAGTGGAAATACTCGACTAATTGATATTTCTCATTTACAAAATAATGAATACACTTCAGATAAAGAAAGTGCTGAAATATAATAGTGCGACAAGTAAACTATTTAGAGGTGTTTTTGCTCTTTATCAAATACCGAAAAATATTTTAAAACCTGGTATTTTAGTAATAAATGCTGACACTTTTGATAAAAAAGGAACACATTGGCTAGCAATTTTTGTACCAGTTCAAAGCTGTGTAGAATATTTTGATTCATTTGGAAATCCACCATTCCACAATGAGATTGTGAAATTCCTACAAACACAATCAAAATATTTTATTTTTAACAATAAGTGTTTACAAAGTGACCTTACATCAGTCTGTGGACAATATTGTTGTTTATATTTATGGATGCGTTGTAACTGTAAGAGTATGAAAAGTTTTATTAATTTATTCATATTATCCCCACTGAAAAATGATAAAAAGGTGGAAAAATTTTTAAAAGAATTTTTAAAAACTGGAAAAAACTATAAATATAAAAATTATAAATTTAAATCATTAGTTTACAATAAAGCAAAAGCCGGTGGTATCTGAAGTTTCAGAAATTCAAAAAACTGAATTTCCAAACCTGCTATTATCCTATATTTATTATGTTGATAAAAAACAAACATCTAAAATACAAATTGAATTTGACTTGGAAGCTTTTACATCAACAATCATTTTTCAGCGTCATCGAAAAATTGTTTTCCGTATGAACTATTTAGAATGGTGTGCATTTTATCAGAATTTTATTAACCATGAAACCAAGTTATCTGCTAAAAGAGTTTCCATAACATTTAATACAAATGAACAAACTAAGAAAATCACTCTACAAATGGAGGAGTACACTCGTTTTTGTCTCATGTTGGATTTTATTCAAGCAGTGATGCTATACAACAGCGGCGCTGAATTAAATGTACATGAATATGTTTTCAAATATATTGGAAAATGTATTGAAAAAAATTAACTAAAGCTTGAACAAGAAGATTTCTACATTCCTATGAATTTACATTGCAGTGTAACTATTCCAGACTTTTTTATGAAATACCAATGTTTTTATCAGAAAAAATATGTTGCTCAACAATAAATAAAATAAACATTATTTTTTAAAATAAATTATTGTCTTTTATTAAATACATAAATAAGTTCATGCAATTTTTTACAGCACATCTCAGCAAGTTTTCCGTATTATGATGGTGAGAGCAAAGGCTGATGAAATTCCTTAGTTTTTTTAGAGGTGGAATTTTATTATCTAAATTGATAACTTCTACTGAACTCGAAAAAAATTTCCTTTTACATAAACGACATCAAATGATGATGTTAAATGTTCCTCTAAGAAATTTTTAATTTCTAAATATTCTATAAATCCATCATCCCAGTCAAGATCATTAATTTTCGTTTTATTATATTCATTTTGTTGTTTAGCATCAATATTTAACTCTTCAAATGAATTTGCTTTAAACACAACTAGTTTTGGTACCAGAGAACCATCAGCTGCAAAAGGCAATTCCTTAAGAAAATATTGTTAGTAGGTAATCCTGCACTTGGGGATGGGAAAAAATCATGCTATATCGTACCGAAGACCACGCGCACTGACCTATATTTTGATTGATGGGTTCAATGTAGGTTATTCTTGGTTAGTAGGTCAAAAACTTGTTTTGTTTGTTTTGATTTAGGTTATAAGCATGGGTTGTTAACTTATAAGTTGCAAGTGGTTGTATAGTAGGAAATGAAGGTTATTGGTACTGTAGAAGTTGTTAGGCAAGGTTAATGAACTGGACAAGTTTAGGTTATAAGCGTGGGTTGTTAACTTATAAGTTGCAAGTGTTTGTATAGTAGGAAATGAAGGTTGTTGGTACTGTAGAAGTTGTTAGGCAAGGTTAATGAACTGAACAAGTTTAGGTTATAAGCATGGGTTGTTAACTTATAAGTTGCAAGTGGTTGTATAGGAAGAAATGAAGGTTGTTGGTACTGTAGAAGTTGTTAGGTAAGGTTAATGAACTGAACAAGTTTAGGATATTTAGGTTTTTCAATAAATTCATTGATACTTTGTAATAGGATATCATACAAATAGAAAGATGATTTTTTTCAGGTCAAATCAAGTTTATTTTTTTTAATTGTGCAAAATCGCATGCTTAATAAAATATACCTACATACTTAAAAGGAGATATAAAAGAAACGAAAAAAACTTGTTTTTATTATTTAATAAGAAAAATATTCATAGGTACTTTTGAATACCAAGATGTAAATAATAACAAGTAAAAATAACAGTAAGTCGATGCAACCGACTTATTTATACCCTACACCTAAACAATTCAAATTAAATTAAAAATAAGTTATTTTAGTTACGTATTTAATAAAAGCTAAAAAAAATAAAAATACTTTTACAACCTTTGTACAAAATTTCAGGTTTCTATATTTATTAAATACGAAAATATGATTGTTAGGTCTTGGGAAGTGTGTGAAGGCACGCGGACCACCACCCCAATTCATCTCAAATTTTAGAGACATCAACAGGGTAGAACATTCTTATATCAAATTTCAAGTTTATATATTTATTAATTTCGAAGATATGCTTGTTTGCTCTTAGGAGTTGTGTGGCAGATACCCGAACAACCATTCTACTTCATCTTAAATTTTGGACAAATCAGGGATTCATAAAACAGCGCCCTTGTACTAAATTTGAAGTTTCTGTTTTTATTAATTTCGAAGATATGTTTGTTCGGTTTTGGGAGTTGAATGGGAGGTACCCGAACGACCACTCCAATTCATCTCAAATTTTAGGCAAATCAGGGATTTAGGAAACAGCACCCTCGTATCAAATTTGAAGTTCCTATCTTTATTAATTTCGAAGATATGCATGTTCGGTTTTGGGAGTTGTATGGGAGGTACCCGAACAGCTCCTCCAATTCATCTCAAATTTTGCACAAATTAGGGATTCAGGAAACAACACCCTAGTACCAATATTGAAGTTTCTGTCTTTATTAATTTCGAAGATATGCTTGTTCGATTTTGGGAGTTGTATGGGAGGTACCCGAACGACCACTCCAATTCATCTCAAATTTTAGGCAAATCAGGGATTTAGGAAACAGCACCCTCCTATCAAATTTGAAGTTCCTATCTTTATTAATTGCGAAGATATGCATGTTTGGTTTTGGGAGTTGTATGGGAGGTACCCGAACAACCACGCCAATTCATCTCAAATTTTGGGGATATCAGCGATTCAGAAAAACACACCGTCGTACAAAATTTGAAGTTTCTATCTTTATTAATTTCGAAAATATGCGTATTAGGTTTTGGGAGTTGTATGGGAGGTACTCGAACGCATGGTCCGATTTCGCCCATTTACAATCCCCGCCTTACCTTAGTCATTGTTAACCTACAGTATAAATTTCATCAAGATAGCATCATTATTTTTTGAGTTATCGTGCGTACGTACGGACGGACGGACGGACATCGCTAAATCGACTCAGGTGGTGATCCTGATTCAGAATATACATACATGTCTATACCTAACTCGCTTCCTTTTGGTGGTTACAAACACCATACCAAAGTTAATATACCCTATACTTAATGTGTAGGGTATAAAAATAAAACAAAACGTAAACAAGAAGTAGGTACAAAGTGTATTTTTGTTTATTAAGGAAGATCAATAATTGTTGTAAGTTGTTATTATAGTTTTAAAGCTGTAAAGTAAAAAAAAATAAAAATTATGGAATTATAGGTGCATCTATTATGTAAGATTTTTTCTGTTCTATAGTAACATTGAGAAAATAACCGCAAATTTTTAATTTACTTAGTTTTGTTATTATTGCGTTACATTGTATACTGTAAGGAATCAAAAAGGCAAGTTAATTGTTGAGGAAGATCAATAATTGTTGTAAGTTGTTATTATAGTTTTAAAGCTGTAAAGTAAAAAAAAATAAAAATTATGGAATTATAGGTGCATCTATTATGTAAGATTTTTTCTGTTCTATAGTAACATTGAGAAAATAACCGCAAATTTTTAATTTACTTGGTTTTGTTATTATTGCGTTACATTGTATACTGTAAGGAATCAAAAAGGCAAGTTAATTGCTTTTGGTACCTATTTGAAAACAAAAATAAAACAAATTTATTTATATGTTTGAAATAATTTTGTATTTGAAAATATTTTACAATTTTACAGAAATCTGTGTTGGAAAATTTTTTTACGATGATCAGATGTTAAGATTTTAGAAATAGCGAGACCAACTTTTTCTATACGTCGTTGAAGTCTACCTCTATCACGTGCGTATTCTTCCCAATGACCTTTCCTTGCTGATCTGTAAGCATAGACCCATACATGCATAACGTGAATTTCTTGTTTTATGTTGAAGTAAACTTTTTTTTTGTTACTTAAATTCATATTGTACAAGTATGAAAATTGAAGGTCTTAATCTAACATTTTTTCTTTTAAAAAATGCATATATACATTAAAACAATTTTTAACAGCACATCTGAAATTCTGTATAGGACAATTTGAATTAAAGTTTTCAATCTTTTGTAATGATGGCAAGTCTCTGCTTAGATCTTCTATTTTAACACTGTCAATGTAGTTTTGAAGGAAAAGTTTTTTTTGTTCTCCTTTAACATAAATTTTTTCCGCTGACTCTAAATAGTGTTTTAATATACATTTTACATCTAAATATTCAACTAAACCGTTATTCCATTTAAGTCCATTTATTTTATTTTCGCAATACTGGTTATTATATTTCACATCTTGACTAAGCTCTTTTGCGGGATACGGTGCTTTGAAATGATACACAGTTGGAATTAAACTTCCTTTTTCAAGTATGGCTAACTCTTTTGGAAATATTATTTTTCATTTCCTTGCAAAAATTGTAGGTCAACTATAAAAACTTGTTTAACCATGTCGAAGATTTGTAAAAGAATGTTCAATGAAATAACTAAATTTACATTTATATTCATTTCGAAAAAGAGCTGTTCATACAAATATAGGTTAGCAATGATTGTTTTAACTAATACAACTATGTTGTCTCACCCATTTACAATGATGGTGGCGGGGCCATCCTGCTGTGGTAAAACCACATTTATTCGTAATTTAATAAAATATAAAGAAGAAAATATACTACAACATATTAATAGAATTATTTGGTGTAATCCAGACAAAAATGCTGTTCCACTATATATGAAATATGTTGAATATAATAACACTATTCCAGATTTTAATGATAATCAAGAACCTTTGTTAGTTATTATCGATGATATGATGTTAAGTTCTCATGATAAGTTTGTATGTGATTTATTTACTGATCCTCTCATCATAGAAATTTATCTGTAATATTTGTAACACAAAATGTTTTTCACCAGGGTAAATTTTCAAGAGATATTTCACTCAACTGTAAATATTTAGTACTTTTCAAAAATCCAAGAGATAAATCGCAGATATTACCTCTAGCTCGCTAAATATATCCCAATCAAATTAAAGCATTTGAAAAAATATATAATGATGTGACGTCAGTCCCATATGGCTATATATTAATAGATCTTACTCAAAACGTTAATGATATATTTCGATTAAGAAGTGATATATTTGGGAAGGGTTTGTGTTATTGTACGAGAGATCAATTAGAACAATTTGGGGAGGAATATGAAACGTTTGAAGACCAATTGACATATATTGCACCTATTAAAAACCTATAAACCAAAATTCCAGAAGGTAATTATAAAACACTGTGACCCTGAAGTAATAAAAACATTTTGCGAAATCTCTTTAAATATTTTAAAAGGTAATTGTAATCTGAGTAAAAAAGCAACAACCCAATTACGAAAGTATACAAAAGAATTAAGATCACTTATTTGCCGGAAAAAATCTATAAATAGCAAAAGAAAAATTATTATTCAACGAGGTGGATTTTCACCTACACTTCTTGGTGCAATACTATCAGGGATAATCGAAAATTTTATAAAATGAATAATACAACATTTAATAAAATGATAATTTTAAAACCTGAGATTTATGAAAGAATGAAGCAAAATGAAGACATTGAACTCAATGAATTGGATAAAAATATGAAACAAATATTGTTAAATAAACATCTCACGGATACTCAAAAATGGTATTTATACAGACAAAATTTATTTAAAATAAGAAACAAAAAACGACAACTTTCTAGAAATAAAGAGGAGAAAATGAAAATTACGGCAACAAAAGGTACTCAAAATCGTGCAAAACCAATGTATATAGATGAGGAAACTCAATCGCATTTTCCTGAATATAAGAATGTTGGAATACAAGTTGTTCCTGAAGAAGAAGAAGTATATGAAAAAGAAGCTGATGACGAAGTATTTGATGATGAAATTCAGTAAAATGTTTTAACAAAAGCATTGTCAACTGCTTCAGTTGGAGAACGTCTTAGAAAAAGAAAATCAATTAGAAATCAAAATGTACAAATTTTTAAAACTGATACAGTAACTGATATTATAATATACTTCCTTTAGATAGCCCAAGCCCACCAACGAAAAAAGAAAAAACTATAAATAGCAAAGAGTTGAATAATTCATCAAGACGTGTTTTAAGGTCAGCAGTAGGTAATACTCAAACAGAACTTAATTTTCCAATTCGTAGGCCGTTGTTAGACTTCAATGTTTTATGTATCGCAAAAACTTTTGCGATACATAATTTATGTTTTGTAAAAGTTTGAGTAGTGTAGACAGGGAAAAATGAAAATTTTCAAAAGTTGATGTATCTGTTAAATTTTGTAAAGATGCGTTTAGAAATAAATTATAAAAGTTTAAGTAGTTTAGAAATAAATTATAAAGAGATACAGAGATAATAAATATGAAATATGCATTTTAACATTTTATTCGTTATTTATAAAACAATTTAAGATTTTTTTGATTTTAGACATCTTATTTTAGTTTAGGGTAGGACGATAATATATTTATTTTGTTTATTTCATTATTCAAAGATTTTTTTTAAAAAAGTTTATTCAAACTTTTTATTTACTTGAAATAATATCATTATCATACACTTAAATTAATATAATTTGTCTTGGATCGTTAGAAATAATTAAGATTAGTATAATTAAAATAAGAATAGTTTTTATTTTACATAAATAATCAATAGTATTGATATTAAATACAAATCAATAAAAACTACTTTGATAGATTTGTTAGTTTGTATTTTAAATTAATGTATTTATTAGTTTGTATAGATATGTATTTAGTATAATTAATATTAATTTATATATTGATAATTTATACAAAAAAAAATTATTCTTAATATTAATCTTTATTATTTCTATAAAGTATAATAATTATTTCTAATAATAGGTGCGTTTAGAAATAATTTATAAAAGTTTAAATGTCGGTATTGTAAACGTCAAGCGTCAATATACAATTAAATATTGTTTGTGAAGGTAATAAAGCAGATTTTTAACATAATTTGAGATAATAAGCTGTATATTAACAATTTGAGATAAGCTGAGAAAAGAAAAATTCTTCTACTAAAGAAATTTTGATAAACCTGATAAAGATAAGTATAATTTAAATAATAATTTTGGTTTATTTATTTGGTTAATTTATATACAATTTTAAAGTGTTATTTAAATACATAATAGTTTTTGTTAATATATAATTATAATTATAATGAATAGAATTAATAAAGAAGTTCGTCTAGGTTTAGCTCGCGTCTTGCTCCTCCTCGTGGAAGAAGAACTGGACGAACTTAGACAAACCCAAGTAGTTACGAAGATAAAAAAAAATAGAAGAATATGGGTGAAACCATCTCTTCAACAAAGGCCGTATTTTGATTTGGAAACGAAATTAATATCACATTTACTAAGTGATGGCGGTGGCAATTTCAAAAATGTTTGTCGTCTTAACATAGATGTTTTTGAAATTATATATAATTATACTCCAAGGTAGAGTATACATATATAAATTCAAGTTAACTTTTTAAACTTATACATTCCTTTTACAACTTTTAGATACGCACAATGATTGAAAAAAAGAATATGCAAATGAGGGAAACAATTTCAAGTAAGGTGAGGCTAGCTACAACCCTGAGGTACATAGCGAGTGGTTGCTCGTAGAAAAGTCTAGAATTTTTGACTAGGCTGTCCAGGTCAACCATTTCGATTTTCATCCCAGAAGTGTTAGAGGCTATTTATAACAATTTAAAGGCTGAACATTTAAAAGTAAGATTTAAATAAAATTAAAAGTAACAGTATTAATAAAAATATCAATTCATTTAATTCAAAATTATTAACAAAAACTAATCCAAAAACATAAAATAACAAAAACATCAATTCATTTCATTCAAAATATTTACAAAAACTAATCCAAAAACATAAAATTAAAAATATTAACAAAAACATTTATATTATAAAAAATATTTGTAAGATTTAAATAAACATTTCAAAGCAAGATTTAAATAAAATTAAAAGTAACAGTATTAATAAAAATATCAATTCATTAACAAAAACTAATCCAAAAACATAAAATTAAAAATAAAAATATTAACAAATATACAATATATTTACAAATTACATACACTCTTACATAAGTTTTTTCTTTTCTAATTCAATTTTACATTTTAGTAAAATTGAATTGAATTTTAACATTATTTGATATCTTTCCAGAAAAGGCAATGAACGTAACTGGGATTCTATACTATGACAGAAATCCCTGATTTCGTCTACTTTGTCGATGTTTTGACATAAGTTTTGGACGAAATCCAGCGTTTCATCCAGTCTTTGAATCTTTTTTTCCCTTTCTTCTTCTTTATTTTCATTGCCTTTCTTTGTAATTTTTTGGTTTTTGTTTTTTTTTATTGGTTTTTCCAATTTCTCAACAAGTTCATCTGCTGTTGCTGTTGATGTTGACGTAGTTGACGTAGTTTCACATGATGTAGTTGTAGCTGTTGTAGTTGCTGTAGTACCAATATTTATTTGGTCTACCGATTCAAAGATATGTTCGAAATTTTCTGGACTATAACGAATAGGCGAAAAAATAGGCGAACAAAAATCGTCTTCTTCCAAAGTTGTTATTTTATCAATCTAAAAAAAAACGAGTATGAATATATTAAATAAATATTTAATATTTTTAGATTCCTGAAAGCGAAGAAGATTGGAAAACTGTAGCTAAGGAATTTGAAGAAATTTTACATTTTCCGCACATTACTGGTGCTATTGATCACATCCAAATAGAAAGTCCGGCAAATACTGGATCTTACTTTTACAATTCTCTTACTTACAACATAAAGGGAGATTCAATGTTGTTCTTTTAGCAGTAGTAGATGCTAGAGGAAATTTTTATATGTGGATGTAGGATGTCAAGGAAGGATCTCAGATGGAGGAGTTTTCAAAAACTCCTCACTTTACAAAAAATTAAAAGAAGGCAACTTAAATGTGCCAAAAGCAGAATGTTTAAGAGGACGAAACAAACCTGTCCCATATATGATAGTGGGGGATGATGCTTTCGGATTATCGAATAATATTCTTAGACGATATTCAAAAATTTTTAATTATCGCCTATCCCACTGTCGAAATGTAGTAGAGCGTACATTTGGTCGCCTTGTTTCTAGATTTAGAATTTTCAAAAGGCCAATAGATTTAAAAGTTGAAACAACTGAAAATCTTGTTTTGGCCTGTTGTGTTTTGCACAACTTTTTGAATTCGCATAAAATTTATTGCGATTTTGATGGCACGTTACCGAATATCAATTCTCGAGCTAGTAATCACAGCTCACAAACATCATTGGATATTCGTGATGTTTATTCGTTAAATTTAAATTTTGACACTTTTGTTTTAAAAATGTGATAAAAATAATTTAAAATTTTTTAAATAATAAAATAAACATATAAAAAGGATTTTTTAAATTTTTAGCGGGGGTTTGGAGACGGCAGCTCCCGACTTTAAAAAATTAATTTTAATATAAGAGTAATTCTGTTTTTTTATTTCATGCAAGGAAAAATATGTATAAATTGATGCTTGCCGTATGGATTGCCGAATTTAAAAACAGGATTTCTTAAATTGTCAGCGGGGGTTTAAAAAATTAATTTTAATATAAAAGTGTAATTCTTTTTTTTGATTTCATGCAAGGAAAAAAATGTATAAATTGATGCTTGCCGTATGGATTTACTTGCCGAATTTAAAAAGAGGATTTCTTAAATTGTTAGCGGGGTTTTGGTTTAAGATAATCATCCATAAATTTTAAGCATTCTTGCCGTAATATATTTACCCATGGGTTTTAAGTCAACCACCCGTGGGCCAAATGCTGAAGTAAATTTTGACAGAGCCATAGGTAAAAAATTGAGAGAATCTATAAAAATAATTTTATTGTTAAACGTAATTTTTAAAATTTTTGTTCCTCCCATAATTGGTGCTATAGGTATGTGCCTATTTAATAGCTTCTTTTTAACAAATTGAGTTCCATCTCAACCTTCAACGAGATAAGTCGTGTTTTTTTCGCGATCAATCCTATATAGCTAATTATTATTAGTAAAACCTATGAATTTTGAATTAACTTCCCAAAACAAAAAAAAATAACATTGAAATCTTATATAATAATAAAGAGGAAAAAAAAAACAGTCAAATCTAGTATAGTTTTAATTAATTTTTTTGGATTGCATCCATGCAATCGAACAAAAAAATAATGTTGAAAATGGATTAAAAATTACAATTAACACAAAATTAAATAAAATTATGAATAAAACAATAGACAGTGATATAGCTGGCTCAAATAGCAGCAATAATATTAGTAGTATAAAAAAAAATAGAAAACAATTTGAAAACCTTCGTGAAGAGAACATTTATTTAAAAAAAGAATTAAAAAAACTAAAACAAATAATACTTAAACTTAACAAAAAAAAAAGTGAAAATATCGATAAGGCAGATCGACTCGAGGATAATGACTTCGAAAGGTCTATGGAGTACGAAGACGATGAAGATGCCGACGAACCATTGCCTATAAATGAGGAATTCGATCAAAATTCCGAGGTAAATATACCCGAAGAAAATAAAAATGTAGAAGATGCCCAAAACAATATGGAGGATGAATTTGAAAATTTTATTCAAATTATATCCCAAAAAAACTTAAAAAATAAAAATAAAAATCAGACTTACCAAAATAGCGTAAAAGCAATAGAAATCTCACAAAATTCAATAAATAATAATCCAATTAATAATACAACCAATAATTACAATAAAAATAACAATAGCAGCAAAACAAAAATGCCGCCTATAAATGTTTTTACGACAGAAATAAATGATATAACTAGGGCTATTAAATTAAAAACCAATGATTTCTCTATAAAAAAAATTAAAAATTTAAATTATAATATTTGCACTAACAATATAGAAAATTATAAATTAGTTAATAACATATTGAAAAACACTAATACAAATTTTTATACATACACCCCGAAAATTGAAAAAAAACTAACAATGTTATTAAAAGGGCTTAGTTTATACTACACGGAAGAAGAAGTACTGAATTTATTAAGAAATTTTGAAAATGAGAATATTAAATTCGAAACAGTAACTAGATTAAAAACAAAACAATCAATAATGAACAACAATACTCTTTCGTATTTTATTATTCAAGCTTCAGCCGAAAGCTCTCTAAATGAATTAATAAAAATAAAGGCAATTGATAACCAGATTATATACTGGGAGAAACTCAATAAGCCAAAAATTTTACAGTGCAAGAGATGTCAGCGATTTGGTCATACTGCTTCCAATTGTCAAATGGACTATCGCTGTGTTAAATGTGGAGAAAATCACCAACCAGGGCAATGCAAAATTACACCTGAAGACCCAAAAGAAAAATTATTTTGCACCTTATGCAAAAAATTTGGACACCCAGCCTCATTCAAAATGTGCGAACAATACCAAAAGAGACTCGAGCAAAGAGAAGAAGCCAGAAATGTATCAAAACAAAATATAAAAAATAGACATTTTGGTAACAATTTTATAAAACCTAACATTTCATTTGCTAATATATTAAAAACTAATAATAATAACACAAATAATATTAATAAAAATACTACTAACAATAATATTAATAATTGTAATGATAATAATAGCATATTAACTGAAATTAGAAATAGTATACTAGAAATGAAAAAAAGTATTGATGATCATACTAAAAAAATTAATACCTTATTTGAAATTTCAAAAAAGATTACCCAACCAACAAATAAAGATTAACAACATAAATCTCAAATTAATTGCTGTTAACGTAAACTCTCTTATTTCTTATAATAAGAGATTCTCTCTAATGCAATTTCTTGAAAACAATAAACCTGATGTTCTCTGTATGAGCGAAACAAAATTAAAAAAAAAGCACAATCTTCATTTTGATACTTACGATCTCATTAGAAGAGATCGTAATGATCAAAGCGAAGGTGGTGGTACAGCAATATGCATTAAAAATAATATTAAATATAATATCGTAAAAAAAAAAGCTTTCGAACATTTTATCTGTATAGAAATTTGTACTATATGTATCAAATTAAACAATAGGGAAAAGTTATATATTATAAGTATTTATTCTTCACAGCAAAATCAACATAAATTTATAGAAGAATTCTCTTTAGTATTCAATAAATTAAAGTTAAATAATTTAAATAATTTTTACATTTTAGTTGGTGATCTTAATGCCAAACATCAAGCTTGGCTAAATGAAGTTCGAAACAGTAGAGGGTCACAACTTTTTAATTGGCTAGAAGATAATAAAATAATTTACAAGTGTAAATTATTGCATTCTGACTCTCCTACCTATCCACGAGCAAATTCTTACTTAGACTTAGGTATATCAGATGTTAGGTTAGAAATAAATAACAAGGATTCTTTAGGTAGATTGCCTACTTTACCATACGATAGTGACCACTGCGCTATAGAAATTAGTATAAAACTCGATAACACTAACATTGAAAATGTAGGAGTAAATAATGAACCTAGGTTTATATACCATAAAACAAATTGGAAAAAATTTCGGAAAAAGTTGAATAAAAATTTCGATATAACATATCAAAATGAAGAAAACAAAATTATCGATCATGCTAATATCCCAATAACAGACATAGATTTACACATTCAAAAATTAGATACAATAATTCTTAGAACAATAAAGGAAACAATTCCAACAGTTTCAAATTCAAAAAACTACCTTAAAAAATACAATTCAACCCAATTACAAAGACTTTTAAAAAAGAAAAGTAGTTTACAAAACGACATACATAGAATTTATAGACAAAGGTTAGATTTTACGGTACAAGAAATAATATTGTTGAAAAGCTTACTAAAAAATGTTAACACATTAATTAAACAACAAATAAACTTGGAAATAAGTAACTACTGGGAAAATAGAATCAAAAAAATTAATCCATCCAAAAGTCACAGCATGTTTCCAGAAATAAATAAAATATTTAGAAAAAAAGAAAATTCATATATTAGCTGCCTCAATATTGATCCAAGCGATCAAGAACTAATAACTACCAACAGTATTGACATAACCACTTTAAACAAAACAACAGATAATAAATACATTATAGAAGATAATCTAAATATAAATAAAATCCTAGGTTCACATCTTGAAAGAACACATAAAATTCAAAATTTTCCTAGTAGTACTTTTCATAATAGAATATCCAATAATATTAACATTTTCAAAAATAATATTTTAGAAAGTAGAAATAACAATTATGCATTAAAAACGTTTACATATTTAGATAAATCCACCAATCAGAGTTTCAACAATAGCCCATTCACCACAATAGCGGAACTAATGCACAAATTCAAATGTCTTAACAATAAAACTTCAACAGGAATTGATAATATTCCAAATATAGTACTTAAAAATTTAACTAACAAAATAATAGCCCAATACGTGATCCTATTTAATAATGCCATTAACTTCACATATTTTCCTAAAACATGGAAAATAGGTAAAGTTATCTTTTTTAAAAAACCTGGTAAGGATCCCAAAAATCCAAATAATTATAGACCTATTAGCTTGCTACCTAATATTAGCAAAGTCTATGAAACTATAATTAATGATAAAATTACCATGTTTATTAACGATCACAATCTATTACCAGAAAATCAATTTGGTTTTAGACACAAACATGGAACAGTTCATGCCATAACAAAGTTAACATCTGATATTTGTTGGTATATAAATAAAAAATTCTGTGTAGGCGCCTGTGCTATAGATTTAGAAAAGGCTTTTAATAGTATTTGGACAGAAGGTTTAATATACAAGTTAATAAAACTGAGATTTCCTGAATATTTAATCAAATTAGTTTTAGACATGGTAACGGGCAATGAATTCGTAGTAGGAAAAAGCTTATGTAATAAATTCTCAATAGAACAAGGATTAATGCAAGGCACTGTTAATTCCCCAATTTTGTTTTCAATCTATATAATAGACTTATTAAAACAATTAGATGGCTTATCAGATTTTAACTTCGCGTTAGCATATGCTGATGATCTTTTAATATACTCAGCTAGTGAAAGTGTTAAAAGTACACAGATAAATGTTCAGAAAATGTTTGATACTACATCTGACTATTGCAAAAAATGGATACTAAAGATTAATACAGATAAATGCGAAACTATATTATTTCGAAATACGGTAGATAAGGTGAATTCGAACATAAAAAAAAATTGGAAAAATTTCATAATAAAAAGTAATAATACACGTTTAAAAAGAAAAAAAGTAATTAAGTATCTTGGAATACATCTACACCAAAATCTTAACTACATTGACCATATAAAAAATTCAATCTCCAAAGCCAATAAAGCATTTATGGCGGCGAAAAGATTGTTTTATAATAAAAATGTACATGATCGAGTTAAAGTTATCTCATATTTAACTTTAATAAGACCAATTCTAACATATGGAGCACCCATATGGTACAACATTAGTGCAAGTCTAATGGAGAAGATACGGATGTTTGAAAGAAAATGCATTAGAGTTAGTGTTAATAAGATAAGAAAAGCAGATACGGATTTTAAGCATTTCTATTCTAATAAATATATTTACAAAACGTCAAATATAAACAGAATAGATAATTTTATAATTAAATTAATTCGAAATCATTTCGATAGAGCACTAAGAACTCCAGAAAACGGTTTAATATCTAATATATTCTACCATAATGAGGAGTACATAAAAAAAACACTTGAAACTGGATTCATACCTCCAGAGTACTTTATATACCTCGATAGGAATGGTTTTTGTTATAAAATTATGAATAAAACAATAGACAGTGATATAGCTGGCTCAAGTAGCATCAATAATATTAGTAGTATAAAAAAAAATAGAAAACAATTTGAAAACCTTCGTGAAGAGAACATTTATTTAAAAAAAGAATTAAAAAAACTAAAACAAATAATACTTAAACTTAAAAAGTGAAAATATCGATAAGGCAGATCGACTCGAGGATAATGACTTCGAAAGGTCTATGGAGTACGAAGACGATGAAGATGCCGACGAACCATTGCCTATAAATGAGGAATTCGATCAAAATTCCGAGGTAAATATACCCGAAGAAAATAAAAATGTAGAAGATGCCCAAAACAATATGGAGGATGAATTTGAAAATTTTATTCAAATTATATCCCAAAAAAACTTAAAAAATAAAAATAAAAATCAGACTTACCAAAATAGCGTAAAAGCAATAGAAATCTCACAAAATTCAATAAATAATAATCCAATTAATAATACAACCAATAATTACAATAAAAATAACAATAGCAGCAAAACAAAAATGCCGCCTATAAATGTTTTTACGACAGAAATAAATGATATAACTAGGGCTATTAAATTAAAAACCAATGATTTCTCTATAAAAAAAATTAAAAATTTAAATTATAATATTTGCACTAACAATATAGAAAATTATAAATTAGTTAATAACATATTGAAAAACACTAATACAAATTTTTATACATACACCCCGAAAATTGAAAAAAAACTAACAATGTTATTAAAAGGGCTTAGTTTATACTACACGGAAGAAGAAGTACTGAATTTATTAAGAAATTTTGAAAATGAGAATATTAAATTCGAAACAGTAACTAGATTAAAAACAAAACAATCAATAACGAACAACAATACTCTTTCGTATTTTATTATTCAAGCTTCAGCCGAAAGCTCTCTAAATGAATTAATAAAAATAAAGGCAATTGATAACCAGATTATATACTGGGAGAAACTCAATAAGCCAAAAATTTTACAGTGCAAGAGATGTCAGCGATTTGGTCATACTGCTTCCAATTGTCAAATGGACTATCGCTGTGTTAAATGTGGAGAAAATCACCAACCAGGGCAATGCAAAATTACACCTGAAGACCCAAAAGAAAAATTATTTTGCACCTTATGCAAAAAATTTGGACACCCAGCCTCATTCAAAATGTGCGAACAATACCAAAAGAGACTCGAGCAAAGAGAAGAAGCCAGAAATGTATCAAAACAAAATATAAAAAATAGACATTTTGGTAACAATTTTATAAAACCTAACATTTCATTTGCTAATATATTAAAAACTAATAATAATAACACAAATAATATTAATAAAAATACTACTAACAATAATATTAATAATTGTAATGATAATAATAGCATATTAACTGAAATTAGAAATAGTATACTAGAAATGAAAAAAAGTATTGATGATCATACTAAAAAAATTAATACCTTATTTGAAATTTCAAAAAAGATTACCCAACCAACAAATAAAGATTAACAACATAAATCTCAAATTAATTGCTGTTAACGTAAACTCTCTTATTTCTTATAATAAGAGATTCTCTCTAATGCAATTTCTTGAAAACAATAAACCTGATGTTCTCTGTATGAGCGAAACAAAATTAAAAAAAAAGCACAATCTTCATTTTGATACTTACGATCTCATTAGAAGAGATCGTAATGATCAAAGCGAAGGTGGTGGTACAGCAATATGCATTAAAAATAATATTAAATATAATATCGTAAAAAAAAAAGCTTTCGAACATTTTATCTGTATAGAAATTTGTACTATATGTATCAAATTAAACAATAGGGAAAAGTTATATATTATAAGTATTTATTCTTCACAGCAAAATCAACATAAATGTATAGAAGAATTCTCTTTAGTATTCAATAAATTGAAGTTAAATAATTTAAATAATTTTTACATTTTAGTTGGTGATCTTAATGCCAAACATCAAGCTTGGCTAAATGAAGTTCGAAACAGTAGAGGGTCACAACTTTTTAATTGGCTAGAAGATAATAAAATAATTTACAAGTGTAAATTATTGCATTCTGACTCTCCTACCTATCCACGAGCAAATTCTTACTTAGACTTAGGTATATCAGATGTTAGGTTAGAAATAAATAACAAGGATTCTTTAGGTAGATTGCCTACTTTACCATACGATAGTGACCACTGCGCTATAGAAATTAGTATAAAACTCGATAACACTAACATTGAAAATGTAGGAGTAAATAATGAACCTAGGTTTATATACCATAAAACAAATTGGAAAAAATTTCGGAAAAAGTTGAATAAAAATTTCGATATAACATATCAAAATGAAGAAAACAAAATTATCGATCATGCTAATATCCCAATAACAGACATAGATTTACACATTCAAAAATTAGATACAATAATTCTTAGAACAATAAAGGAAACAATTCCAACAGTTTCAAATTCAAAAAACTACCTTAAAAAATACAATTCAACCCAATTACAAAGACTTTTAAAAAAGAAAAGTAGTTTACAAAACGACATACATAGAATTTATAGACAAAGGTTAGATTTTACGGTACAAGAAATAATATTGTTGAAAAGCTTACTAAAAAATGTTAACACATTAATTAAACAACAAATAAACTTGGAAATAAGTAACTACTGGGAAAATAGAATCAAAAAAATTAATCCATCCAAAAGTCACAGCATGTTTCCAGAAATAAATAAAATATTTAGAAAAAAAGAAAATTCATATATTAGCTGCCTCAATATTGATCCAAGCGATCAAGAACTAATAACTACCAACAGTATTGACATAACCACTTTAAACAAAACAACAGATAATAAATACATTATAGAAGATAATCTAAATATAAATAAAATCCTAGGTTCACATCTTGAAAGAACACATAAAATTCAAAATTTTCCTAGTAGTACTTTTCATAATAGAATATCCAATAATATTAACATTTTCAAAAATAATATTTTAGAAAGTAGAAATAACAATTATGCATTAAAAACTTTTACATATTTAGATAAATCCACCAATCAGAGTTTCAACAATAGCCCATTCACCACAATAGCGGAACTAATGCACAAATTCAAATGTCTTAACAATAAAACTTCAACAGGAATTGATAATATTCCAAATATAGTACTTAAAAATTTAACTAACAAAATAATAGCCCAATACGTGATCCTATTTAATAATGCCATTAACTTCACATATTTTCCTAAAACATGGAAAATAGGTAAAGTTATCTTTTTTAAAAAACCTGGTAAGGATCCCAAAAATCCAAATAATTATAGACCTATTAGCTTGCTACCTAATATTAGCAAAGTCTATGAAACTATAATTAATGATAAAATTACCATGTTTATTAACGATCACAATCTATTACCAGAAAATCAATTTGGTTTTAGACACAAACATGGAACAGTTCATGCCATAACAAAGTTAACATCTGATATTTGTTGGTATATAAATAAAAAATTCTGTGTAGGCGCCTGTGCTATAGATTTAGAAAAGGCTTTTAATAGTATTTGGACAGAAGGTTTAATATACAAGTTAATAAAACTGAGATTTCCTGAATATTTAATCAAATTAGTTTTAGACATGGTAACGGGCAATGAATTCGTAGTAGGAAAAAGCTTATGTAATAAATTCTCAATAGAACAAGGATTAATGCAAGGCACTGTTAATTCCCCAATTTTGTTTTCAATCTATATAATAGACTTATTAAAACAATTAGATGGCTTATCAGATTTTAACTTCGCGTTAGCATATGCTGATGATCTTTTAATATACTCAGCTAGTGAAAGTGTTAAAAGTACACAGATAAATGTTCAGAAAATGTTTGATACTACATCTGACTATTGCAAAAAATGGATACTAAAGATTAATACAGATAAATGCGAAACTATATTATTTCGAAATACGGTAGATAAGGTGAATTCGAACATAAAAAAAAATTGGAAAAATTTCATAATAAAAAGTAATAATACACGTTTAAAAAGAAAAAAAGTAATTAAGTATCTTGGAATACATCTACACCAAAATCTTAACTACATTGACCATATAAAAAATTCAATCTCCAAAGCCAATAAAGCATTTATGGCGGCGAAAAGATTGTTTTATAATAAAAATGTACATGATCGAGTTAAAGTTATCTCATATTTAACTTTAATAAGACCAATTCTAACATATGGAGCACCCATATGGTACAACATTAGTGCAAGTCTAATGGAGAAGATACGGATGTTTGAAAGAAAATGCATTAGAGTTAGTGTTAATAAGATAAGAAAAGCAGATACGGATTTTAAGCATTACTATTCTAATAAATATATTTACAAAACGTCAAATATAAACAGAATAGATAATTTTATAATTAAATTAATTCGAAATCATTTCGATAGAGCACTAAGAACTCCAGAAAACGGTTTAATATCTAATATATTCTACCATAATGAGGAGTATATAAAAAAAACACTTGAAACTGGATTCATACCTCCAGAGTACTTTATATACCTCGATAGGAATGGTTTTATTCAAAACCATGAACATGTCCCTATATTATACCATTATAATAGACGGGCCACATGTAAAATAATAGACTATAACCCCAATATTTTTATTAGGGAGCAATTTAAATATGATATGTCAGTTCCATCAAAAGACACGCAAATAGATAAAAACTATTGGTGGTTGGGTAATTCTTTTAGATGAAATGTAATTATAGATTCATAGTATTACATAACTTAAATTAAGTTTAGTTATAAGTTTAGATTAGTTTAAATTAGGCTAATTAGAATAGGGTAGGCTAAGTTTTAATAAAATTACAATTATAATAGTTATTTGGTTTTTATTGTATTTTCCAAATAAAATAAACAAAGATGTTATATAATTGAAATATTATAATTAGGTAAATCAAAAAACTTTATAACCTATATATATATATTGTTAAATTAACAAATTAAAATATTATTTTTTAAGGTTAATTCAAAAAAAATTAGTGAATAAGAACAATTATTTTATAAAACTTTTTTAATTGTAATTTAAATGAAGGAAATATATAAAAAAAAGTTATTAAAAAAAAAAAAAAAAATTTTTAACAAATTGACCATCATAACTTTTAAAATTATGTGCAATGCAACAAATTTTAATCGTTTGATCAGCAGTAATTTTTAATACAAAATCTATAAACTTCTGAACACAGTTTTCTTCACCAATATTAATTATTTCCTTTTTCTTGATAACATAATTGACAAACTAAATTTGCAACTCATAAATTGGGTTGATGTATAAAGGCAGAGTTACTTTAGTATCCTGTATACATTCCATGCCATACAGAACAATAAAAAACTTTTATTGTGATAAAATATATATGAATTTAATAAATAATAATAATCGGCATCTACAAAGTTTGAACAAGTGCAAAACTATTCATTACAATTATGTTTTCGTTTTTGTAAATTGAAATATTTGAAACAGTCTTTACAAATTTGTATGTATTTGTAAACATACACTAATATTACTATAAGAATTTAATTTATTATGACTATCAAAACAGTATTGTCCTCTAAATCCACGATTACAATCTACACATTTTATATAGTTAGTGTTTGTGAAAGTGCAAGGAGGTGTTGATAAACAATATCTATGTACATTTTAATGAGCAGATATGGCTTGTTTTATACATTGTTAAATAAAATTTACATTCTTTTTCTTTTTTAAAAAAATCCACATACGTTTTTAACAGTAACAAAATGTTTCATTAAATAAAATAAATTCTTTTTTTTGTCACTTGAACCTTTCATTATAATCCTATCTCTAAAATCTTTCTTATTTTGATATAAAATAACGTCATAATGTTTTAAAAATTTTTGAAATTTAAAAATATCAGCTACATTGCAACCATTTTTTTTCTTTTACATTTAGGTTAGCCTTTTCACATAATATTTTCACTTTTGCTTTTAATATTTTTGATTTTTTTCTTAAGTACTTCGTTTTTTCACATACATACCTGAACAGCAAAAATTTGGCCAATACATATGGCTTGTGGAAGACATTGATTATCATTTGTTACACCTATGTCCACTAAAGTCCTTTTTTTTGTAATAATTCTTCATCGGTTAAATTAGCTATTCTAACAGTACCTTTACCAGAAAGAGTTTGCAATTTTGACAGACATTTCCAACAAATCGGATATCATGAAATCAGTATTCGATTGTGAAATGGATGCCAATAAATCTATAATAGCATCTGAATTTAATTCTTCCACAGGTTTAAAATTTAATTCAATTGGTTTCGTATTCTTCTCGGTATTGATATTTTTATGCCAATTAGATCTTGTTTTTCCAAACTTTCTGTGATTTTTAATAGTAATTTTTTAAAGCATCTGTCTATATGATCAAAAATCGACCCACAGTTTCATCAAAGTCATTGAATTTAAACGTATTTCTTTTGTTAATATTCCAAACTTTTTATTCAACTTTTCTTTTTCCTTAATTATATTTAATAGCTCTTAACGCCTCCATTTTGTATAATATTACGATCATTTGAGGTTGAGGGTTCCATTGCCTCTTCAATATTTTGGTCCTCATCATTTTCATCACTATGACGTCGTTTAGATTATGTACCACTTGAGTCATGGCATTCAACCGCTTGATGATTAGAAATATTGGTTGAACGTTCTTCCAAGCTATTTCTAATGACTGTTAAAAAATTTGTGGTAAGATTCGTAACTAATGTAGTAATCTAGAATATATTAAATATTTATTATTTATAATGTATTTAACACATGCACTAGAATGTGTTAAACTTAGTATTAATTTATATATCTGATCCACACTTTATTTCTGAAAAAATTAAAAAAGAATAAAAATTTTATAAAAATATTGTCTTATGCTGGGATTATATTTTGTTCGAATAAAAGCTAAAACTCACGAGCTGTAGTTTATATAGGAAACCTAAGTAGAAAAAGTAATAATCTAAAAAAAAAATTACGTGAAAAACCAGAAAAACTAAAAGTGATAAATAACGAAAATTATTTTTATATTTGTATATTCATATCACAAGTTCATTTATTTTTTCGATTATATTAAAAAGTTTTAGGTTTAATTGTATAAACGGTAGAGGGGTTATCTCACGTCGAAATGTTTTAAAACATATACCCTCATTTTTGCGATCTTTATATTTCAGACTTCTTCTTGTATTACGAATTATTGATTGTCTAAAATTATACACCGATAATGAACCATTTGCATAATATTCAATTTGGTAGACAATTTGTTATGTAAACTTTTGGGCATCATCAAATATTTACAAATATCAAGGTCGGAGTCTCGGTAAATCTCCTGTAAATATTATTTTAAAATTTAGATAATCTCTTTCTATTCTTATTATGTCATTAAACGGTCTCTCCTCTTCATCATCATTAGAGATTTCAAATTTCTCTTGGTTGTTGTGAAGTTTGCTTTTAATCATATTCAAAATTTCAGCATTTTTATCTTCAATATATCTTCATATATGTTTATGTCCTCAAAATGGTGTGTTGCATTCGCCATGCACGCTGGAAAACCACCTAAGAAATATATTTATATACGTTTTATAAATAAAAATTTTATTTGTTCATTCTTACCTGCGAATAAATGCGGGATATTTATGAGAATAGTATTTATAAATTGAAAGACATCTCTTGGCAAAGTTTTTTCTTCGTTGTAGATCATCCTTTCAATATCATGCATTTTTATTTTATTTTAATTATTTAAAACTTTTGTATAGCAATATTTAGAATAGTATGATTAAAAATAAAATATTAAAAATGTTGGCAATATTTATACGAATAAATCAAAATCCCTCACATCCTATAATTTTCAATATATATAACAGAAATTTTTGTTGAATAATATTACTTATAATTAAATACTTTATAAAAATATAAAATATCTGAAACCATCAAACTTGTTGAAGTACTTATTCCTAAATCATAAAAAATGGTGAGTACATTATCCTAAAAAAATATTTTTGGTGTTTGTTTTATATTTTTATTCTTTTTATGTTATTTGTTAGAATTTCACTGAATTATTAAAAGAACGTTTCAACGTTTCTTTCAACAAACCACTGATTAAGAGTGAAGAATTAGAACAGAACAAAATATATTGAATACTGGATGCAAAAATTATAAACACCAAGTATGGTGAAAAATAAATTATTGAAACTGAGTCGCATCAGTAGTTTTTACCATCACGTTATTCGAACTTCATTACCACCAGTGCCAAGAAAATAACGGACCATAACATATCACCAAATTTAAAAATGACAATAAGAGGAAGTGATGATATCGATTTAAAATTTTTTGAAGAAGAATTTTTGCATTAAAAAATTAATAACTAATAAATAATTTAAATTAATTTTGGAACGCGGTATCCATAAAAAAAGATGTAAATAAAAAAATGCACTTACTCATACTCAATATCCATCCATAAAAAAAGATGTAAATAAAAAAATGCACTTACTCAATTAAACAACAAATTACTTCTTTTTATTTTAGTCACATCTTTTTGCAACACCAAAATGTATTCGATATATAATTTAATTTTTTTTAAACATTTTTAACATATTATTTAACATTGGATTGTTATTGTATTTGATAAAATATTCATTTTAAAAAAATTAATAAACAATAACAAACTTAAACTTTTATTTCTTATTTCTTTTACTAATTATTAAAATACCAAAATACCAAAAGTTTAATCTCCCCTCAAAACTCCTATTCAAAAAATAAAATTAAATAAAACAATAACAATCTTGACAGTGAACTTTTTATTCTCATTTCCTTTTCTCTTAATGCAAATTAATAAAACATTTAATCTACATTTTTTTCAGCTGCCAAAAGCTTCATCTCTCCTCAAAACCCCTATTCAATAATTAATTCATAATATCATAAATAAGACATTTATTCGTAATCAAGATACTGATTTTCCTTTTAAACACTGATCACTGAAAAAAGTCAAAACTCCTATAATATATCATAAATAAAACACTTATTCGAAATCATTAATCAACATCGTGTTTTTTTTTTTTTTTTAAACTGACGAGTAATTTCAGGGCCGATTTTTTTCTTTTTTTATAAAACTGAATTTTATTTTTGTATCAAATTCTTTGATGAAGTAGCCTTAAAACATTCGTATTACTAAGAAGAAGCCCTACTATACTACTACTCATATATATTAGGAAACTTGGAGATATAAAGTACCGTTTTGTGATGACGTCATTTAAATCGGATAAGAATCGTTGGTCGTTGAACTGTTAAGACGTATTTTTAATACCAAGAAAAAAGTAAAAGTGAAATTCATAATATATATATATTAATAAGAATTTTTCTTAGTAGGTATAAGGGCACTTTGGCCAGACGGCCTTGACGTCATCACGTAATGTATGGCGCCAGTGTTATAGAAGGTCAACTAGATAATGTGGAACAAGTAGATAGTGCAATGACCTAAACAGGTGTGTAGTATTTCTACCGGTTGCATGATTAGTTTCCGGAAAAAGCTTTTGTAAATAATACAAGTAAGTGCAATGATCTTGTTGTGATAGTATATAGTAACATAGATTATTGTAAATAATAAGAATTTATTTTATTTTTTAATAAAAAGCTTTCACGGTCAATCAGTTATTTTAACGTAATATTAACACAAGAATGCAGTTGTTATTTATGAGATAAATAAAATGCAGATATTGACCTTGATATTGTATCTTAGTTTTAAAGTAATTTAAAAAAATGTATTTATTGATTAATTGTTATGTTTATTGCAGAAAAAATTTTTAAAGAAAAAATCCAGGTGTTTGATAAAAATTTATGTTAATGTTAATTGATTTATTATATTAACTACTTTGTATTTTGCAAATAAAAAAATCAGTTATTGTTAAATTTTCTGCTACTTTGTATAATGTAAATTAAATTTTCTGTTATTGTACATACAAATTAGAACATTATAAAATCAAATAAATTTATTGTGTTGCAGAAAAAATTTTTAAAGAAAAAATCCAGATGTTTGATATGAATTTATGTTAATGTTAATTGATTTATTAAAAAAAATTAAAAATAAAAAAGCAAATTAGTTTCATATAATATCGTTTTTATTTACCCAAGAATTGTGATCTTTCTTAAAACCTAACCATTTAACAAAACCTGATTTCCTTTTCTTTTCAATATTTTTTCAACAAGAAAAGTGTCAGGATTTTTGACTCGAGTAAGTTCAGGCTCGTAAAAAGAATCTGAAATTGGTATTTTTGTATAATCAAGTAAATTGTAAGTAATTGGGTCTGTGCGTTTTACTTCTTTACTTGTAAATATTTCTGTTGACCAATTTGGTTGATAACCTTTTGCAAAGTTTCCTTTGTATTTACTTATACGTACATAATCTCCAACTTTGTATTTTGCTTTCTGATAAAGTTTCGGCTGCATGTAAATATTCTTCAAAATATATTTCTCTTTTGCTTTTGTAACTTTTTTAGGTTGAAGCTTAATTGTACGATGATATGTTGAGTTGTATTTCTCAATAAGTGAGGGTAAAATAGATATCCATTTATAATTTTTTTTTTTTTTTTAAACTTTATTTTACTCCTTTTAACATTCTTAAATTATCTTAGTCTATAAAAGTTTAGAAAAACAGCTTTTTTTTTTATATATAATTTAATTAACATTTAAACTTATCCTATCGTTTTTATTATTAATTTTATTAATTATTTTATTTTTAAAAATCTAAGTAATATTGCAATTTAGCAATTTTTTTTTTAATATTCAATTTTGGAAAAATTCAGAGTATTAAAACCAAATATCTGTTTTTTTTTAATATAAAACCTTAACCTAACTTAGTCTAACTTAAAATACTTAACCTAGCTAAAAATAGTTTTTTATATAATACTTAATGCTAATTAATTAGAGTTATCTAACCACCAATAGTTTTTCTTTAATGATTTGTCTTTTTCTGGTATAGACATATCATATTTTAAATTTACTCCGTTAATATTGCCCGGGTGGAAATCTATAACCTTACATGTAGCCCTTCTATTATAGTGATATAATAGAGGGACATGGTTTTGGTTTTGGATGTAACCTCAAGTCAAGGGTAAATAATGAATCAACCTCAAGTCCACATGGTTATATTTTGTTGGATTTAACACAAGACGTTAACGATTTGTTTCGTATTAGAACTAATATTTTTTCAAAAGAATATTGCATATGCTTCTGTGATATGAGTGTTTTGAACAACTGTCAAAAGTATGAAAAGATTGAAGAAAAACCAACATATATTACATGTACTAGGAAAGTGTAAGAAGAAGAAATTTCGTGAAAATATTCTTAAATTTTGTGATGATGATATTATAAAAACTATTGCTGAAATTGCAATCAATATATTAAATGGTAATAATAAAATTTCACCAGCACAAAAAGCTAAATTAAAAAAATATAAAAAAAAATTAAGATTCCTAGCCTGTGCAAAGAAAAGTATAAAAGCGAAACGAAAAATATTAGTTCAACATGGTGGATTTTTACCAACTTTAACCGGTACTATATTATCTGGTGTAATAAAAAAATTGCTCAGTAAGACATAATGCAGCGAATGATTGTTATGTCACCAGAAATATTTTCAAAATTTAGTAAATTATTTCAAGATGATAAAAACTTGGATTTATTAGATCAAAAAATGAAAAATGTTTTATATGACATAAAATTAAAACCATTGCAAAAATGGTACTTATATCGGCAAAATCTCCTCAAATATGGAATTAACAAAAGACACGCAAA
Organism: Poecilobothrus nobilitatus; assembly: GCA_947095535.1. Taxonomy (NCBI): domain Eukaryota; kingdom Metazoa; phylum Arthropoda; class Insecta; order Diptera; family Dolichopodidae; genus Poecilobothrus; species Poecilobothrus nobilitatus. The sequence goes on along the minus strand of OX352772.1, from coordinate 160,877,673 downwards.
AAAATTACCAGAAAAGGCTAATAATTTACATTTGATATAGGCACTCAAACAAAATTTTTTTCTAAACGAAATGCATATATGGAAACTGAATTACCTAAATACAAATCAACATCAGCACAGACCGATTTTTTACCATTAGTTACTGATGATGTGTTTGAATATGATCCTAAAAAAGAAAATTCAAGTATGGATATCGATTTAACACATTATGATGTGGATGATGAAAATTCATTTAAAAAATTAGCTCAAACTGAAATGTTGAAAGATGAAAAATTAGTCGAAAGACCATCTCTAAGTTCTGATTATCGAATGTTTGAAACACCAAGTGGTGATGTAATTACCGTTGCTGTACCATTTCCTGAAAAAAAGAAGACACTAAGATCAGCCGGTAGTTCAATTTCATCAACTATCGTATTACTAAGAAGAAGCCCTACTATACTACTACTCATATATATTAGGAAACTTGGAGATATAAAGTACCGTTTTGTGATGACGTCATTTAAATCGGATAAGAATCGTTGGTCGTTGAACTGTTAAGACGTATTTTTAATACCAAGAAAAAAGTAAAAGTGAAATTCATAATATATATATATTAATAAGAATTTTTCTTAGTAGGTATAAGGGCACTTTGGCCAGACGGCCTTGACGTCATCACGTAATGTATGGCGCCAGTGTTATAGAAGGTCAACTAGATAATGTGGAACAAGTAGATAGTGCAATGACCTAAACAGGTGTGTAGTATTTCTACCGGTTGCATGATTAGTTTCCGGAAAAAGCTTTTGTAAATAATACAAGTAAGTGCAATGATCTTGTTGTGATAGTATATAGTAACATAGATTATTGTAAATAATAAGAATTTATTTTATTTTTTAATAAAAAGCTTTCACGGTCAATCAGTTATTTTAACGTAATATTAACACAAGAATGCAGTTGTTATTTATGAGATAAATAAAATGCAGATATTGACCTTGATATTGTATCTTAGTTTTAAAGTAATTTAAAAAAATGTATTTATTGATTAATTGTTATGTTTATTGCAGAAAAAATTTTTAAAGAAAAAATCCAGGTGTTTGATAAAAATTTATGTTAATGTTAATTGATTTATTATATTAACTACTTTGTATTTTGCAAATAAAAAAATCAGTTATTGTTAAATTTTCTGCTACTTTGTATAATGTAAATTAAATTTTCTGTTATTGTACATACAAATTAGAACATTATAAAATCAAATAAATTTATTGTGTTGCAGAAAAAATTTTTAAAGAAAAAATCCAGGTGTTTGATATGAATTTATGTTAATGTTAATTGATTTATTAAAAAAAATTAAAAATAAAAAAGCAAATTAGTTTCATATAATATCGTTTTTATTTACCCAAGAATTGTGATCTTTCTTAAAACCTAACCATTTAACAAAACCTGATTTCCTTTTCTTTTCAATATTTTTTCAACAAGAAAAGTGTCAGGATTTTTGACTCGAGTAAGTTCAGGCTCGTAAAAAGAATCTGAAATTGGTATTTTTGTATAATCAAGTAAATTGTAAGTAATTGAGTCTGTGCGTTTTACTTCTTTACTTGTAAATATTTCTGTTGACCAATTTGGTTGATAACCTTTTGCAAAGTTTCCTTTGTATTTACTTATACGTACATAATCTCCAACTTTGTATTTTGCTTTCTGATAAAGTTTCGGCTGCATGTAAATATTCTTCAAAATATATTTCTCTTTTGCTTTTGTAACTTTTTTAGGTTGAAGCTTAATTGTACGATGATATGTTGAGTTGTATTTCTCAATAAGTGAGGGTAAAATAGATATCCATTTATAATTTTTTTTTTTTTTTTAAACTTTATTTTACTCCTTTTAACATTCTTAAATTATCTTAGTCTATAAAAGTTTAGAAAAACAGCTTTTTTTTTTATATATAATTTAATTAACATTTAAACTTATCCTATCGTTTTTATTATTAATTTTATTAATTATTTTATTTTTAAAAATCTAAGTAATATTGCAATTTAGCAATTTTTTTTTTAATATTCAATTTTGGAAAAATTCAGAGTATTAAAACCAAATATCTGTTTTTTTTTAATATAAAACCTTAACCTAACTTAGTCTAACTTAAAATACTTAACCTAGCTAAAAATAGTTTTTTATATAATACTTAATGCTAATTAATTAGAGTTATCTAACCACCAATAGTTTTTCTTTAATGATTTGTCTTTTTCTGGTATAGACATATCATATTTTAAATTTACTCCGTTAATATTGCCCGGGTGGAAATCTATAACCTTACATGTAGCCCTTCTATTATAGTGATATAATAGAGGGACATGGTTTTGGTTTTGGATGTAACCTCAAGTCAAGGGTAAATAATGAATCAACCTCAAGTCCACATGGTTATATTTTGTTGGATTTAACACAAGACGTTAACGATTTGTTTCGTATTAGAACTAATATTTTTTCAAAAGAATATTGCATATGCTTCTGTGATATGAGTGTTTTGAACAACTGTCAAAAGTATGAAAAGATTGAAGAAAAACCAACATATATTACATGTACTAGGAAAGTGTAAGAAGAAGAAATTTCGTGAAAATATTCTTAAATTTTGTGATGATGATATTATAAAAACTATTGCTGAAATTGCAATCAATATATTAAATGGTAATAATAAAATTTCACCAGCACAAAAAGCTAAATTAAAAAAATATAAAAAAAAATTAAGATTCCTAGCCTGTGCAAAGAAAAGTATAAAAGCGAAACGAAAAATATTAGTTCAACATGGTGGATTTTTACCAACTTTAATCGGTACTATATTATCTGGTGTAATAAAAAAATTGCTCAGTAAGACATAATGCAGCGAATGATTGTTATGTCACCAGAAATATTTTCAAAATTTAGTAAATTATTTCAAGATGATAAAAACTTGGATTTATTAGATCAAAAAATGAAAAATGTTTTATATGACATAAAATTAAAACCATTGCAAAAATGGTACTTATATCGGCAAAATCTCCTCAAATATGGAATTAACAAAAGACACGCAAAAAAATTACCAGAAAAGGCTAATAATTTACATTTGATATAGGCACTCAAACAAAATTTTTTTCTAAACGAAATGCATATACGGAAACTGAATTACCTAAATACAAATCAACATCAGCACAGACCGATTTTTTACCATTAGTTACTGATGATGTGTTTGAATATGATCCTAAAAAAGAAAATTCAAGTATGGATATCGATTTAACACATTATGATGTGGATGATGAAAATTCATTTAAAAAATTAGCTCAAACTGAAATGTTGAAAGATGAAAAATTAGTCGAAAGACCATCTCTAAGTTCTGATTATCGAATGTTTGAAACACCAAGTGGTGATGTAATTACCGTTGCTGTACCATTTCCTGAAAAAAAGAAGACACTAAGATCAGCCGGTAGTTCAATTTCATCAACTATACTTTCACAGTTTCCTGAAACAAAAAAACGAAAACTAAAACCTTTACTAAGAAGTCCAAAACTAAGAACTTCATCAACACCGGAATGGACAACATATAAATAGTTCAACATTTTATGTTTTAGTAGAAGTTAACAAAGATGGATAGTCAAGATGACTTATATGTAACATTGTTTAGTAATGATAATTTAACACTGTTTCCAGACAACACTTTAGCTTCATTCGAAAATAAATTACCTATTCACTTTGATTTAAGAAATGGAAATTGGAAAGTTGGTCTTTCAGAAATATATCTGAACGATTTCCTATAAACAGAAGAATTTAACAAAGAGCAATGTGATTTTATCAATATTGGGCAATATAATGTTTACATAAGAAACATTGAAAAATCTCTTGAAAAAATCAAAGTAACCAAATCTATAGGTTACACATATTATTCATATAACGATTCGAAATTACATTTGGATGATTGGAAATTTAATTTTTTACCAACGCTTATTAAAAATATAACTCCTAATCCGGGATTTACTCGAAACCAAGTTTCCAAAGAATTTTTTAATGAAGTTTTGACATATATACTCCTAAAAATTATGATGATGTAACATTTAAAAAAGTGTCAGAATCTAACCGACGCGATTTAATACGAATATCGCAGACATTTGATGAAGATAGTTTCTATATAAAAGTTAATCACAGTTATAATATCAAAACATTATTAACTGAATTATTTCAACAAAAAAAAAATATAAAAAATTTCAAAATAAAATTACCTGAACTATTCAAATTAGCTGTTGCTAATAATAAAGATGAATTGAATGGAATGGTGATGATTTATTCAGATATAGTTGAATCATCTGTTTTTGGAAGTAGCAAAGTGCGTGCATTGAGAGCTATCAACAGAGAAAATTGTAGAATACCTACAAATATTGAATTTGAAAATGACCATAACATACCTATAGAAGATTAAAATTTGCAATCAATACGGTGATGGAATAAATTTTATTTCCAGTTACTATCCAACAAAAATTGTATTACATTTTAAAAAGCATTGATTGCTCCCCAATTGAAACAATATAAATACTACTACTCAAATATGATATCCTGTCAAACATGGAAAGAGCTTACGTGAGATATTATTCCTCTCAAGTAGGTGGAGGAATCAACGATATTGGGCCTTTATTACAATTTTATCCAGCTATACAAAAAGGTCGTGGTTTTGGAAATATATTCGGAAGTTTAATTCGTTACTTAAAGCCCGTTTTTACATCAGGTTGGGACTTAATTAAAAAAGAGGCTGGAGGTTTTAATCATATATCATCTGATGCAAACATAAAAGAAGCTGTAATTGATCAAAGCAAAGGCAGCAAATAAAATAGGAACCGGAAATGAAGCAAGGGCTGCTCCGCAGCCGAGTGTTGTAAATAATTTATTACACTCTTTAATTAAACAATGTAATGTAACTCTAAATGGAAAAAACATCACTCCGTCAGACTCCTTATACCATTATAAAGCATACTTAACTACTTTACTAAATTATGGCACAGATTCCAGTCAAACACATCTGGAAGCATCTGGTTGGGAATTGGATAAACCAAATGTAAATGATTTTAACAATTCTGGTTCTAAATCAAGACAAAAATTATACAATAATTCTGCAATAGTAGAATTAATGGAAAAATTACATGTAGATTTCTTCAATACTTCTAAATTACTTTTAAATAATGTTGACATTCTAATTACTTTAGCATTAGAGAAACAAGATTTTTTTATTTTCTTTAACGATGCCGATGAAAGCTATTTAAAAATTCTCGAAGCTACGTTGTACATGAAACATTTAACAATTAATCCTAGCATATTGATAGCACATAATACTGTATTGGAAAAGGCTAACACGAAATATTTTTATACAAGAAGTGAAATCAAAACATTTACAATTCCAGCTAACACTTCCAACATATCATTGGATAATATATTTATAGGGCAAATACCAAAAGCTCTAGTATTGTGTATGGTTAATAATCAAAATTTCAATAGTAAAAGATCAAAAAATCCATACCATTTCGATCATCAAAATCTCACACAATTTCAATTATATGTGAATGGAGTGCCTACACCAAACTCTGCAATTGAAACAAATTTTACATTGAATAATCTTTGCAATTCTCGTGCATTTTAACATTATTTAGCGGAACAGGTATACATCATTCTGATAGAGGACATCAAATTTCAAAAGAATTATTTTCAAAAGGTTATACAATACTGGCTTTTGATTTATCAGCAGACGGCTCGGGAACAAATCCATGTCAAAGTTTATTAAACCAGGGAGTAGTAAAGATTGAAGCAAGACTGAGTTCTCCATTAACTTTAACATTAACATGTATTGTGTTTGCAGAATTTGATGCTAATATAGAAATTGATAAAAATCGTAACGTTTACGTAAACATATAAAAAGGAAGTTCAGGCGACCCTTTCACTTCACTTAAAAATGGCATGTGCTATAGTAGATTTATCGTTCTGTACGGACGATAACAATACAATATTTGTAAAAAATATTGCTGTGGCTGGTATAAAAGAAAAATGTAAAACTATTGTAAAAGAATTAAAGTATAAATTTCCTGTCAGAGATTTGAAAAACAGATATTGAGAATTACTCTTTTGGACATATCGATAACGAAAAAATAACTAATAACTTAATAAATTTGCTTGAAAAATTCAATATAGTCTTAACAAATGGAAAACTTAAAGCAGAATTTTTGATAGCATTTATACGAGGAAATACTCGACTAATTGATATCTCACGTTTGCAAGATAATGAATACACTTCAGATTTCAAAGGTTCTGAAATGTAATAAGTTAACACATAAAATATTTAGAGGCGTTTATGCTCTTGATAAATTACCAAAACAAGTTTTAAAACCTAGTATTTTGGTGGTAAATACCGATAATTCTAATGAAAAGGGAACACATTGGTTAGCAATATTTGTTCCAGTTCAATGGTGTTCAGAATATTTTGATTCATTTGGAAATCCCCCGTTTCACAATGAGATTATAAAATTTCTACAAAATCAATCAACATGTTTTGTTTTCAACAATAAGCGTTTACAAAGTAATTTAACATCTGTTTATGGACATTATTGTTGTGTATATCTATGGATGCAAAGTTCCTGTAAAAGCATAAAACATTTTCTTAATTTATTCGACACATCATCACCACTTAAAAACGATATAAAAATACAAAGAATATTTTGAAAAATTTTTTAAAAATGTGGAAGAAAAACTATAAATACAAAATTCTAAAATAGAATTCATCAGTTAAACCGAAACAAAACAATGGAGCAACCTACAAATTCAGAAGTATTTAAAACAGAAAAAGGTGAGCGACCGCAGAACCTTTTATTAAGCTATATTTATTTTTTGGATAAAAAACAAACAATAAAAATTCAAATTCGATTTAATATTGTGAATTTTGCTGCATCAATAATTTTCCAATGACAAAACAAAGTCATAAGCGAAATGAAATTTTTGTAGTGGAATACATTTAATCACGACTTTAAAAACAGTCAAGCAAAATTAAATGCAAAAGGATTTTCGCTAACATTTAATCATGATGAGCGCACTAAAAAACTTGTATTGCAGTTAGATGAGTAGACTCGTTCTTGTCTTATGCTAGACTTTATACAAGCAGTGATGTCATATAACAACGGTGCTGAACGTAATATAAGAGAATATCTATTCAAATATTTTGAGAGATGTATTGAAAAGAATAAACTAAGATTGGAACCAGAAGATTTCTACATTCCAATGAATTTACACATAGCTCAGTGTAATTATTCCAGACTATTTTATGAAATACCTATGTTTTTGTCAGAAAAATTATCTTGGTCAACAATAAATAAAACAAATATTTTTTAAAACCAATTATTTTCTTTTATTAAATACATATATAAATTCATTCAATTTTTTACAGCACATCTTTTTAAATTTTCAGTAATGTTATGGTGAGGGCAAATGGTTGTGAAATTCCTTAGTTTCTGAAGAGATGGAATGTCATTATCTAAGTTGATAACTTCTACTGAACTCGAAACAAATTTATCTAAAAATACCTTTTTTTGGTACCCCTTCACATAAACGACATCGAATGAATTTAAATGTTCGTTTAATGTATTTTTAATTGCTGAATATTCTATAAATCCATCATCCTAGTCAAGACCATTTATTTGTCTTTTATTGAATTTATTTTGCTGTTTAACATCAGTATTTAACTCTTCGAACGAATAAGGTGCTTTAAACATAAACAGCATTGGTATCAGTGACCCATCAGCTATCAAAGCAAATTCCTTCAAGAAATATTACTTATTATTTCCAACAATAAATTGTAAATCTGCTACTGCCTTCCTGCTGCTCATTTTGTGCCTTACTATTTTAAAATACCTTGAAATCCTCTAATTTATAACTAATACAATTTAAAAAGAGGGGGAAAAAATCAATGGAATGGGTGACGAAACCGTGCCTTGAATACTTCACTATTTCTGAAATAGCACCTATGAGGACCGTATTTCACACCTCCGGGGACCCCATCCAAAATCGGGAAAAGGGGTCGTCAGAACAAGGCCCCATTTTAAAGGGTGTCGGACCTTCGGGGACCAAAATTGAGCTTTCGGGGAACGAAATCTGATCTTCGGCGACCGAAATCGGACCTTCAGACACAAGGTCTGATTTAAATGGATTAGCCTGAAAAATATGAAATACAAACAATTTTTCAATTTAAAATTACAAATTGTTGGTGACTAACATTTTAACTCCATAATAATTTAATTCTTAGGCATAGTTTATAAAATGTACAGTGATTAATTAATGAGAATGCAAAAATATAATTTGCATATTTTAGAATGTTGTAATTATGTGGTATAATCTTATATGCAATATATTTAATGTTGCATAAAAAGTATAAATTAAGACTAACATTTTAACTCCATAATAATTTAATTCTTAGGCATAGTTTATAAAATGTACAGTGATTAATTAATCAGAATGCAAAAATATATTTTGCATATTTTAGAATGTTGTAATTACGTGGTATAATTTATATGCAATATATTTAATGTTGCATAAAAAGTATAAATTAAATTAAATTATTTTTAATCTAAATAGAAATACCTGAACCATTTGAAGAAATAATTGAAAAATGCGATATTTTCCAATTAGAAAAAACATCAATTTTAAGTAACGATATCAACCTTAACGCCCTTCCTAGAGGAGAAACAGGTGGCGGTAATAGAGGCCAAAAATTACTCTGTACTGAAAAGTTACCAAGTGAGCACGATTTGAATGTGCTCAACAGAATTTTTTGTAGGGAAAATATGCCTGCTGAGGAGCAACTGAGAGCGGTAGAAACAGAAAAAATTAATTTATAATAAATTAAATGTAATTAAATAAAAAGAATTAAGTACACTAAATTTTTAATATTCTTTTTCTTTTTCTTTAAATTTTCTTTTATTTTTTATTATTATTTTTAAATTTTTAATATTCTTTTTCTTTAAATTTTCTTTTATTTTTTTTATTATTTTTAATAATTCTTTAAAAAAGGAAGGAATTTTTAATAGAAGGAGGGAAAAATCTGTAAAATTTTCAAAACTACGCTTCTTTGTCAGTTAGTACAAAACCTGAAAAAGACTTGTAAACTAAAAATTCTTTAAAAAATCTGAAAAAGGTCTAAGAGTTTATAAATCTAAGAACTAAACTTGAGTTTTTAAAAATTTTTCTAAGACTTGTCTTAAGACTTATTACATAACATATAAAATCTGGAAAGTTAAAAAATCGAAATAAAAAAAAGGAAACAATATTTTTTATTTAATTAATTATTGTTTTATTAAATTAAATATTCTGAAACGTTAAAAAATCTGAAAAAAGGTAAAAGTATATGCAAAAACTTTATGAGAATGCCATCAAACCTGAAATTAAAATTTTTTTAAATAAAAAAGACAATATTCAATTTGTAAAAAATTTTTTATTTTAACTTTATTTTATTTTAAAAATTTGTCTTGCGAGTCTATACTCTTATTTGGAATTAACTCGAACAAAGCCATATTCCACCTATTTGGGTCCCGTGCCATAAACTTAAAATAAAAGCCCTGGTTATTTAGTTCTTTTAATTCTTTTTCTGATACAATTTTTTTGGAGAACCGCTCCGGCATAAAAAAGTAATGCTGCTAGCTGAATCATCCAAAACACTTGTTACTTTACAGAGAACCGTTCTCGGACCCCTTTTTGTGTTTAGGAATTTCCATTCTTTTACCTCTTATATCACATTCTGTACCAGTACATCTATGGTTTTGTAGCTCTCTTGCTGCCCTTTTCCAATTGCTATCAGGCTGTCTACGAATTCCTGAATGAAAATAAAATTAATAATTAAAAATATAATTGAAAAATTTGAAAAAAATTACTAAAATTTTTTAAAAAATTTCAAATCTAATTACCATTATTTCTTTCCTTACTGGTACTGGAACTGGTTATTTGTATTAGGTTTTGTGTAGAACTCTACTGATGAAAATAAAAGTTTTGTGTTTTCTTTTATACTTTTAGAAAAGTATTTTCTACCATAGTTTAAATTACTTTAATAAATACCATAAATTATTTAACCAGGAACTGAACATATGAGAAAATTTAAACACTCCTAAATTTCTTTGTTTATATTAGTACCATAGTTTAAATTACTTTAATAAATACCATAAATTATTTAACCAGGAACTGAACATATGAGAAAATTTAAACACTAAATTTCTTTGTTGAATAAGAAATCTTTTGAACAACTCAAAAGCTCTTTTTAAAATTGTTCTATTCTTAACGCGCGCTTTATTAAAATATATGCATAATTTTTAATTACATTTACATAATATAATTTATTAAGTACTTTTAATAACTGATAAGGGTACTTTTAATTAAGCTTTATTTAACAAAGAAGTAAACTAAACTAAAAACAAGTAAAAGTAACAGTAAGTCGATGCAATCGACTTATTTATACCCTACACCTAAAAAATTCAAATTAAATTAAAAATCCATAAGTTGTTTTAGTTAGGTATTTAATATTACTAAGCTAAAAAAATAAATGCTTTTACAACCTTTGTATAAAATTTCAGATTTCTATCTTTATTAAATTCGAAAATATGCTTGTTAGATCTTGGGAAGTGTGTGAAGGCACGCGGACCACCACCCCAATTCATCTCAAATTTTAGAGACATCAACAGGGTAGAACATTCTTATATCAAATTTCAAGTTTATATATTTATTAATTTCGAAGATATGCTTGTTTGGTCTTAGGAGCTGTGTGGCAGATACCCGAACAACCATTCTAATTAATCTTAAATTTTGGACAAATCAGGGATTCAGGAAACAACACCCTAGTACCAAACTTGAAGTTTCTATCTTTATTAATTTCGAAGATATGCATGTTCGGTTTTGGGAGTTGTATGGGAGGTACCCCAACGACCATTCCAATTCATTTCAAATTTTAGGCAAATCAGGGATTTAAGAAACAGCACCCTCGTATCAAATTTGAAGTTCCTATCTTTATTAATTTCGAAGATATGCTTGTTCGATTTTGGGAGTTGTACGGGAGGTACCCGAACAGCTTCTCCAATTCATCTCAAATTTTGGACAAATCAGGGATTCAGGAAACAACACCCTAGTACCAAATTTGAAGTTTCTATCTTTATTAATTTCGAATATATGCTTGTTCGGTTTTGGGATTTGTATGGGAGGTACCCGAACAACCACTCCAATTCATCTCAAATTTTAGGGATATCAGGGATTCAGAAATACACACCCTTGTAAAAAATTTTAAGTTTCTATCTTTATTAATTTCGAAGATATGCGTATTCGGTTTTGAGAGTTGTATGGGAGGTACTCGAATGCATGGTCCGATTTCGCCCATTTACAATCCCCGCCTTACCTTAGTCATTGTTAACCTACAGTATAAATTTCATCAAGATAGCATCATTATTTTTTGAGTTATCGTGCGTACGGACGGACGGACGGACGGACGGACATCGCTAAATCGACTCAGGCGGTGATCCTGATTCAGAATATATATACATGTCTATACCTAACTCGCTTCCTTTTGGTGGTTACAAACACCATACCAAAGTTAATATACCCTATACTTAATGTGTAGGGTATAAAAAAAAAAAAAAAAAAAAGGAATTTAAACACCCCTAATTTCCTTTGTTAGATAATAATTAATTTTAATTAGATTAATAATTAATTTCTCGATCAAATACAAAATACAATCTTATATTATGCTAATTATTACAATTGTTATTAAACTGTTGTAATAAGAATCTATTCTTTCACTTTTCCTAATATTATATTGACTCGAAATTAAATTTATATTTTTATTCTTTTATTGCATAGGAATACAAATTATTTTGGTATTTAACAAGTACTTTTTAAAAAAATACAGCAAATCAGTTCCATAACTAGTCATATTAAAACTTAAATAGTTAAAAATAATTAAAAATATAAAATAATAAAAATGTCGAAAAAAATTTTACTAAATAAATATCAAGAAGAGCAGCAACAACAGAATCACGAAAATTATGTTGCAATCACAAAAGATGCTAGTACGAAGGTAAAACGGTTTAATTTACAAGGACGTAAAATTGAATTTAAAATCAAACCGGTACCGGATCATGAAAAACCAACCAATTGGATCAAAAATGCAATAAATGAAGTAACACTTTACATTCTCGAAAATGTCAACCACACGGATGAGGTGGGTATTACATTTTGTAGAAGAAGTTTTGAAGAGCGAGCTCCCTGGTGGATAAGTTTTAGAGACGCTTCAGAAATTAAAATTCGAGATATCTGGGAAATGATATCAAAAAATTTTCAAAGCAACTCTACAGGACTTAGCACTGATACATTTTGCATAGGTATTACTTCTGTTAAGCTTCCTCAGGGCAGAGGGAGGGGAAAAAAGTATAATACCTTCAATGAGGAATGTGCTAAGAAAAAAGGTATCGTTAGTATTAGCGACAACGATAACTTATGCCTTCCAAGAGCGTTAGTAGTGGCAATGTCTTACATTGATAAGCATTCTTATTACATTAAAATTCGAAAAGACACTGAAAAATTACAAACAATGAAGGCAGCAGAACTTATTAACAACGCCAACATAAATATACCTCAAGAAGGTTGTGGAATACCAGAACTTCAGCAGTTCCAACAATATTTAAAGGAATACTCCATAACCGTTTATAAATATGGAAGCACAGGTAGAGATATTATATTTGAGAGAAATGGCGGTGAAAAAAGGATCAATCTCCTGTACGACAAAGGCAATTACAACGTAATCACTTCGCTTACTGCGGCATTTTGCTGTAGTTATTATTGTGAAAAGTGCCATAAGCCATTTAATATGAGAAATAGTCACAGATGTGTCAATATTCAATATTCTCCAGCATGCCCAAAAAACCAATTAAATATTTTGTGTAAAGATTGTAACCGCTATTTTAGAGGGAATGATTGTTTTAATAACCATAAAGCTTCCAATTCACGGAAGGAAGCATCCATTTGCAGCACAGTAAAGAGGTGCACAAAATGTCTAGGAACATACCAGACAAATAGAGAACATACTTGCGGCGAATATTATTGCAAAACATGTAGTAAACATGGTCCTCAGGAACATTATTGTTTTATACTACCAGATGAAGGAAACCCGAGTATTGAAGATGTTCTCTATATTTTTTACAATTTGGAGTGCATGCAGGAAAAATTTTTCCGAGAAAAGTGTATTGATAATGAAGTTTATGAAATAAAGGAACATGAACCTAATTTATGTGTACTACAACAACGTTGTAATTTATGTCTTAATAAAGATGAAAAAGAAGAATTTTGCGATAGATGTGGACAAAGGCAACATATTTTAAAAATAAATATTATTGACATTTTCGTACAATTTATATTCAATCAGCGTAAAATATTTAAAAAAGTTATTGTAATAGCACATAATGGGCAAGTATATGACCATCAATTCATATTAAAGTACATAATAGAAAACACTAAGCTAAAGCCTGAATTAATAATGCGAGGTACTAAGATAATTTTAATGACAATAGGAAATATAAAATTTTTGGATTCATTGAATTATTTTCCTATGAGTAGATAGGTAGGCACTTGGGCCAGACAGGTCAGTAGGTCAAGGCCACCCGGAAGTAGGTCAAACTGTAATTAGGTCAGACAGGAGTAGGTTAACGACATAAAATTAGATCAGACAGGCGGCGGCGACCGTCAGACAACTCTTGTTGTTTATAAGGATTGTATACTTGTTTTAAGTAATAGGTAAACATGGAAAAACAGTAAGAAAAATATTTTTTTTATGCTTGCAAATTTTAAGATGTTGTTGTTTGTTGTTTTTTTATTTGTTGTTTTTTCTTTCGTTTTTTTTATGAAGTATTTAAAGAAGAGGAAAGAAAAACCATTAATTAATTGTTATGTAAGAATGTTGAAAAAAAAAACAAGAAATCAAAAATATCTAACGTGGTACAGGTCTACTTCTTATTGATGTATACTTGGCTTAAGTAATAGGCGCATATGAAAAGTAGAAACAAAAAAATGGTTAATGAATGTAAAAGGAAAAAAACAAAAAAAGTTTAAACGTACAAGATAAAACAATTTTAAAAGGTACAACCCATCTTTAAAATTCATAAAGAAAAAGTGCAAACCTGTTTTTATGTCTACATAATGATCAAACCATTGAAAAAAAATTATGCGTTTTTAGATGTACCTAACTATTTGTGTTTTTTTTTTTTTTTTTCTACTTTAACTATTTAAAGAAGTTAAAAGAAAAAAACTAATGATTATTGTCGGTGTGTCGTGTAAGATATTTTTTGTTTGTAAGAATGTTCAAAAAAAAATATGAATGAAAAGAAGACAACCAGGAAATTAAAGCTGTGGAAGTACTTAACGACTAACATGTTGCTTAAGTGCATTGTATGTTGCATAATCTGCGAAGAATAAAAAAAGAAAAAATTTCAAGAAGGTAATTGCATTTGTCACCTATTTTGAAAACAAGAATATAAAAATAAAACAGATTTATTCTGTGTTCAAGAAAAAAATATGAATTAAAAGAAAACAACAAGAAATCAAAAATATCTAACGTGGTACAGGTATACTTCTTGTTGATGTATACTTAGCTTAAGTAATAGGCATATATGAAAAGAATAAGAAAAAATACTTTATAAAATTTAAAGAGAAAAATGAAAACAGAACAAAAAGATGTGTAACTACGTTTCTTTAAAATTTTAAAACTAATTTTAAAAAAATTAAAAGAAAAAGTGCAAACTGGTTTTTAAATGTTACATAAAGATTCAACCTTGACAAAATTGATGCAATTTTGAGATGCTTTTATTTCTTCTTGTTATCTTTTTTCTATGAAGTATTTAAAGAAGAGGAAAGAAAAAAATTCTTAGTATCACCGTATAAGATTTTATTGTCATGTAAGAATGTTGAAAAAAAAAACAAAGGAATAAAAGCGATTCAAAATAAGTTACGAGTAATTACTTTTTTTAAAGTAACAAGCAAGACATTATGTATAAATTGTGTAAAAAGTTAAAAAATTGTTAATAGAGTGAAAATTCTAGGATTAGAAACGTTCGCGATTGGTTGTCTTAATAAAATAAAAATCGGAAATTAAAAAAAAAAGAAATTAAAATGAATACAGAAAAATTCACAATAAAATCAATAAAATCAGTGAATGTAAAACGATTCAACATTTTTGGAAAAAAATTGGAGTTTATAATAAATGCAGTACCAGACAACAAAGATCCAATAGATTGGATTAAAACCGGTATTGAAGAATTATTCAGCAATTTACTTGAAAATGTTGATCCTACTGACAAAATTGGTGTCACTTTTGGATGCCAAAGTTTTCATGAACGTGGTCCAGCCTGGATCAATTTTAAAGAAGCAAAAGATCTTGACATTTCGGAAATTTGGGAAGTTATTTCAAACATTTTTCAAAGCAACTCCGAAGGATTATCTACAGATACGTTCTGTAGAAATGTTACATATATACGACTTCCAGCAGGAAGTGGAAGAGGAAAAAGATACAACAATTTTGAAGAAGAATGTAATAAAAGAAGAGGCATAATTTCAATCAAAAACAAAGATAATTTATGCTTACCACGTGCGTTAGTTGTTGCTATCTCATTCATAGAAAAATCAGTTGACTACTGTAAAATGCGAAAAGACACAGGTCAACTTCAGTTGAAAGCAGCTTTACAACTAATAAGAAATTCAAATGTAAGCATGCCAGCAAAAGGAGCTAGTATCAGTGAGCTCAAAAAATTTCAACTGTACCTCTCTAAATATCAAATTGTAGTTTTTGATTTCAGAGGAAAAGGAAAATCAATTATTTTTCAAGGTGAAGAAGATAAGGAAAAAAGATTGAATTTAATATACGATGAAGGTCACTTCAATGTAATTACATCATTAACAGCAGCATTTAGTTGTGATTACTTTTGCCAAACATGTAATGTTCCGTATAACAATAGATTGTCTCACAGATGTAAACAGTCGTGTTTCTTTTGTAAATCATCTCCAGCATGTGACGTAAATTTTCCAAATATTAAATGTGATGTATGCAATCGAAGTTTTAAAGGTCAAACTTGTTTTGATAATCATAAAGCAACATCATCTACAAATAAAAAATCTATTTGTACTCTTATAAATTCCTGTACAAAATGCTTTAAAGTATACAGAACCGATGTAAATCATATATGCTATGGACATTTGTGTAAAAACTGTAATATAAATGTAGCTTCAGACCACCAATGCTTTATTACACCGTGTAAAGAATTAGCTGAACTTAAAAATATATTATATATTTTCTACGATCTCGAAACAACTCAAGATGATATCATCGGGGAGAAACTTCATGAAGGTGTTGCAATAGGGGATATAATTGAACATCAGCCTGATTTATTTATTTTTGAAAAACGTTGCACGCATTGTATATTGTCTAATGTTGAAAGATGCAATTTTTGTGGACTTCGAGAACATGTGTTGAAACAAAATCCAATACAAATGTTCTTAGAATATATACTCAACCAAAGAAAGATATTTCATAAAGTTATAGTTATTGCACATAACGGACAAGCATTTGATAATCAGTTTTTATTAAACTATATCTTAGAGAAAACCATCATCAAACCAAAACTAATTATGAGGGGAACAAAGATAATTTTAATGCTGTTAGATAACGTGAAATTTATTGATTCACTTAACTATTTTCCAATGCCGTTATCTAGTTTACCGAAGGCATTTGATTTAGATATAAATTTAAAAAAAGGATATTTTCCTCATATGTTTAATCGTAAAAATAATATAAAATATAATGGAAAGTTACCCGATCGGAAATATTACTGTTATAATTCAATGAGTGCATCAGAAAGAAAACAATTTCTTGAATGGTATGAAAAAAATAAAAACAAGTCTTTTAACCTCCAAAAGGAACTTGTAGAATATTGTATGAATGACGTAAAAATTTTGACAGCAGCCTGTATTAAATTCAGACAGCTATTTTTCGAAGAATGTAAGGTTGAGCCATTTTTAGAGGCCACTACAATTGCATCAGCGTGTAATTTGGTTTTTAGAAGGAAGTTTTTAAAACCGTATACAATTGGACTTATACCTAAACAAGGATATCGCTTATCAGAAAACCAGTCAATCATTGCCATAAAATGGTTAATGTGGGAAGAAAAACGAAGAAAAATAAAAATTCAGCAGAGTGGTAACGGAAAGGAAAAAGTAATTTTTGGTCTTCGTGTTGACGGATATTGCACAGACACAAAACAAATATTTGAGTTTTATGGCTGTTATTACCATGGCCATCCAAAATGTTTCAAAAATAATAATGATAAAAAATATGAAACACGTTATGAGGCTACATTATCCAAAGCCAATAAATTACGCTCTATAGGTTATCAAGTAATTGAAAAGTGGGAGTGTGAATTTCGAAACGAAATAAGATCAAAAGAATACATAGAATTTTTCGCAAAATTGGAGAACGAAAGTTTGATACCACTAAAACCACGTGATGCGTTTTATGGCGGTAGAACAGGAAACACAAGAACATATTATAAATGTGCGCCTGGTGAAAAAATAATGTATATAGATATATGCTCACTATATCCTTGGGTGTGTAAATATGGAAAATTTCCAGTGGGTCATCCAAAAGTTCATGTTGGAAAAATTGAATGCAATAAATTAAATTTAAATGATACTGAAGGATTAATAAAGGCATTGATACTTCCCCCAGAAAAACTCTATCACCCGGTTTTGCCTATAAATCAAAATAATAAGCTAATGTTTTCCTGCTGTCAAACATGTAGTTTGGAAATGAATAATGATGACTGCTCGCATGACAATCGTAGTAGGTCAATTTTAGGAACGTGGGTTATAGATGAAGTAAGAGAAGCTGTTAAACAGGGATACAAAATTGTGGAAATATACGAGGTATGGGAGTATACTGTTAAACAATTTAACCCCCTTACATCACAACAAGGAATTTTTACAGAAATGATGAACAAGTTCCTTAAAATTAAACAAGAAGCTTCTGGCTGGCCTAGCTTTTGCAAAACACCAAAGGAAAAGTGCAAATATTTAGAAAAATTTTCGAAAGTAGAAGGCATAAATTTACGGTTTAACGATATAGAAAAAAATCCTGGACTTAGATCATTAGCTAAGTTAATGTTAAACTCTTTCTGGGGTAAATTTGGACAGAGAGAAAATCAATCAAAAACTGAAATAATAAATGAGCCTTATGAATTATTTACTATTCTTACTGATCCTTCGAAGAATGTAAATCAAATAACTCCAATAAACGAAAAAACAGTTTTGGTAAATTGGGAATACAAAGAAGAAACAGCTGAATCATTATCAACAGTTAACGTTTGCATAGCTGCTTACACTACCACACAAGCTCGTTTAAAATTGTATTCTTACTTAGACAATTTAAAAGAACGAGTTTTGTATTACGATACAGATTCAATAATATATGTAGCACGTGAAGGAGAATATAACCCTCCAACTGGAGTTTTCATAGGAGATATGACAGATGAGCTTGAAGAATATGGAATTGGAAGCTATATTACAGAATTTGTTAGTGGTGGTGCAAAGAACTATGCATACAAAATATATAGTACCAACTCCAAATGCGAAAAAACTGTTTGCAAAGTGAAAGGTATTCGTTTAAATTACAACGCTTCACAAGAAATAAATTTTGGCTCTATGAAACAATTAGTTAAAAAATTAAACAACTTTCAACAAATAAATATAACATTTCCTAGTATTCGCCGAACATACGATCACAGAGTCATCACTGTTCCTGAAATAAAGTCATATCGAATAAATTCCAGAAAACGAGTTTTTGCAGATGATTATACTTCAGTTCCTTATGGCTTCAAAAAGAAAAAAATTTAAAAAATTATTGTTAATATGTATATTGTAAAAATTTTGTATTAAACTATTAAATTACAGCATTAAACAAAATCTTTTAATTTTACCGTTTTTAATTTTCAGAATATAGCCAAAAAATTATTTACATATATATATCAGTATATATATATATATATATATATATATATATATATATTTACTGATTTTATTCAAATTCACATTTGCAGTTTAACTCTTCAATAATAATGTCAAAAGCACAAATAGTATCTGAAATTCATCGTCCAGTTAGACGTAGATTTCGGATACGAAAAATATCTCAAAGAGGGTTAAATGATACATGGGAAATTGATTTTGTAGATATGTCGGCCTATCAAAAAGTAAATAATGGATACAAGTTTCTCTTAACTGTTATCGATATATTTTCAAAATATGCATATGCCGAAAAAGTTAAATCAAAGGCAGCAGATGACGTAGTTAAAAGTATGGAAAAGATTTTTAAAAGGGAGGGGAAGTCTCCAAAAAATATTCATTCTGACCAGGGAAAAGAATTTTTCAACAAAAAATTCCAAAATTTAATGAAAAGCTATAAAATAAATCACTATCATACTTATTCAGAAATGAAGGCTAGTGTTTGTGAAAGGTTTAACAGAACATTAAAATCAATTATGTGGAAACAGTTTAGTTTACAAGGAAATTTTAAATGGATAGAATTTTTACCAAAACTAATTGAAAAATATAATAACACAAAACATAGTACAATTAAGTTAAAACCAAACCAAGTTACATCACAAAATGAAAAACAAATTCTTCGTTCAATTTATAATTACCCTAAAATATTTAATAAGGGAAAATTTAATGTTGGTCATTTTGTTAGAATTGCAAGGTCTAAAGGTACTTTTCAAAAAGGATATGAACCTAACTATTCAACTGAAGTTTTTAAAATAGCTTTCAAAAACAAGACAGACCCGATTACATATAGTTTAAAAGATTATAAAAATAAATTAGTTCGTGGTGGCTTCTATGAACAGGAACTGACTAGTGTCAAAGACCCCAATGCTTATTTAATTGAAAAAATTTTACAACGAAAAGGCAATAAAATATATGTGAAATATTTAGGTTTTGATAATAGTCATAATCAATGGATAAGTAAATATGATATTCTTTCATAAAAAGTGTAATAAGAATTTATGTAGAAAATTTTTTCTTAACTTTAGAGCACTATTAAATGCAACAATGTTGTAAAAATGTTGTAAAAATGGTAATAGAAAAAATAAAAATAGAAAAATATTTACTAATAAAAATAAATAATTTAGGAATAGGTAAATAAAAAAATAATATTCTTTCATAAAAAAGTATAATTAGAATTTATGTAAAAGATTTTTTCTTAACTTTAGAACACTGTTAAATGCAACAATGTTGCAAAAATGTTAATAGAAAAAATAAAAATAGAAAAATATTTACTAATAAAAATAAATAATTTAGGAATAGGTAAATAAAAAAATAATATTCTTTCATAAAAAAGTATAATTAGAATTTATGTAAAAGATTTTTTCTTAACTTTAGAACACTGTTAAATGCAACAATGTTGCAAAAATGTTAATAGAAAAAATAAAAATAGAAAAATATTTACTAATAAAAATAAATAATTTAGGAATAGGTAAATAAAAAATAATATTCTTTCATAAAAAAGTATAATTGGAATTTATGTAGAAGAGTTTTCTTAAATTTAGAACACTGTTAAATGCAACAATGTTGCGAAAAATGTTATATAAAAAAATTATAGTTTTATTATTATCAATTAGAATTTATTACATTAATAAACAACTTACTTTACAACTTTTTGTTTTTAATTAGTTTTCTTTAGGATTTTGATTTCTAAACATTGATAATACAATTTTTTAGAAGAAAAATTTAGTATAAATAAAGTGGAATTTTTCTTAAGATATGTCAATTCAAAGACAGAGCTCAACATAATAATAATACAGAAAAAAGGAAGCAAAAATGGAAAACACAGCAGAAATTTTCGCCTACGCTCAGCAAATAGAGCCAACACAGGAGTTAGCCCCAATTAAACGGAAAAGAATAAGAACTCAAGAGGAATCGCAGACACTTCATCAACAACAACATCATCATCATCATCATCAACAACAACAACAACAACAACCACAACAGCAACAACATCAACAATTTCAACAACAACAACAAGAAGAAATCATTCTTCTTCAAGAAGAAGAACCACCAACAAAAAAAAGCTTCAAAGAAGCTTTTAATAACAAAAATGTGGAAACTAGAAAAAGTTTCCTAAAAACTAAAGATATGGAGCAAGATGCTCTATATCATATAATAAATGTTAAGCAAATAAAGACCATTTATGGTCTTAAGTGGGTCTTTGAGACCCGCAATTTAATTATATTTGTACCTCAAAAATATTCTGATATTTTTGAGAATTCAGATTTTGTAAAAGAAATAAAAGAAAAAGAACATTTTGTATATAAAGATAAAAATTTTAATTTAAATATTATAGATATATCTGAGTCGTTTGGTAAAATATATGCAAATTACCAATAAAAGATGTAAATTGGTTTATAGTTATATAAGTTTTTATTATTCATAAATAAATATAAATTTCAAAAAAGGTATAAATTTCTTTT
Source organism: Poecilobothrus nobilitatus (assembly GCA_947095535.1). Taxonomy (NCBI): domain Eukaryota; kingdom Metazoa; phylum Arthropoda; class Insecta; order Diptera; family Dolichopodidae; genus Poecilobothrus; species Poecilobothrus nobilitatus. The sequence goes on along the minus strand of OX352772.1, from coordinate 160,856,122 downwards.
ATTTAGTTGCTTTATTTTTCAGATTCAAGTTTAAATGTACTTAATGTTAATATGTATATGTAGTTATAAAATGGATTTATTTAATTTTTTTCGTAAAAACACAGGTATTTCATAAAAGAGCCGAGAAAAATTACATCATACATTAAATTTTTGAACTGGAATAAAAATCTCTACTTTTAACCTTGTAACATTCTTTTCTTTACAGATCTATATGCATTTCTTTTACTATTTTAGATCTTGGCATGATTTTTAAAGGGATATCAGTGATGAAGAAGGAGATCCAGATTACTTAGAAATTATACCAAATTTATAAAATAACAAATTATACCTAATTTATAAATAATGAAATAAATAACAAATTATATAGTTACAAAATTGTTTTATTTAATATCTTTTTTTTTTTTGTAAAAATACAGGTATTTCATAAAAGAGTCGAGAAAAATTACATCGTATATTAAATTTTTGAACCGGAATATAAATCTCTTCTTTCAACTTTGCAACATTCTTTTCTTCACAGGTCTTTATGTATTTTTTAACATATTCCTTTACATTTGGCTCTGCAGTTTTATTATATGCAATTACTGCATGTAGGAAATCAATCAAACTGTAAAACTCGTCAGCTTCCTCTTTGTTAATGCTAAGATTCTGTCCTACTGTAGATTTTAATCCACTTTGTAAACATAATTTTGAATTTTTAATTGACTGCTTGGAAAATTTTTTATGAAATAGGTCATAAAATTTACACCATTCATGTGTAAATAATTGGTTTCATTCCAATCCAATGAAAAACACTTGCAACTTCAAAAAAATCTGTGTCAAATCCGACAACTATTTTTAATGTGTGACTTCTGTTGAGAAAGTATGTATAACTCAGCAACAAATTAATGCTAGGACTTTGCTCTTCCATTATTTTAATTACACTAAAGTTTATTATTAAATGTTATATCTCTTAGGAAGACATGATTGAGAAATATTATAATTTTCAAATATATGGTGAAAAGTATTTATTATATTTTTGTCATTTTCTATATGATTTTCTTTATTAAATTGTTTTAAAAAAGCGTTCATACTATAACCGCAACATCTATACCATGTATAAACACAACAATATTGCCCACAAACATCTGAATAGTTACTTTGTAACTGTTTCTTATTAAAAATTATACATTGATTTTTTAAGTAACTTAAAATTTCTAATTTATCTGGTTTTCTACCAAACGAATCAAAATATTCAACACAGCCATTCTTTGGCTTAAAAATAGCTAACCAATGTGTTCCCGGATCTTTTGATTTATCAGTGTTTACAATTAAAAAAGTTTGTTTTTCAATTATTCTGGGGAGTTGATCCAGAGCAAAAACTCCTTTAAAAAATTTACGTGTGTGTTTGTTACATCTTAATACGTCACTTATCTCTAGGGTATTCATCAATCAAATTGATTCAAGTCATATACTTTAGTTGTTTCTTTAATATCATTAGATAAAAACTCTTTTTTGATTTTTTTATTTGTTATAATAACATCAAATTTTTCTAGTATTTGACAGAGCTCTTTATTTATTTTATCGTTGTACACAGTTCCAAAAGAGTAATTATCAAAATTATCATTTATAAAATCCCTAGTTGGAAATTTATACTTGAGCTCTTTTACAAACTTTTTACAAGGTTCTTTAAAACCAACTATACAAATATCTTTCGCAAACAAGGTATTATTATCATCACTACAAAATGTTACATCCAGAAGTGCACAAGACAGTGACATTTTGTCAAATATTCAAATTTACTTTTATATATGCTATTTATAGGTTTGAGAATATATTTCGGTTTTTATCAATTTGTAAACTTGCATCAAATTCTCCATAAACAATAGCAGTCAGTGTAGATGTAAGTGGTTTTGATAGTCTTGCCTCAATTCTAACTGTACCTTGATTTAGTAGACCTTGACACACTTCATTTCCTGATGAATCTGGAGTTAAATCAAAAGCTAGAATGAAAAACCCATTACTAAACATGGTTTTTGTTATCTGATGACCTTTATCATTATGGTAAATTCCAGTTCCCGAAAAAAGTGTACTGTATGCTCTTGTACAGCAATTATTTTCATCTGAAAAACTGGTTTCAATTGCTGAATTAGGTATTTGAACACCATTTACGTTTAACACAAATTGTGAAATATCAAAATGTTTAAAATTGTATGGGTTTTTTGACCTTTTTCCAGAGTAACCTGTATTTTCTGTCATGCAAAAAATGATTGTGTTTGGCAACTGTCCAATAAAAACATTATCAAGTGATATTGATGAACTATTCTATGGAATGGTAAAAGTTTTTACCTCTACCCGTTTGTAATTGTATTTGGCATTAGTTTTTTCCAATACAGCATTATGTGCTAATAGCACACTAGGATTAATTGTTACATGTCTCATAAATAAAGTGGCTTCTAAAATTTTCAGTTGAGATTCATCAGTATCATCTGCAAAGAGGTAAAAATCTGGTTTTTCTAATGTTAGGACAACTCGAACATCGACATTGTTTATGAGAAGTGTAGGTTGGTTAAACATATCTAAATGTAATTTCCCCATAAGTTCCACTACATTGCTATTTTGGTATAATTTTTGATGTTCTTTTGAACCACTATTATCTGTTTTTGCTATATTTGGCTTATCTAGCATCCATCCACCACACTCCAAATGCATTGTAGCAGCATCCGTACCATAATTTAACAATGATTCAATATAAGCTCTGTAATGATAATTGCCATCTGATGGAGATATATTCTTTCCATTTAGTTGAACATTGCATTGTTTTATTAATGAATGTAACATATTATTAACCACACTTGGTTGATGTATAGGTGTTCCATCAGTTTTTTTATCTTTATTCCATTGAGTTCCATCTTTTTTTAAAATTTGTACTTTTAATTTTAGATATGTCGAAGACAAGTCTCTATATGTATCACCGTGCCCTAGTGAAACAAATTCTATGACAGACGGATTATCTAAAAAAGCAATAGGGTTATAGGAGACTTCTTCAGATCGTAAAATACTTGACTGAATAGGCTGTGTTTTAAAAATATCAAGCTCTGATTTCATACATTCAATCATAATTATTCAAAAATATCTTTTTGTTTGTTTTTGTTATTAACTTTGCGTCGCTTCGACGTAAAATAATTTAAATTATTAATGAGAGGTCTTTTTATAGATTTTCTTCGTTTTCTTTTGCCTTGTCCATACATTTCATTGAGTTTCCGAACTGCACCTCGTCTTACATTTTTCATTATCTCTTTACTTCGATCTTGAACCACTTCTTTTACATTTGCCCCTGTGGCAATATCAGATAATGCATTAATACCAGAGTTAATAACTTCTTTTTTTAATATATTAGCTCCAGACGTAAATATTGGTTTTAAATATCTAAAAAGACCACCGAAAAAGCTCCCTAACCCTCGTCCCCTTTGGTAAGGTACAATTGAGTGTAACAAAGGACCAATATCCTCAAGACCTTTTCCTGATTGAACTAAATAATATTTGTAGTACGCTCTCTCCATAATGAATAAAATAAAATAATATATAGTTTTGTAAAATCGCTTTTATTTATACTTTTTTAAAATGTAATACAATTTTTGTTGGAATTGAACTATTGGAAAAGTTTATTTTGTATCCATATTTATCACATAAAAGTAATGAAATGTTATTAAATGATTTCTCCACATTGCAATATTGAATATTACTGAATTCTTTTACAGTATCAGTGAAAGAATTTTGTATGTTAGCAGATCTTAAACACCTTATATCTTTATCACCTAGTTTTTGCGGTTCAATTATATCTGTGTATATAAAAAACATATCTGGTTTACTAATGGGAATCAATTGTACACTATCTATAAAAGTTTTGAAAGCTTCTATTACACGTCATTTATATTTTTTAAAATCTGTAACTTTAAAAGATACTTGATTGAAACATGTTGTCAAAAGTCCTTCGAGGGTATAAGCGTAATTTGCTCTTATTTTTATATCTATTTTAGGCTTAGTAACACATATTGTGGTGTAACTTAAATTTTAGGCATTTCCTCAGCTTTTATTGGTTGTGTATAATGAACTTCATCGTTTATAAAATTAAAAATTCCCCAAATCAACTGTCGTTCAACTTCTTTTCTTGTAAACCTATTAAGTGGGCGTATATTTTGAATTAGTGTTGGTAGTAGAAAAACTTTCCAGTCGCATATCATTTGTTTTTCTATGTATGGAATATATGATGTTCCAACCCCTATCATATCTTTCTGCATACCTTTAATAAATATTTGAGTACTTTTTTCCCATTCTTCACCATACACATTTGGAACGAAATCATTAACATACATTTCTGAAATACCGACTTTCCACCTTGAATCACACATGTATTTATTCATTTTATTTGTAAAAGATGATAATGAATTTTCTGGATAATAGTTCATAGATGAATCACTAAGTAAAGTGACATAAAATTCATCATTTACTTGTATGTTGTCCATGAGCTTGCGGATTTATTCTTACGAATTGGAAAATTAAGTTCTGTTTGAGTATTACCTACTGCTGACCTTAAAACACGTCTTGATGAATTATTCAACTCTTTGCTATTTATAGTTTTTTCTTTTTTCGTTGGTGGGCTTGGGCTATCTAAAGGAACAGTTATAATGTCCCCTGTATCAGTTTCAAAAATTTGTACATTTTGATTTCTAATTGATTTTCTTTTTCTAAGGCGTTCTCCAACTGAAGCAGCTGACAATGCTTTTGTTAAAACATTTTCCTGAATTTCATCATCAAATACTTCGTCATCAGCTTCTTTTTCATATACTTCTTCAGGAACAACTTGTATTCCTACATTCTTATATTCAGGAAAATGCGATTGAGCTTCCGCATCTATATACATTGGTTTTGCACGAGTTTGAGTACCTTTTGTTTCCGTAATTTTTACTTTCTCCTCTTTATTTCTAGGAAGTACTCTATTTTTGTTTCTTATTTTAAATAAATTTTGTCTGTATAAATACCATTTTTGAGTGTCTGTTAGATATTTATTTAACAATATTTTTTTCATATTTTTATCCAACTCATTTAATTCAAAGTCTGCATTTTGTTTCATTTTCTCATAAATCTCGGGTTTTAGTATAATCATTTTGTTAAATGTTGTATTATTCATTTTATAAAATTTCCGATTATCCCTGATAGTACTGCACCAAGAAGTGTAGGTAAAAATCCACCACGTTGAATAATGATTTTTCTTTTATTATTTATAGATTTTTGGCGGCAAATGAGGGATCTCAATTCCTTTTTATACTTTCGTAATTGGGTTGTTGATTTTTTACTTAGATTACAATTACCTTTTAAAATATTTAAAGCAATTTCACAAAATGTTTTGATTACTTCAGGGTCACAATGTTTTATAATTACTTTCTGAAATTTCGGTTTAGAGCTTTTTAATAGGTGCAATATATGGCGGTTGACCTTCAAACGTAAGATCTATTAATATATACCCGTATGGTTCTGACGTCACTTCATTATATACTTTTTCAAATGCTTTGATTTGATTGGGATATATTTGGCGAGCTAGAGGTAATATCTGCGATTTATCTCTTGGATTTTTGAAAAGTACTAGATATTTACAGTTAAGCGAAATATCTCTTGAAAATTTACCCTGGTGAAAAACATTTTGTGTTACAAATATTACAGATAAATTTCTATGGTGTGATCCTCTAGTAAATAAATCACCTACATACTTATCATGGGAATTTAACATCATATCATCGATAATAATTAACAAAGGTTCTTGATTGTCATTAAAATCCGGGATAGTGTTACTATATTCCACATCTTTTAAATATTTTGGAACGGCATTTTTGTCTGGATTACACCAAATAATTCTATTAATATGTGGTTGTATATTTTCTTTTTTATACTTTATTAAATTATGAATAAAAGTGGTTTTACCACAGCATGATGGCCCCGCTACCGTCATTGTAAATGGATGAAATAGCATAGTTGTATTAGTTAAAAATAGCACTGTTAACCTATATTTATATGAAAAGCTCTTTTGCCGAAGTGAATATAAATGTAAATTTATTTATTCTAATGAGTATTCTTACACAAACAGTCGACATGGTTAAACGAGTTCTCATAGTTGACCTACAATCTTTACAAGGAAATGAAAAGCAATATTTCCTAATAGAATTAGCCATACTTGAAAAAGGAAGTTTAATTCCAACTGTCTATCACTTCAAAGCACCGTACCCCTCAGAGGAACTTAGTCCGGATATGAAATATAATAACCAGTATTGCGAAAATAAAATAAATGGACTTAAATGGAATAACGGTCTAGTTGAATATTTAGATGTAAAATGCATATTAAAACACTATTTAGAGTCAGCTGAAAAAATTTATGTTAAAGGAGAAAAAAAAAAACTATTCCTTCAAAAGTACATTGACAGTGATAAAATAGAAGATTTAAGCAGAAACTTGCCGTCATTACAAAAGATTGATAACTTTAAATCAAATTGTCCTATACACTTATTAAACATTTTCAGATGTGCTGTTAAAAATTGTTATAATGTATATATGTATCTTTTAAAAGAAAAAATGTTAGATTAAAACAGCACAGATTTCTATAAAATTGTAAAATATTGTTAAATAAAAAATTATTTCAAACATATAAATAAATTTGTTTTATTTTTTTTTTAACACAACATAAGAATACATCTTTTTTGTTCTACATTCTTACATATCAATAAAATCTTAAAATACTAATAATTTTTTCTTTCCTCTTCTTTAAATATTTCATCAGAACAAAAAAGAAAAGAAAAAATTCATCTCAAAATATCAATTTGGTCAAGGTTGATTCAGATTTAAAAACCAGCTTTGCACTTTTTTCTTTTAATTTTAAAAATTCGCATAGGTACACTTAATTTGTTTAAATTTTTCTCTTTACATTTTATAAAAACGCATTTTTTCTTACTATATCCATTTACGCCTATTACTTAAACCACATGTTAGATATTTTTGATTTTCTGTTTGTTTTCTTTTTATTCATATTTTTGTCAACATTCTTACATAACAATAAAATCTTATATGGTGATACTCGCAATTAATTAATGGTTTTTATTTCCTCTTCTTTAAATACTTCATAAAAAAAAGAAAAATACCTATTACTTAAACCAAGTATACAATCTTTATAAACAACTGACGATCGCCGCCAGTCTGACTTACTTTTAAAATGACCTTGACATACTTCCTGTCTGGCCTTCCGGGTGACCTTGACCTACTTCTGGGTGACCTTGACCTACTTTCGGGTGACCTTGACCTACTGACCTGTCTGGCCCAAGTGCCTACCTATCTACTCCTATGCCATTAGGAAAATTACCTAAGACTTTTGGGTTACCGCAAGCATTCAGGAAGGGATATTTTCCACATTACTTCAATACAACTGAGAATAAAAATTACATTGGAATACTGCCCCCACAGAAATTTTATAGCCCTGACACAATGAAAGAAGAAGAACGCAATCAATTTATTAAATGGTATGAGGAACATAAAAATGACGAATTTAACATGCAGAGAGATATTGTTGAGTACTGTTTAAGTGATGTAAATATATTAACACAGGCATGCTTAAAATTTAGAAAAATCTTTCTCGAAGAATGTGACGTGGAACCATTTTTAGAGGCTACCACAATAGCTTCAGCATGCAATCTAGTATATCGAAGAAAATTTCTACAACCAAATACAATAAGTCTTATACCTAAAAATGGATATAGATTGACAAACAATCAGTCAAAAATAGCTATACAATGGTTGATTTATGAAGAAGAAAAAAGGAATATTAATATCAGACATGCAGCTAAAGAAAAGGAAGCTATTATTTCAGGAACAAAAGTTGATGGATATTGCCCTGAAACCCGTCAAATTTTTGAATTCCATGGGTGCTATTTTCATGGTCATCCTGTATGTTTACAACATGAAAGAGACAGACCATTGCATAACGATCCGAATGATACGTTAAACAGACGATATGAAAGAACAATAGAAAAATCTGAAAGATTAAGAAAATTAGGGTATGTATTACAATATTTTATTTCATATTTTTAAAAATATAAAATTAAAACTGCTTTCATATAATATAAATTTTCTTTTGTCCCATAGATATGAAGTAATTGAAATGTGGAGTTGTGAATTTAAAAAGCACTTGTTAGGAGAAGAGCTTTCACATTTAAAAAATCATCCGTTAATACACAATGCTCCTCTAAATCCCAGAGATTCTTTTTACGGAGGTCGCACCTGAAATGTGTATCAATATTACAAATGCAAAGAAGCAAAAAAAATTAAATATATTGATGTATGCTCGTTGTATCCATATGTATGTAAATATGGAAAATTTCCCATAGGCCACCCAAAAATTAAGTGGGTAATTCTAAATGTATCCAACAAAATTTAGAAAATATGAACGGTCTAATTAAATATAAAATACTTCCACCTGAAGAACTATTACATCCAGTATTACCAATTAAACAAAACAACAAGTTAATGTTTTCTTTGTGTCACAAATGCGGAGAAGAAAAAAGCCAAAATGATTTTTGTACACACTCTAATGAAGAACGAGCTTTAATCGGAACATGGGTTATAGACGAAGTTTTAAAAGCCCTGGAGAAAAACTATGTAATAATGTAAATTTATGAAATATGGGAATACAATGTTGTTCAATACGACAAACTAACCAATTATGATGGTTTATTCACTAAGATGATGGACAAATTTTTAAAAATGAAGACGGAGGCATCAGGGTGGCCTTCTAAATACTACAGAAGCAGACAAAAATAAATATGTAGAAGATTTCTTCCAAAATGAAAACATTCAATTAGAATTTTTTAAAATTATTAAAAATGATGGTTTAAGATCCTTTGCAAAATTGACGTTGAACTCATTTTGGGGGAAATATGGTCAGAGAGAAAATCAACAAAAAACCAAAATTATAAATGAGCCCTCAGAGTTATATACTATGCTTACGAATCCAGCTTTAAAAATATGTCATATATTGTCCGTTAACGAAGAAAATCTCATTTTGAGCTTTCAATATAAGGAAGAAGCGACAGATAGGCTTTCTACTGTAAACGTTTGTATCGCGGCATATACAACAACTCAGGCTCGCTTGAAATTATATAATCATCTAGAAGGTTTAAACAACAGAGTGTTATACTATGACACGGATTCGATTATATATGTATCCAGAGAAGGTGAATATGAACCGCCGACAGGAGAATTTATCGGAGACATGACCGATGAGTTAAACTGCTATGGAAATCAAAGTTACATATCAGAATTTGTAAGTGGTGGCCCAAAAAATTATGCTTTTAAAGTACATTCTACTAGAAATAATACAGAAAAAATTGTATGTAAAGTAAAGGGAATATCACTTAATTATTCAGCATCGCAAAAGGTCAATTTCTGTACGATCAAAAATGCTGTGTTGAATTATAATGAAGTGGAACCTATACATATTTTATCACATAATATACGCCGTACTCAGAATCACGAAGTAATTAGTGTTCCTGAAACAAAACTTTATCGACCAATGACAGAAAAAAGAAAATTTCTTGAAGACTACAGTTCATTACCGTATGGGTTTAAAAGGCGTCAAATAGAATAAAACGTATTAAAATACATCTCCAAATATATTATTTGAAAATTATAATTTATAGTTTAATAAAAATGACATTGTATAAAACTTACTTAACTTGTTTCATTTACATTATACAAAGTATGTATTTTAAAATAATATAAGCTTATTTTTATTTGCATTTAATTAAATTTAATAAATTTTTCATCATTTTAGCACACCTGCATAGTATGCATATAAAAAGGTAAGTATATAATATATTAAAAATAATTCCGCATTCCAATTTCTTTTACATAAATCTTATTTAACACATTTTTAAAATCACGATTTCTATATTAATTAATTTACTTCTTTTATTTACCATATGCATAATATAAAAGGAATTAAAATATGAAAATTATAATTCATAACACAATAAATTCATTTGATTTTATAATGTTCTAATTTGTATGTACAATAACAGAAAATTTAATTTACATTATACAAAGTAGCAGAAAATTTAACAATAACTGATTTTTTTATTTGCAAAATACAAAGTAGTTAATATAATAAATCAATTAACATTAACATAAATTTTTATCAAACACCTGGATTTTTTCTTTAAAAATTTTTTCTGCAATAAACATAACAATTAATCAATAAATACATTTTTTTAAATTACTTTAAAACTAAGATACAATATCAAGGTCAATATCTGCATTTTATTTATCTCATAAATAACAACTGCATTCTTGTGTTAATATTACGTTAAAATAACTGATTAACCGTGAAAGCTTTTTATTAAAAAATAAAATAAATTCTTATTATTTACAATAATCTATGTTACTATATACTATCACAACAAGATCATTGCACTTACTTGTATTATTTACAAAAGCTTTTTCCGGAAACTAATCATGCAACCGGTAGAAATACTACACACCTGTTTAGGTCATTGCACTATCTACTTGTTCCACATTATCTAGTTGACCTTCTATAACACTGGCGCCATACATTACGTGATGACGTCAAGGCCGTCTGGCCAAAGTGCCCCAATACCTACTTTTCTTCTTTTCTTTAAAGTTTCAATAATTTTTTAAATAAAGTTTGATAAACAATATAATTAAACTATTAATTACTTTCACTATTGAAAAAAATAAAACATAGTCAAAGCTAGGAAAGAAAAAACAAAAAAAAATAAAAAAAATTATAACCCTCCAAAAAAAAAAAAACAAACAGAAAAAGTTAAAAAATAACAGATAGCTCAAATAAAAAAAAACAAAATAAAAAAATAACTCAAGAATATCAGTTTTCGTTTTTTTTTAATTTTAATTTTAAATAATTAATTTAAAAACTATGTCCAAGCAGTGTTTTATATGTAAAATGAAAATTTATAAATCCAAAGGTGTGTTGTGTATGGGTGGTTGCAATAAATCTTTCCACACCAAATGCACTAATATTTCCGATGTATTACTTGGTGAAATTAAAAAAGGTGTGCTTTGGAGATGTAGTGATTGTCTAAGTAACGTTGCTAATTCGTCAAACTTAGTTGAGGGAGAAGATAGTTCTTCCGAGGAGGAGGATTGCCCTAATGAATTACCAATTATCACTAAAAATAAAGCCTGTCCAATTGAAAATGATGGAACTGACTTACAATCGTTTCAATCAACTAATTGCACGCTAGACAATATGGCGAATTACCTTAAATCATTGGGAACACTAGTTCTGGAAATTTGCAACTCACAAAATTTTATCACTCACCAATTTGAGGAAATTTTAAAAATAAATAAAGAATTAGTAAATGAAAACAGCAACCTTAAGGTAAATATTAAAAATTTGAATTCAAAACTCGTCGATATGGAAGAAAAAGATAATTTACTAGAAGAGAGCGTAGATAAACAAATTCAAAATGAGTATAAAAATGATATTGTGGTTACTGGTCTATCCAGAAATATTAATAATTTTAATGAAATTTTTCTTCAAATGGCACATAAAATTAGCGCAAATATTAGTCTTTCCGACATTTTGAATGTTAAAATAATTGATACAAAAAAACAAAATAATATTGAAACCGCTAATGAAAATACTAAATATTTATACATAGTAAAGCTAAATTCACAAACAACCAAAGATGATGTCCTAACAAAAAAGAAAAAACATCATCTTTTTTCCGCGGAATCTGAAGTGAACGCGAAACACAATAGAGAGATATTTTTTCTTAATCACCTATCTTCACTTCCGGCTAAACTTTATCAGTTTGCTAAACAACTTAAAATTAATAACACAATTCAATTCTTATGGGTCAAAGATAATATCATCAAAATTAGGAAAGATGACAAGAGCAAAATATTCAACATCAAAAATTTCAATGATATTAACAAAATTAAAAAAGTATTCCAACTTGTATAATTTTTTAACTTTGTTATATTTAATTTTAATATTATTTATTTTCATTTTGACATCTTTTATTTCCACATGCACTGTTTTAACTCACTATTTATCTCTTTTCATTTATTTCTTGTTAATTTTTCTTGCGTGTTTAATTACAAGTAAAACTATTCGCTCAATATATGTAAAAGCAAGAAAAAACACAGAATACTTTGTAATTTTAAAACTAATATATTTTATATTTTTTGCTATATCTATTTTTCTACATATTTTTTCTTATATTATATTTTGATTCTTACTTAAATTCATAATTAATATACATGACCTTTTAAATTTATTTAAAATCGAAACAATCTTCATCTTAAATTACTTTTTTAAATTTACGTATGATAGCTAAATTTTAAGTATGATTTAGTTTTTAATACACATAATATATATTCAAAACTATTATCTATATTTATTCAATTTTATTCTTACTTAAAATTTATTTTCTTTATATTTACTACACTTAAATTACACAATTTTTTATACAGTATATTTAACACAATATTAATTTACAATAATAATTTTCTTAAAACTAAATATTATATCCTATTTATTAAAAATTTATTAAATAAAAATAAAAATAAAATCAACCGAACACGAGGAACTCTAACAGAGAAACTGCTTATTTACATGCAATCTTCAAATTATATCAATTTTTGGAAATCAATAACTGTAATTATTCTATTTTTTTTGTCTAACTTTTGCAGCATATGGTTCTGTTTATATTATTTCCTTTTCTTTTACACTTATGTCATATTTCAGCAATATTGCGTTTATATTAGTAGTCTCTCATTACAGTATTACATTTATATATCTATTTCATTAATCATGGAGACAACAAATAGAGAATTTATCGATCTTACCAATTCAAATAGTAACTTTAAAAGTGAACATTTTACAGACATGGTCAAATTATTTTATTATATATGTAAAAAAGAATATTAGTAGTAGTATAATTTATAAAGAAGAATTTGAAAATTCAACTATATTAGGTGTTAAATTACTAAAACACAATTTTAATATATTTGCAATATATAGATCACATAAAACAAATGCTAATATATATATCGAAAAAATAGAAGAATTAATGCTTAGGAATAAAAGAACAATTTTTGTTAGTGATGTAAATTTAAATCTTTTGCAAAGAGATAATCCTATTATTAAAAACTATATTAGTACCATTCTTAGTAACGGATTTATTATTTTGAACAAAAATAACTTAAAATTCGCAACAAGAATTGGCAATAATTCCAGAACGATCATTGATCATCCTATTTCTGACATGATTGAAATGAAATACAATTTTCACGTGCTAGACACATGTCTGTCTGATCATCAAATGTTTTTCATTAGTATTTATTTCAAACCTACTAAAGAAAAAGTTGGTAATCATAAAATTATTTGGAACTATGAAAGTATTGCTAGAAATGAAATCTGGAATAGTATCGAATTTATAACTTCCTTTGATGAAATAGTTCTTCAACTTAGTATGTTAATTCAAGCAAATACTCAAATTCTTTCTTTAAAATTTAAAAATAATAAAAACATTTGGATGACAGATGAAATACGACATAATAATATGAAAATCCGTGACGCTTACTTAAGATTCAAAAAGAAATACCCTAACGATATTCACATTGAAAATTTGTACAAGCGTTATAAAACTAAAGTTTTTAAATTAATTGTTCAGCAAAAAAAAATTATTGTTCCAACGTAATATCACAAACCCCAAGTAACGGCAGAAAGTTGTGGTGCCTATATAAACAAATGTTGTATAACGATAACCAAATAAGTATAAATAATTGCATAAAAGCAATTGACCTTGAAAATAGTACCATCACTAATGAGTAGGAAATTGCCGGCTCTATGAATGAGTTTTTCATAAATGTAACTAATGAGTTGAATATTTCAAAAGAGCCTGTAGATTATGAATATTTCTACTTTTTTCACTATAATTTAATTTCAACAAATTTCAATCTGTGTCCAACTACAACGGAAGAAGTCAATGTAGCTAATTCCCTTAAATCTTCCGCTGCCACTGGGAATGATAATATATCATCAAAATTTATTAAAAAATTTGCGGACCGGTTGATTCCAGTATTAGTTAAATTTATAAATATATCTTTTAGGACTATTAAATTTCCAGATTGTTTAAAAACAGCAATAGTTGCCCTAATTTTTAAAAGTGGCAAAGCCACTAACAGATCCAATTATCGCCCAATTTTGATACTTAGCAGTTTTTCAAAAGTCTTTGAAGTAGTTATAAAAAAACCGTTTAAACACGTTTTTGGAAAGCAATCAGATTCTGAGTGTCAATCAATTCGGCTTCGAGAAAAACTCGAATACAGTGGCAGCCGGTTTGAATCTAACGGATTTTATTAGCAAAAACATGGGTGCCGGAAAATATGTCGGATGTGTAGATTACGACGTACACATTCATAAACTTTTAAAACTTAGCTTCGATTCAGAACAGATTGCTTTTTTTGAAACATATTTGTTTAGTCGAAAACAAAAAGTACGTGTTAATAATAAATTAAGCTGTGATAAAACTGTGATAAAAGGAGTACCTCAAGGTTCAATTTTAGGACCCGATTTGTTTAAAATTTATATTAATGATATTTGTAAATTAAATTTAGTAGGGACATTGCAATTGTATGCCGACGATACGGTATTAAAATACGCCACGGATAACGAAATACAGTTGAAGAGGGCAATAAATACAGACCTCCAATTAATTAATGAATGGTTAAAGAAGAACAAATTACTATTAAATATTAGCAAAACAAAAATTTTATTATTTGACAACAAAAAATTTAGCAATATTAATTTTACTTTTAATAATACTAACATTGAAATTGTAAATTCATTTAATTACCTGGGTTTATTTATTGATAAAAATTTAAAGTGGGATATACATGTAGTCAAGAAAATTTGGTCAGGAAAATTTCACCATATGTTTTCATTCTTAAACGACTACGGAATTTTTTCACACAAAATGCTTTATTTGTTATTTATTCCTCATATATCTTGTCGAATATAACGTATCTAAATCCACTATGGTGTACTTCGCCCCAATTATATTTAAATAAACTGGATATATTGAACAAAAAAGCAATAAAAATAATCCACAAACTTCCAATAAGATTTCCGACCGAATCGATTTATAATGATAGATATTAAGGTTTTGAAAACATATGTAAAAGAGAACTTTATCTTACGGCTTTTAAAATAATTAATAACACAATTAAGCATAATTTTATTATTAATCGAATGGTTGACATTCACAATCACAATGCAAGAAATAAATCTAACTACTACCTGTCACTATTTAGAACTGATAAGCAAAAAAAAAAATGCTTATACAATTATCTAAAATTATTTAATGAATTACCATCAGAAATTAAAACTCTAAATAATATAAGTCTGTTTAAAAAATTTATTTTGCAATATATTACATTATCTAACAATTCCCAGCAGTTTTGATTTCCAAGAATTTTTGCCAATCATCTGTGTGTCCATTGTTTATCAAATATTTTAATACATAACTTGTTTTTCGTACATATGTATTATAGTGTTTTTTTTTTTTTTATAAAGGTTTCTTTTTCTTGCTTGTTGTTTTTTTTTTTTATTATTTTTCTAAATGTTTTTTTTTTTTATTGTTTTAAATTTTATTGAATTTTTAATTGAAAATTAAAATACTCTAAATTTTGTTACAAATAAATGATCAACAAAAAATATTTATAATTCTATTAGACCAGACAGCGAAAGCTAGGGTCGTAAGCAAACTAAAATGTATATATATATAAATCTATTGTAAAATTTATTTATAAGTTTTTGAATTAAAGAAAAAAAAAATCTATGATCACCCTTTAACGCAATTTTATTCACGATAGTAGTGGTATTCGCGTTCCAATTAACATTAAGTCGTACCCACTACACATTTTTAATTACTTCTGTGATAAAGATATTTTAAATTTAATAGTTTCTTCCACAAATGATTATGGTAAAACCATATGTATGTAAATACGTGAATGTATAAAGAAAGGAGAAATTAATTATTAAATTTGCTTAAATATGACAAAAAAAAAAAGTAAAAATTTATGGCTTTAGTAGTAGCGCTTACGTAAAATATATACACAAAAAAAAAAAAAACAATATATTATTTTTTTATGTATGTTTTTTTTTTCTAAGATAAATTTAACAATTTATTTTAATTCTTAGTTTATAAATTAAGTTTACAATAAAATATTAAATTTCATATATAAATAATATAATTCATATATTAGTATATTTTATTGTTTTTATATTTGAGAAATATTATTATTTCTTGAAACATATTATTTTTATATAAGTAGGTACCATTTTTATATAAAGATTATTTTTTAAACTAGAATTAATGTTATAAAGGTTATATAAATTTTAAAGACAAATATGATTTTTATATACAAAAAAATAATAAAAAAAATAAAAACGATCGTAATTAAAAAAATTTAATATATAAATAAATTTTAATTTAAAATAAAATTTTAGGTATAAATATTATACCTACTTATCAGAAATTGTTAACCATATATTATGTATAAATCTATTTTTATTATAAAAATATATATATATATATAAAAGCAAAAAGAATATATAAAATTTATGTGCAAAAATAAACCAATTATAAAAATACATACTTATATTATATAAAACAAAAAATATATACCTCGATCAATTAAAGAAGATTAATTAAAATATAATATGTATGTATACTTACATATGTATAAATAAAAATAAAAATGTGTAAAAAAGGTCATTTGCCGAAAATTTGGGCAAACCAATAAGCAATTATTAAGTACAAGAAATATTGTTGAAAACTTTTGCTAACAGACAAATATTTTTGCATATAGAATATACATATGTAGGTCAAATTTTATTATTTTTGGCTGTTTTATTATTTGTATAAATATTCTATACAATATTTTAGAATTAAATTTTTCGTTTAAAATAGATCTTAAGATATATTTCAAAGCTGTGAGTAATTTTTATGAGCCCCCCTACTCCCCCTGTTTATGAGCTATTATTAGGGCTCAAAAATTGAAAATTTGCCATTTTTAAACACCTGTAACTTACGCATCTGAACACATTTTACTTCGGTGAAATATAAAAATTAAAGCTCCAATAATATATTTTTACGTGTGTTAAAGGTTTCTTTTAGTTGTGTAGGGTTCCAAAGTTACAGCCCCTCAAAATTGCAAAAAAGCCCTATTTTCAAATGTATGTTTCTCAGACTCTGCGTAATAGTTTTACAATCTAAAAATGCTAGAAGACCGAAAATTTTGTTATCTCTATAAAACAATATCAAAATTATACAATATTTTGTAATTTACTATTTAAATTTACCGTTATGTGAAAACCACATTTTGCATGAAATTTCTTTTTCCATAACTCCGGCACACCTTTAGACAGGAATCTGAAATTTTGAGACAAAAAAGAACTTTTACTTTGAGTAATTTAATGAACATTTTTTAAATAAAAAGTTTAATTTAATCCAAAGCCTTATTCTGAAGAATAAAGTAAAAACATATTCAAAGTATAAAAAGCCAAAGTAAAAATTCGACGTAACTCTTAAGAGAACGTCTTTTACAAAATCTATATTCAACATTATTCCTTTACTCTAAAGGTCCCTTCAGACTATGTGTATTTAACATATATTATTTTTGGAATGTATTGCTTATATTAAAGAGCTGATTCTAAAAAGTAGTAATACAAAGAAATGTAAATCTATTTTGAGTTCATTGTTTTGTATTGTCAAAATCAATTTTTATTTTTGAAGTTTATAAAATAAGTATAAAACTAACTGTCAAAGAGCATGGTGTTTATAAAATTTTAGAAAAATTATAATAATTTTTTTTTTAAAGCAAAAACTAATAATTATTGAAATTATTTTTTATAAATTTGTAAAACTAAATAAAGTAGTATAAATAAAGAATTTTAAAAACTGAAATGGAAATTTTTGAAGCAACCGCGATTATTGGATATGCTATGATCAATATTTTTGCGAAAAGGCAGAAAAAGAAAAAAAGATATTTGTGGAGCCGACAATGGTTATTGAAAAGAAGTACTGGGAAGGACATTACAAATTTAATTTTTAAGGAGCTGCATATTGATGATGAAAAAGTTTCTAAAATTATGCCAGCATGAGTCGTTCTACTTTTGATAAGTTATTAGCAAAAGTAAAACCATTTATTGAAAAACAAAATACTGTTCTACGTGAAACAATTCTGCCAGCTACAAGGTACGAACGTATTTCATTACTATTTGCATTACTATGAATACTTCATTTTGATTTATATCTTTGTATTATTTTTAGATTACTATTTACGTTACGATTTTTAGCTATTGGAGCAAGTTATAGAGACTTGTCTTATAATTTCAGAGTTTCAGTTCCAGCCATCACCGATGTAATTCCAGAAACTTTACAAGTTGTATATACGCTTTTAAAAGATCAATATTTAAAAGTAAGTTTAATAATATTCCGAAATAAATAAATTGATTATTCTTATTTTTTATAATAGACACCTAATACCAAACAAGAATCGAAAATATAGCCAAAGGGTTTGAAGAAAACTGGAATTTGCCAAAATGTGTAGGGACTATTGGTATATTTGAATTATTTGTAATAAGTTTATTGATTTTATGTAATTAAAAATATTTTAGATGGAAAACATATTGCCGTTGGTTATAAAAACGAATATGGGTCATCTCTATTCAATTATAAAAAATTCCACGTCATAATTTTAATGGCTGTTGTTGATTCTGATTATAAGTTTTTATATGTGGATATTGGAACAAATGGTAGAGCAAACAACGCTGCAGCTTTTAAACAAAGTTCACTATGACGGGCTATAGAAGCTAATTTTATGGATTTTCCGGAAGATGAACTATACATTCTGGGTCAGAAAAAACGGTTCCATATGTTTTTGTGGCTGATGATGCTTTTGCATTATCAACAAGAATTCTAAAATCATATACACAACGACAAATTGTAGAAAATAAAGTTTTCAACTACAGCTTAGTTTAATTAAATAGTTAAAATTATATTAAAAATATGACAGAACAATTAAAAAAAAAATTTATTACAGATTAAGCCGAGCTAGAAGAGTTGTTGAAAATGCTTTTGGAATTTTGGCTCACAAATTCCAAATATTCCAAAAGCAAATAAATCTAGATATCGATAAAGTTGATTTAATAACGTTAGCCGCATGTGCTTTACATAATTATATTCGCATAGAAAATGGTACTGATTCAGGTGCAGTAGACCGGGAAGATACATCACGTATTGAAGTTGTGGACGACAATTGGCGCGGTCATGTATTTCAAAGACGTTGCAAAGGCTACGTCCTCAACGTCCATCTGATGATGCAGCAACTGTTTGCGACTTATTAGGAACCATTTTAACACTGTTGGATGTGTCCCATGGCAGTGGCAAGCTGTTACTAAATTTAATTTCTAAAATTATTTGCTTTAAATGAAAATACCAATGTTATTACATTTTATAAATTTATTTGAGTATTTTTTTAAATTATCAAAAAAAGTTTTAATAAAATATTTACATTTAGTTATTTTTTAAATTATGAAAAAAAGTTATCATCTATTTATCTTTGTTTCATTTATATTCGTAAACTAAATTATTGAGTTTGAATTTTAATTCATCTTGTAATAAATCGTTTCTTATCGCTAATAGTTCCCTATTTAGATAATTCGTATACGCATTTACATCATTTGTAAATGGATTACTTTCTGTAGCAAGTACACCTGCCATCTCTGTTCTTTTAGAAGCCGCATTTGCTATGGTTTTTAACGCTGATAATGCTTTATTTAAAATCTCATCCTGGCTATGGCTTCCTTCACCAACCCTTCTCCTTTTGGGTGATAGGAAAGGTGGTGGTGATATTAGTGTAGTTTCATTCGATATATCAAAATCACTATCTTCTGTAATTGTTTCGGAAAACTAAAAACTATTTGAGAAAAAATTAATAAACATAATTTTATATATGTAAGTAGTTTTTAAAAACAATATTAGAAAAATTTATTACATTTTGATTTAAATCATACTTAAAATATTTACATCAGAATTACTTTTCCCTTTCCTGCATTTCACAAAATCTTTTATGAAATGCATATTCGGGAACAACACAATACACAATACAATCCGGTACTTCGTCTACACCCATTCCACTTTTCAGTTTTAATTTTGATAATTCTCTAGTATACTGTCCCCGCAGATAATTGATTTTATTCTATATACGTAAAATATATTAATATAATAATTATATGGAGATATAAATTTATATGTAGGTACAAATAAAAAATTTAGAAAAAAACTATACTAACCTTTATATCGCTACACTCAACTTCTGGCATGGTTTTTTTTAATTCATCTAAAATTTTTTGCAAGGCGTCTTGCCTAGCATGTTTATTACTATAGAATTCATGCTTTGTGTTGTACAGAAATTCATATTCCAAAGCTCGATGAGAAGTAATACATTTTCTCTCATCCATTCAATTTGTTTCTACATATAGTAGATCGTATTAATTAAAATTTCTTTGTTAAAATAAACGTATATATTCTATTCTTTTTCGTTCACTCACCTTTGTTTTGTCCTCCATTTTGTATTTCTATAAAACTGCTTTCAATTTTTATTAAATTTTTTTTAACCAAAGCAAGGTCGTTACAAAAATTCTTAAAGTTAAACTTAATATTATTATTACACAATACAATGCAAAAAAAAGTACATTATTTTGCTGACTTAAGACTACAAAAAACATTACAATTTATTTTTAGTTTTTTCTTTTGTTTTCTCTCTTTTTTTCTTTTTTTTTAGATACATTTAAAAATTATATGTATGAATTATGAATCATTCAGAGCAATATAAAGAAGCTAATTTAAGCCTTTAGCTTAGTCTTACTATTAAGAAAGAGGGAAAAAAAAAAAAAAAAAAGATGTAAGATGCTACAATAATTTTTTTGTACTTCGTTAAAATTAAATTAATTATGATAGGTACAATAAAGACAAAAGTTTTTTTATTTTATGTATGTAAAATGAGTCAATGCTTTTAATATGGTTTCTTTTTTTTTTTTATCACATAATATTTATGCTAAATTTTTATTACTTAGAGTTTATAGTTAGTTAATTATGTAAAAAAAAAAAAAACAAAAATAAAGGAAATATTATTATTAATAAATTATGTCATTTAGAAATAAATTATGTCAATGTTTTACGATTGTTTAAGAATGTTGTGTAACTTAGATTTGTGAGTTTGTGGAACATCTTAAGTAGATGTTGATTTATTGAGTAAAAAATTGTTTTTTATTTATACTTTTTGTCCACAAAATAATGTTATTAATATTTTATTTTTTTATAAGTCTTAAAATATTATATTTATTTATAAAGCCTATATATATTTCGGCATCACTGCCATCATCAGGGCGAATACAATTTAACACTAAACATGAATAATTTTCCTATTTTTATACCCTACACCTAAAGTATAGGGTATATTAACTTTGGTATGGTGTTTGTAACCAGCAAAAGGAAGCGAGTTAGATATGGACATGTATATATATTCTGAATCAAGTTCAGATCAGGAGTCGATTTAACGATGCCCGTCCGTCCGTTCGAACGATAACTCAAAAACTAATAAAGCTATCTTGATGAAATTTATATAGTAGGTTATTAATTACGAAAGGAAGGCTAAGTTCGAGGATTTGGTCCATGGGTTTGGATTTTGGAAGCTTCCGAACGAGCACCAGAGCAAACGAGATTATCTCCAAAACCAATAAAGATATAACCTTTAAATTTGGCAGAGTGGTGTTCTTTCATGTTTTATTTAAGTTTCTGAAATTTGAGAGGATTTGGTTCATGGATTCGGATCTTGGAAGCTTCCAAACGAGCTCTAGAGCAAACGAGAATATCTCCACAACCAACAAAGATATAACCTTTATTTTTAGTACAAGAGTGTGCTGTTATGTTTCCTTTTTTATAAAATTGGAAACTGACATTTGAAAGAATTCGAACCATGGATTCGTAAATTGGAAGCTTCCGAACGAGCCCCAGAGCAAACGAGATTATCTCCAAAACCAACAAAGATAGAACCTTTAAATTTTGTACAATGATGTTCCTTCCCGTTCGATTTATGTCTCTGAAATTTAAGAAGATTTGGTCAATGGGTTTGGATTTTGGAAGCTTCCGAACGAGCACCAAAGCATATCTTCAAAACCAACCAAGATATAACCTTTAAATTTGGCAGAGTGGTGTTCTTTCATGTTTTATTTAAGTCTCTGAAATTTGAGAGGATTTAGTTCATGGGTTCTTATCTTGGAAGCTTCGGAACGAGCCCCAGAGCAAACGAGTATATCTCTACAACCAACAAAGATAGAACCTTTATTTTTAGTACAAGAGTGTGCTGTTATGTTTCTTTTCTATAAAATTGGAAAGTGACATTTGAAAGCATTTGAACCATGGATTCGTATTTTGGAAGCTTCCAAACGAGCCCCAGAGCAAACGAGATTATCTCTAAAACCAACAAAGATAGAACCTTTAAATTTTTTACAATGATATTCCCTCCCGTTTGATTTGTGTCTCTGAAATTTAAGAGGGTATGGTCCATGGTTTTGGATTTTGGAAGCTTCCGGACGAGTCCCAGAGCAAACGAGTATATCTCCACAACCAACAAAGATAGAACTTTTATTTTTAGTACAAAGGTGTTCTGTTGTGTTTCCTTTTCTGTAAAATTGGAAACTGACATTTGAAAGAATTTGAACCATGGGTTCGTATTTTGGAAACTTCCGGACGAGCACAAGAGCAACGAGGATATCTCCAAAACCAACAAACGGATAACCTTTAAATTTAGTACAATGGTGTTCTGGCATGTTTTCTTTATGTTCCTGAGATGGATTCGATGAATTGGAGTGGCAATTCGGGTACCTGACATACACCTCCCAAGGACAAACATTCTTCGAAATTAATAAAGATAGAAACTTAAAATTTTTTACAAAGGTTTCAAGCATATCCCAAGAGGATGCTTCTTTTACGTTCCTGAAATTCGGGTTGAATAAGACAGAAAAGGGAAGAAGTTCAAGCAGCTGCTATAAAAACTTATGGATTTTTAATTTAATTCGAATTATTCAGGTGTAGGGTATTAATAAGTCGGTTGCATCGACTTACTGTTACATCTACTTGATTAATATTACATTTATACCTACTAATTAATTACTATTCTAAACAAATATTTAACATAGATGAACTTCGCAATTCTAATTGTTCGTTCAAAATAGATTTACTTTGCTTTATAGCTTTTTTAATTTCTAGAGATTCCAATAAATCCAACTTTTTACCTTTTTCAATATGTAAGATTTTAAGGTTATTTATATTGCTAGAATGGCTTTTAATTTAATTCGTGATTTAAGTGATTGGCAAAATTGGACTTGGAATCGACTTTATTAAGTTCTCTAATGTGTTCCGAATAACGAATCGCGAAATTTCTACCTGTTTGTCCTATATAGATACTGTTACACGTATCACATTTAATTTCGTATACACCTGAATTTTGTAATTTATCTAATTTTTCTTTATTATTTACTATAATTTTACCTATGCTATTGTTGTTATAGAAAGCTACCTTTAAATCCGTTTCTTTTTCTATTATATTAGCGATTTTATTAAAAATAGAACCTATATATTTTATTTTTACATACTTTTTGTTGTAATTTTTTATGTAATTTCAGGGTATATTTCATTGTTTATTAGTTTTTTGGTTTTATTGTCAAGCAATTTATAGAAAATTTTTTCTTTATACCCATTTTCTAAAGCTATATTTATTATTGTGTGAAGTTATTTTTTATAAGCTAATTCATCTAATGGAATATTAATTAATCTATTAATCATGGAATGAAATACTGATAATTTTAAATTTGTTGGATGCTTAGAATTTTTAGGTATGATTATATCTGAATATGTGTTTTTCCTATATATTTCAAAACTTAATCTACTATTCTTACGAATTATTTTTAAATCTAAAAAGTTTATTTTACAATTTGATTCTATTTCTGATGTGAATTGTATATTTTTATTAATACTATTAATCCATATTAAAAAGTTGTTCAGGTTCATCATCCCCTTCATCCCCTTTCTATAAGCATAAAATATCATCCACATAACGATAGTAAAAACCTATGTATTCTGTATATGGGCAGCTTCTTTCTGCTCTAAATGATCCATAAATATGTCGGCTAGTAAAGGTGAAATTGGTGAACCCATTGGACAGTCTTTTAGCATTTTGTAAAATTTGTTTTCGAATTTAAAATAATTTTGGTCCACTCATAAATTGAATATTACTTTCTCTTTTAATATTTTTGTCGTTGACTGTTGTATTTATTATGCTATATACTATTGTTTTTAATTCATTAATTGGTATGGAAGTGAATAATATTTTTACATCTAACGATATTAAAATTGCATTGGCTGGTATATCAAGATTTTTTTTTTTGGTTGCATAAATCAACGCTATTTTTTATTGTGTGCTGTGGTTTAAATTTGGTTTCTTTTAGAAATATTTCGTTAAAAGCTTTACATAATTTATAAGCTGGTGCACTATTGTATGGAACTACTGGTCTAAGTGGAATTTCATTAATATTTTCTGACTTGTGCAGCTTAGGTAAACCTTTAATGTAAGGTGCCTTTGGATTCATATTTATGTGTTTATATCCATGTTTATGTTCAAAAATTGTATTACAATCTTTAATACAATTTTTTAGTAGGATCAGTTTTACATTTTGTAGGTAAACATTCTTTTATAACTTCATACATTTTTGCATCATAATCATCTTTATTCATTATTGTTAATGTATTGCCTTTATCCGCTTTACTAACTATTAAATCATTTTGTTTTATTTTTTTATTAATAGATATGAGTACCGCTTTTTCATTTTTGTTGTTATTATAATTAAAAGTTGCACTTTCTCTTCTAATAGCACTAGTGCATACAGATTTTAATATGTTGTCTTCTTTCGTTAAAGATATTTCTGTGTCTAAGGCAAGATCGATATAGTCATTTTTATTTTTAATAGTTGGCGGGCAATATTTTAATCCATATTGCATAATATTAAGTTCTGCTTTCGTGAAACATGTATTAGTGAAAGTTTTAATTCTACGGTAAAAGTTTTGAATAACACTTGTATTTTCTGTTGAGTTTGATTTCGTTTTTTCTTTTGTTAGAGAGAAAAGCTTTTTCTGTAAGAAGTGAAGATGTTGATTGCTTTCTCTCGTGCCTTGTTCGAAGATTTTTTCTTGTAAGTTATCAAACTCTATGGCATGTAATCTATAAGTCAGGTCACTATGAATTACCTTTAAATGAAGTAGTAGGTCTCTTCATCTCTTGTAGAGTATAATTTCCTTATTTCTTCCGATAGACATTTTTCTTTTGCTTTAGTAATAATTTTTAGTACATGATGATTTAAATATTACGCTTTTTACATTGTGAGTTAAACCAAATATGATTGTTGACTTTCTTCGATTTATCCATGTATTTTTTGTATTTTATGGTTAATTTTGCTGTACAAGCAGTTTCATATCCTTAAATTTTTTCAACCGTAAGTTTGTGGAACATCTTAATTAGATTTATTGAGCAAAAAATTGTTTTTTATTTATACTTTTTGTCCACAAAATAATTTTATTAATATTTTATTTTTTATACTTATAAGTCTTAAAATATTATATTTATTTATTATAAAGCCTAAATATATTTCGGCATCACTGCCATCATCAGGGCGAATACAATTTAATACTAAACATGAATAATTTTCCTATTTTTAATATTACATTTATACCTACTAATTAATTACAATATTCTAAACAAATATTCCATTAGATGAATTAGCTTATAAAAAAGAACTTCACACAATAATAAATATAGCTTTAGAAAATGGGTATTAAGAAAAAATTGTCTATAAATTACTTGACAAAACCAAAAAACTAATAAACAATGAAATATACCCTGCAAATTACATAAAAAATGACAACAAAAAGTATGTAAAAATAAAATATATAGGTTCTATTTCTAATAAAATCGGTAATATAATAGAAAAAGAAACGGATTTAAAGGTAGCTTTCTATAACAACAATAGCACAGGTAAAATTATAATAAATAATAAAGAAAAATTAGATAAATTAAAAAATTCATGTGTATATGAAATTAAATGTGATACGTGTGACAGTATCTATATAGGACAAACAGGTAGAAATTTCGCGATTCGTTATTCGGAACACATTAGAGAACTTAATAAAGTCGATTCCAAGTCCAATTTTGCCAATCACTTAATGGAAAAAAAACACATTCTAGCAATATAAATAACCTTAAAATCTTACATATTGATAAAAAAGTTGGATTTATTGGAAACTCAATACATTAACAATAATGAATAAAGATGATTATGATGCAAAAATGTATGAAGTTATAAAAGAATGTTTACCTACAAAATGTAAAACTGAACCTACTAAAAAATTCCAGAACGATGTTAAAAATTGTATTAAAGATTGTAATACAATTTTTGAACATAAACATGGATATAAACACATAAATATGAATTCAAAGGCACCTTACATTAAAGATTTACCTAAGCTACACAAGTCAGAAAATATTAATGAAATTCTACTTAGACCAGTAGTTCCATACAATAGTGAACCAGCTTATAAATTATGTAAAGCTTTTAACGAAATATTTCTAAAAGAAACAAAATTTAAACCACAGCACACAATAAAAAAATAGCGTTGATTTATGCAACCAAATAACAAATCTTGATATACCAGCCAATGCAATTTTAATATCGTTAGATGTAAAAAGATTATTCACTTCCATACCAAATAATGAATTAAAAGCAATATTATATAGCATAATAAATACAACAGTCAACGACAAAAATATTAAAAGAGAACTTAAAGTAATATTCAATTTATGTGTGGACCAAAATTATTTTAAATTCGAAAACAAATTTTACAAAATGCTAAAAGGCTGTCCAATGGGTTCACCAATTTCACCTCTACTAGCCGACATATTTATGGATCATTTAGAGAAGAAAATATTTAGAAGAAGCTGCCCATATACAGAATATATAGGTTTTTACTATTGTTATGTGGATGATATTTTATGCTTATGGAAAGGGGATGAAGAGAACCTGAACAACTTTTTAATATGGATTAATAGTATTAATAAAAATATACAATTCACATCAGAAATAGAATCAAATTGTAAAATAAACTTTTTAGATTTAAAAATAATTCGTAAGAATAGTAGATTAAGTTTTGAAATATATAGGAAAAACACTTATTCAGATACAATCATACCTAAAAATTCTAAGCATCCAACAAATTTAAAATTATCAGTATTTCATTCCGTGATTAATAGATTAATTAATATTCCATTAGATGAATTAGCTTATAAAAAAGAACTTCACATAATAAAATAAATATAGCTTTAGAAAATGGGTATAAAGAAAACATAATCTATAAATTACTTGATAATAAAACCAAAAAACTAATAAACAATGAAATATACCCTGCAAATTACATAAAAAATAACAACAAAAAGTATGTAAAAATAAAATATATAGGTTCTATTTCTAATAAAATCGCTAATATAATAGAAAAAGAAACGGATTTAAAGGTAGCTTTCTATTCCAACAATAGCATAGGTAAAATTATAATAAATAATAAAGAAAAATTAGATAAATTAAAAAATTCAGGTGTATATGAAATTACATGCATGTATGTATGTATGTAATGTATCTATATAGGGCAAACAGTCGATTCGATTATCGATAATAAAGTCGATTCCAAGTCCAATTTTGCCAATCGCTTAATGGAAAAATACCATTCTAGCAATATAAATAACCTTAAAATCTTACATATTGATAAAAAAGATAAAAAGTTGGATTTATTGGAATCTCTAGAAATTAAAAAAGCTATAAAACAAAGTAAATCTATTTTGAACGATCAATTAGAATTGCGAAACTCACCTATGTTAAATATTTGTTTAGAATTGTAATTAATTAGTAGGTATAAATGTAATATTAAACGAGGAAGAATACAGTTTGCCTTTGTCAACTCTTAGATACCCGTACGAACTGTTAGTATGTTCACAGCCTGTCACTCTGCTCACAATATTATTTTTTTAATATTTTAGTATTTTAAAATAATTTGGGTGAATTTTATAATTTCTAGAACTATGGGTTGTACATATATTCAAACTATATGTTTATATGTACATTCTTCAAAAGCAGATTCTAACCTTTCACATAACGATTATCAATCCAAAACTTTTTCAAATATTCTATAGTACCATTTAATACTAAGCGGTAAATGTATATTAAATTTACTTAGTACAAAATAGTAAATATAATTTTAAATATTATATTATATTTAAATATTCCATTGACAGAATAATTTCTTATAAGTACAATAAAATACATATATATATGTAAATACGGCGCTATATAATATACATCTATAATCTTATCATTCATTCACTAGTGACATATACGATATGTAAATAAACATGATATTATATAAGTATGTATATATATTAATATCATATAAATAAAAATTCTTCAAACAACCGTTATGTTATTTATTTATTTACATTTTCATGTACTACGCATTATATCCTCAACAATTTCAAATTATCGAGTAAAACAAAATGGAAACGAGGAAGAATACAGTTGACTTTGTCAACTCTTAGATACCCGTACGAA
The DNA here is from genome assembly GCA_947095535.1 of Poecilobothrus nobilitatus. Classification (NCBI taxonomy): domain Eukaryota; kingdom Metazoa; phylum Arthropoda; class Insecta; order Diptera; family Dolichopodidae; genus Poecilobothrus; species Poecilobothrus nobilitatus. The sequence continues at coordinate 160,827,288 of OX352772.1, read as the reverse complement.
CCGTTAGTATGTTCACAGCCTGTCACTCTGCTTACAATATTATTTTTTTAATATTTTAGTATTTTAAAATAATTTGGGTGAATTTTATAATTTCTAGTACTATGGGTTGTACATATATTCCAACTATATGTTTATACATTCTTCAAAAGCAAATTCTACCCTTCCACATAACGATTATCAATCCAAAACTTTTTCAAATATTCTATAGTACCATTTAATACTAAGCGGTAAATGTATATTAAATTTACTAAGTACAAAACAGTAAATATAATTTTAAATATTATATTATATTATATTTAAATATTCCATTGACAGAATAATTTCTTATAAGTACAATACAATACATATATGTATGTAAATATATATATGTATATGTATACACTATATAATATGCATATATACTCTTATCATTCACTCACTAGTGGCATATACGATATGTAAATAAACATGATATTATATAAGTATGTATATAATATAAATAAAAATTCTTCAAGCAACCGTTATGTTGTTTATTTATTTACATTTTTTTGTACTACGCATTATACCACAAATATATATTTATTGTATATACACTTTTAAAGCTAATAAAAGTAGTAATCGTTTGGCGTTTTCAAAATGAATATATACCTTATACAACTTGTGCTATAACAATTTAAATATAGAGCTTTTTTGAACCTTTGGGGAGCTGTAGCTCCGTAACGGGTGTGGATACGAAAAAAAGTTATTAAAAATAAAATTAATATTTTTGTGAGATCTATCAGCAGTTAAAATTGCATAGCTCTATTTAAAAAAAAATGTGGGGATCTAAAAGTTAGGTGTTCGAGAGCTACCCTAAGTTTTGGTCCAAACTCAACCAAAAATAGGGAACCTACAAATTACTCCCAGAATATTTTGTGTAAATTTCAAGATTCTAGCTTTCTTAGTTTTTGAGTTAGCGTGCTGACGGACGGACGGACGGACATGGCTCAAAAGTCTTAGAATTTTTTTCTGATCCGATCCATACCTTTGAAGGTATATCTAGCTCGCTTATTTCGAGGTGTTACAAACGGAGGAGTAATTTTATTATACCCGATCCTATCGTACGGGTATAAAAATAGGAAAATTATTCATGTTTAGTATTAAATTGTATTCGCCCTAATGATGGCAGTGATGCCGAAATATATATAGGCTTTATAATAAATAAATATAATATTTTAAGACTTATAAAAAAATAAAATATTAATAACATTATTTTGTGGACAAAAAGTATAAATAAAAAACAATTTTTTACTCAATAAATCTAATTAGATTTGTAAGCATTTTTTGAAATTGTGTATTTATTTACGTATTTACGTATTTTAAATTACTTCTAAATTATTTTAATGTTCAAAGCGATAACATACATATTAACATATCTATCTATTTTTACACATTCATTAAAAAATTTTAACTTTTTTTTAAAAAAGTGCACGGAAAGGGTATACCATAAAAACTCCTTTAAAATATATTAGTGCTTTATTTAAATAAATCATTAATTATAAAAAAATGTTCACAAGATTTGCTATTGTATAACCAGACTAGACACATATCAAATATAGATCATTTTGACCAATATTACCTACATATTTTTTTGTTAATTAATCATATTGTTTTTTTTTTTCTTATAGAATAAAAAAAATTGTACTTGTAATAATATGAATTAAATTTTATATTTTTGCTTTAAAATTAAATTATGTTCTCTTAAGAGTTATGTAATATTTATTTTAATGTATTTGATTTTGATTTTTTTGTTTTTTAAGCTTAAGGGTGCCTTCAGACTCAGTGAATTGTCATTTGACATTGAATATGTATTACCAAAGATTATATAAGTAGTATAAGATGTCGCATTACGAACAAAATTTTGTCACACATTTTTTTATTAGTGTGCACCCATTGACAGGTGCAGCAACATGTGTCCAATTTGTGTTGCTGCAATAATGTACCCAAATGCTTACAAAGTTACAATTTGTGTCAGAGCCTAGAGCTGACTTTGTAACAATCTGTATACATGCATTTGTTTTTTATGTATGCATAATATCAGAAATTATATATATTTCTGATAATATTTATGTGCGTTAGTATTTTATTTGATATTATACTTAATATTTAGATTATTATATGTAAATCAATTCTGGTGTTCCTGAAATTTAATATTCAAAAACTAAAATTTCTCAGTGGACCGAAAATAAAAATTAATAAAAATTTTATTTTAAATTGGTTTTTTTTTTATTTTTATTACAGTCATATTTTAATTTACAATTAATTGTTATAAAAAAAAAAACAAAAAACAAAATAGAATTTCAATTTACTTCTAACCTGCCTTTTCCATCCAATTTTAAAATAGTTATATGTAATATTTTTTTTCAAAAGCAAATTATTATTTTACGACCATGTACGATTTTTTTCTTCAGTTATTTTCTTTGATTAGCTATTTAAAAAAGAATATCATGGCATATTACAATATTACATACAAACTTTATCTGATCCTAAAATGTTTGGTTTTTTTATTATCTATGTATGTTTTATTATCCAGTATATGGACCATCAGACAAAAATCAAAAAAAAAAATCAAAAATTGAAATGACCCAGTCGGAATTTTAACAACTAGTTACCTAAAATACTACTTCTAGAAGTTGTTACTGGCAACTAGTAACAGAACTAATGAACGAATCATTTTAAATTGTTATATATTTTGTCAATTAAGAACTAGTTCATTTTAGATTACATTTCTTAAAAAGATAATGGGTGTATTGATTACCTACTAGATTACATATCACAGTAAAAAAAACTAGTTCCTTGCACGATTAAATTTTTGAAAAAGTAATGTTGCAGGTAATTCATAAATATCATTATGCTAATTTTTGTTTTTGTTCTTTTTATTAATAATTGAATTGTGTGTATCTACAAATAATATTTTGTAGGCGCCACAAATCCTTTGTTGTCTAGCGGTGCGATTTAATTTTGAATTTTGTCAGTTTAAAAGTTTTGCTTGAATAGTGAATAGTGAACCAGTGTGGCGATAGCGGTGAATGTTCACAAAGCAATTTGAGCATTCGCCGTTCAACAAATTTTATAAAAACCGAAGTAAGTATTTTAGTCAATTACCATTATATACTTATAAAAATTAACTATAAACTATTTTTAGGATAAAGAGTCAACTGATGAAATTCCGCCGAGTCCTGAGTGCGACTCTAAAAAAAAGGAGATATAGGTAAAACCTTTTATTATTTTAAAATTTCATTTGCATTTTTTTTTTTTTAGGAAAAGCATGGAAAAACAGGAAGGCGGAATTAAATTATATTTATTATTTAAGTTAGTTTAAGTTTATAGTTATTTAAGTTAGTTAGTAATTTAAGTTATAGTTTAAGTTAGTTAGAAATTTTTAAAAATAAAGTATACTATAAAATTATGTAAATGTTTTTTATTATAAATTAAATTCATTAGATTATTAAATTCATATAAATTAAATTCATTCATTGAAATTATTCAACAAAAGAAAACAAAAAAATTGACTTAAAAAAAAGCTTATTGACTTATTTAAAGCTTTTTGAAGGAATTTATTAAATTAGAATACAGTATTTAAATACATTTGATAATTTCTATAAAGGAATATATTTGTGCAGATGTCTAGTACCTACCTAATATTTTTTTATCTGTTAAAACTATTTGAAAATTGAATAATTTTCAAATATATTCACAACTAATTGCTCCTCACCAGTTAAGTAACCAGTTGTCAGTAATGAGTACGATAAATACTTACTTTACTCTAGTTCTGTAACTAGTTCTAGGTAATGTGTTCAGCGACCAATTCTTTCTCACCAGTTAAGTAACTAGTTGTCAGTAATGAGTACGATAACTACTTACTTTACTCTAGTTCAGTAACTAGTAACTAGTTCCAGGTAATGCTGCACGGAGGTGATTGATTACCGCCAATGACATCGTATGTTAAATGTAATGCTAAATTTACATTATGGGTAATGCGTTAGGTAATTGATCAATTATTACCTGTAATCAGTTCTTAAGTAGTGCGGAACTGGTCCGATTTTCTACTGGGGAATGAAAATATGTATAGTAAAATTCTACAATCGAAAAACAAATTCATTAGTATTGGTTAAAATGATCTATATTTGATATGCGCCTAGTCTGGTTATACAATACCAAATCTTGTCAACATTTTTTTATAATTAATGATTTATTTAAAAAAAAGCATTAATATATTTTAAAGGAGTTTTCATGATATACCCTTTCCGTACACTTTTTTAAAAAAAAGTTAAAATTTTTTAATGAATGTGTAAAAATAGATAGATATGTTAATATGTATGTTATCGCTTTGAACATTAAAATAATTCATTTTGAAGTAATATAAACTTTCAGCAACATTTTTGTAGCAAAAAAAGAAATTTATGTACATACTTGAATTTATTGAAACAGAATTTGCATATATAATATGTATGTGTACGTGCATTAGTATGATAATCATAATATAATAATATTATCTTATAATACCAGCAAAATAAATTGCATATACATTAGAAAATTTTAATTTTGGCAACATGTTTCTAATTTCAATTATTTATCAAACGTTGCGATACAAAATAATTTAGCAACATAAGAATTAAGTTAAAAACTGTTTTCATTGTGACAAAATTTTGTTCGTAATGCGACATCGAATTCTACTTATATAATCTTTGGTATTACTCATATTACACAAACATATAACTTGAACGCCAAAGAAATGTCACAATAACGTTTTTATGATACATAACATACCTTGTCAAATGACAAATTTTAATAACGCAAATTTTGGTTTTTCTTTTGTATTGTGAAATGAAATTTCCATATTTGTGTATGTAAAAATTTTTTCATGCATACACATAGGTCGTTTCGAGCATATAAAAAATTTAGAAATAATTTAAAATACGTTAAAATAGTTAAAAAAAAAATTTAATAAAAATTGAAAGCAGTTTTATAGAAATACAAAATGGAGTACAAAACAAAGGTGAGTGAACGCAAAAGAATAGAATATAACGTTTATTTTAGCAAAGAAATTTTAATTAATACGATCTACTATATATAGAAACAAATTGAATGGATGAAAGAAAATGAAATGTATTACTTCTCATCGAGCTTTGGCAGAAATATGAATTTCTGTACAACACAAAGCATGAATTCTATAGTAATAAACATGCTAGGCAAGACGCCTTGCAAAAAATTTTAGATGAATTAAAAAAAACAATGCCAGAAGTTGAGTGTAGCGATATAAAGGTTAGTATAGTTTTTTTCTAAATTTTTTATTTGTACCTACATATAAATTTATATCTCCATATAATTATTATATTAATATATTTTACATATACAGAATAAAATCAATTATCTGCGGGGACAGTATACTAGAGAATTATCAAAATTAAAACTGAAAAGTGGAATGGGTGCAGATGAAGTACCGGATTGTACTGTGTTTTGGTTCCCGAATATGCATTTCATACAAGATATTGTGAAATGCAGGAAAGGGAAAAGTAATTCTAATGTAAGTATTTTAAGTATGATTTAAATCAAAATGTAATAAATTTTTCTAATATTTTTTTTAAAAACTACTTACATATATAAAATTATGTTTATTAATTTTTTCTCAAATATTTTTTTGTTTTCCGAAACAATTACAGAAGATAGTGATTTTGATATATCGAATGAAACTACACTAACATCACCACCACCTTTCCTACCACCCAAAAGGAGAAGGGTTGGTGAAGGCAGCCATAGCCAGGATGAGTTTTTAAATAAAGTATCATCAGCGTTAGAAACCATAGCAAATGCGGCTTCTAAAAGGACAGAGATAGCAGGTGTACTTGCTACAGAAAGTAATCCATTTACAAATGATGTAAATGCGTATACGAATTATCTAAATAGGGAACTATTAGGGATAAGAAACGATTTATTACAAGATGAATTACAATTCAAACTCAATAATTTAGTTTACGAATATAAAACGAAACAAAGATAAATAGATGATGACTTTTTTTCATAATTTGAAAAATAACTAAATGTAAATATTTTATTAAAACTTTTTTTCATAATTTAAAAAAATACTCAAATAAATTTATAAAATGTAATAACATTGGTATTTTCATTTAAAGCAAATAATTTTAGAAATTAACTTTAATAACAGCTTGCCACTGCCATGGAACACATCCAACACTGTTAAAATAGTTCCTAATAAATCGCGAACAGTTGCAGCATCATCAGATGGACGTTGAGGACGTAGTCTTTGCAACCTCTTTGAAATACATGATTGCGCCAATTGCCGTTCACTACTTCAATACGTGATGTATCTTCCCGGTCTACTGTACCTGAATCAATATCATTTTCTATGCGAATATAATTATGAAAAGCACATGCAACTAACGTTATTAAATCAACTTTATCGATATGTAGATTTATTTGCTTTTGGAATATTTGGAATTTGTAAGCCAAAATTCCAAAAGCATTTTCAACAACTCTTCTAGCTCGGCTTAATCTGCAAAAAGAAAATGCAAAAAGTTTTTTAATTTAAAATTTAAATAAAAAACAAAATTAATTAGAGTTACAATTAAATAAAATTAACCGAATCGAACCGACTACTCAATAATTTGAATTGTGATTTCTTGTTGTCAAAACAGAGCTGTTTTCGCCAGACGCCGCCGTCGCCATTGTGGGTCAAAGGTGAAATTCGTCAACCGGCGCTAATATTCGATATGATTCGAAAATACAAGTAGTTAAAAATTTCGATTACTTTAATTAAATTAAATTTAAATTTTTTTTTTTGTGAGGGTAGTTGGGAATCATCGAAAGACACTATGGAAGAATGAAAACGAGCACGAGTCCTCTATGAGTGTGTGGAACTTTAACCCACTAAACAATAGGTATACGACCTTTAGTACTAATATACTGCCTGGTCAGATGAAGTTGAGTTAGAAAATGAAAATAGATTTCAAATTGGAAGCATTTTGTGAACAAAATTGTTAATATTAATTCTCTTTCTTCTTTTGAAATGCTTTGAGAGGAGGCATCAAACTTTTAATCTCGTTAGAACAAGAACCCCACCCTATAAGGTATCTATAAAACAGGGTAAGTGTTGTTAGGTAACAGAGACTGAGTGGAGAGAGCGTTGAGGTGACATAGGGATCGTTTATTGGATGAATTCCTATATTTTGCATTTTATCGAGACATTTCAATGCCATTTTGGAGGCTCCCGCCTATTGTACTACATCTCTGGTTTTATATATGTTTTATAGATATTAAGTAGATCAGAAGATGAAAAGAAGGCTTTACAACGATACAGAAAACCCATACACATAACTGCACCTTTAGCTATACCAAAAATATGATTGGCCAACTTAATTTTTGATTTAGCTCCATGCCCAAGATATTGAGCTCGTCCGCATGGTGCAAAACTTCCCCTTGAAAAATTAAAGTTAGGATTGTAGTGTTTCTTTTCCGAGAGACTAAACAGCATTGGTGGAGGCTGATGTTAAGGCTTTCACAGATGCATGTCATGAGATCATCTGTTGACCGATGGGTTCGTAACCCATGTTGACGATCAAGAATTAATACTTCGTTATGTAGATATTTCAGAAGCTTTCTATTTATTAAATTTTCCATTATTTTGGAAGGGACCGAAGCGATAGCAATAGGGCGGTAGTTTGAGGGATCGCTTTATTCCCCTTTTTTGGGAATGGGATGTGTATGTGCTGTCTTATACTGGGTAGGATATGTAGCCGAAGAGAGGAATAAATGGAAGAAATTGTTCAATGGTTTTCCAATAGTAGAACAAGTATTTTTTAGAACTGTGGCAGTAATGCCATCTGGACCAGCTGACTTTTTTGTATTCAAATTTTTAAAAGCTTTAAGAACTGAACGAGTTCTAAAGGAAATTCGACCTAAGGAGCAGTTAACCTTGAGAAGAATACATGGCCTTTGTATTGACTGGGGCAAAGATGAGTTAGATGCGAAAGTTTTGGCAAATAAATCTGCTTTTTCTTTGGGATCGGATACAATTTGGTTATTGTTATGAACCAAAAGCGGAAATTGCCACTTTTACCGTTAAGGCTCTTAGCAAAGGTCCAAAAAGATTTGCTATTTTTGAGAAGATGCTATAGTTGCCTTCTCAACCGTCTGTTGTGAAATAATTTTTGCTTGTTGATAACTCTCCTATACCAGTTTCTGATCGCGATAGAGCTCATCCTATTAGTTTCAGTCCTATCACTCTTCTAGGTTTGAAAAGCTTCCTCCTTTTTAGATATTCCATTTGCACAAATGCGATTAAACCAAAAATTGGGTGGTCTTTTAATACTTTTCATAAAGTGAGGAATATAGGCTCTCATCCCTAGAAGAAATATTTCACTAATCGCATTGGTTGCAATTTTCAAAGTCTATATTTCTGTTGCTAAAGCACAAAGATCAATCGAAAGCTTTAAAAATTCATTTAAACCTTCCCAGTTAGCATGGCTATAACGCCATACTATTTTTTTGGGACCGGTTTTCGACTGGCCTGAGTGCTAGCTCGAAGCTAGTATTAATTAAGCAGTGGTCTGAACGACCAAGAGAAGAGCTAACTGAGCCCTTATATTTCGCAGGGTGTGTAGTCAGAAGCAGGTTCAGGAGATGACTACAATGAGGAATTCTAGTGGGATTTTGAACAAGTTCGGTAAAATGGAATAATGAAGCGAAAAGCTTAATTTGTTTCCCAATTAAGTTTTGTCTGCGAGAATTGTCATCGAAGTAATGGAGTCAGTTTCTATTATGGATATTGTAATCACCAGCCACAACATATTCAGATTCTGGATTTAATTACAAAATTTAATTAATCTGATTGGTGATATTTTCAATCTCCGAAATAGACTCCAGTTCACTAGACTTTGGGGACCTGTATAAATAACATAAATGAATGACGTGCCTAGCAACAATGATTTTTATCCTATGTAGTGGAACATTTGGTTGGAACACTTATATTTCTGGAGAGTAATTGTCAACAAACGAATAATTCTCAACGACAAAGTTGTCGTCTTGGCAACGAACATTGCAAAAATTTACGCTAAAATTGGCAATGATTAATAATGGGTTTGAAACTATATAAATAAATAATATAATCGAAAAAAAAAAAAAAAGCACAAAAATCAAAAGATTCAAATACTTAAAAAATTTGACAAACGAAGAGTAAATTAAACAAGGTAGAATGTAAACCAACGGTTTTTAAAAGCGCACATTTCCAAAACTCAATACAAATTGTTTAGAAGTGTGGCTTACACAAAAATTTGAAAATTTCATGTAATAAGAAAAAACTTGAAAATAGGACATTTTTGAGATTTTGAGGGGCCGTAAGTCCGGAATCCTATATAACTAAGAAAAGCTGTTAACACACGTAAAAATATATTATTGAAGCTTTAATTTTTATGTCTTGCCGAAGAAAAGTTTTTACAGGTGCCTAAGTTACAGGTGTCTAAAAATAGCAAATTTTCAATTTTTGAGGCGTAATAACTCTTAAAGAGGGGGCGTTACCAAAAAATTTTTTGAGGAAACTTATACTAATTCTAAAAGTTCTTTCTTGTCTCAAAATTTCAGATTCCTATCTAAAGGGGTGCCGGAGTTATGAAAAAAGAAATTTCATGCAAAATGTGGTTTTCACATAACGGTAAATTTAAATCGTAAATTACAAAATATTACATAATTTTGATATTGTTTTATATAGATAATAAAATTTTCGATCTTCTACCGGTTTTAGATTGCAAAACTATTACGCAAAGCCCGACATATATACATCTGAAAATGGAGCTTTTTTACAATTTTGAAGAGCTGCAGCTTTGGAACCCTTTACAACTAAAATAAACCTTTCACACACGTAAAAATATATTATTGTAGCTTTCATTTTCATGTCTTGCCGAAGAAAAATTTTTACAGGTGCCTAAGTTACAGGTGTCTAAAAATAGCAAATTTTCAATTTTTGAGGCGTAATAACTCTTAAAGAGGGGGCGTTACCAAAAAATTTTCTGAGGAAACTTATACTAATTCTAAAAGTTCTTTCTTGTCTCAAAATTTCAGGTTCCTATCTAAAGGGGTGCCGGAGTTATGAAAAAAGAAATTTCATGCAAAATGTTGTTTTCACATAACGGTAAATTTAAATAGTAAATTACAAAATATTACATAATTTTGATATTGTTTTATATAGATAATAAAATTTTCGATCTTCTGCCGGTTTTAGATTGCAAAACTATTACGCAGAGCCCGAGATATATACATCTGAAAATGGGGCTTTTTTACAACTTTGAAGAGCTGCAACTTTGGAACCCTTTACAACTAAAATAAACCTTTCACACACGTAAAAATATATTATTGTAGCTTTAATTTTTACATCTTGCAGAAGTAAAATGTGTGCAGGTTCCTAAGTTACAGGTGTTTAAAAATAGCAAATTTTCAATTTTTAAGCCCTAATAGCTCATAAACAGGGGGTGGTCCGAAAAAATTTTCTGAGCAAACTTATACTAATTCTAAAAGTTCTTTCTTGCCTCAAAATTTCAAGCTTCTATCTAGAAGCGTGCCGGAGTTATGAAAGTAGAAAAATCATGCAAAATTTGGTTTTCACATAACGGTAAATTTAAATACTAAATTTAAAAAAATTGTATAATTTTGATATTAATTTACAAAGATAAAAGAAATACCTGTCGAATGACGTTTTCAGATTGAAAAAATCTTAAGCAGAACATAAGATATATGCATTTAAAAATAGGGCTTTTTCAAAGTTTGAGGGGGTGTAGCTCCGTAATGAGGGGGGCTACATGAAAAAGTTGTTCCACAAAATTATTTTTTTTATGAGACCTACCTATGGTTAAAATTTTTTTTCTCTATCTTTAACGGTGTAGAAGTTTTGTAAACAGACGGACGGACGGACGGACGGACGGACGGACGGACGGACGGACAGAGTGAAACTAATAAGCACATTTTTTCAAAATTTTTTTGGAAATGTGCTAAAAATTAACCAAAGTTAATTGAATTTTAATATTGAGTGCAATGATCAATAAATAATCAATAATTAGCACTTAATTACCAATTAATTAATATTAAAAGATAAACAGTCAATATTAATAATTAATAAATATTAATATTAAGCATTAATAATCACCACAGATAACAAAAAGTTTGCAAAATACTTTCAACAGTTTTTAATTCCTTATTTAAAGTAATTGCAACTCAAAGTCAACTACAACAAAATTTTAATGTAGTTAATTAAAATAAAGTAGTGTAAGAAAAAAATTAATGCATTTAAATTACCTACTTTCAATAAACAATAATTTATTAAAGTAACTAAAATTGTTGGAAAATAAAATAAAATAAAGTCTTATGGGAAAATTTAGTAGTCCTCCTAGAAATCTGGAAGTAACACAAAGATTTTTTTCAATTTCGTCCTAAGGGGGCATTATAGTTTCATCTTTTTCACGTCTTTTAGTAAAAGTAAATTTTAAAATATTGTAAATTTTCATTCATAAATATGCATTCTAACTACTTTGCAACAAAAAAAAGCTTCTTAAAAACTTTTTAAAAGAGCATTGATTTGATACATTACTGAGTAAAAAAAATGTTGAAAAATAATTTTTATTGCAATATCCATTTGCTTTAATAAATCTCGTAAATTACTTACTTTTAAATTTCTGCATTCGTTGATCAATTCAGCATAGTCCTTTTTTAGCATCACCTTGTATTTTTTTGGTGTATACTATATCCATTGCATAATTTTTTAACTGCGTATTTCTAGTTCACAGTTCGGCTGCTTTGTTGTCAGCTTCTGTGAATCCCCCTAATGTAAACTCACTTTTTCCGTTAAATGGTGTTAGTGGTTAAGAACTTGTTCCAGGGTTAATTTGAATAAGTTGGGTTGATTGTATACATGTTGCTGTTGTTGTTGTTAGATTTGTTGTCGCAATTCTTGAAGCTCTGCTTATTACAGTTGGATTGTCTGCCTTAAAATTTTCGTCTTGTTTTGAATTTGATCGTTTCCCATTATTATGGGGTTTGAGTCAAATTTTTGGTTTCTTGAATTTTTTTTCATAAATTTTGTTATGAGTATATAAATACTAGTTTATTTTCTCGTTTTGATTTTTTTTAATAACTTTCACTATATTTATTATTGTTATAAAAATTTTTTTTTTTCAATGTTAATATAAATGTTAATAATAGTTTTTTTTATTTATCAATTAATTTGTTTTTTTATATTGATTATTATTATGTACTATTTAATATACGAACATTATTTTTTTTTTATTTTTCTCGATAACTTTTAATTATAGTTTTTCTCCACTAAAATGTCACTTAGTCCAAAATTACTATATTTAATATTATTAAACATAACACGTAGGCAGGTAAAATATTTTTTACGTATTAAAATTTTGGGGTTCAATTTAATTTACCGCGACTGCGCCAATTACGTTTTTTATACATATATGTTCTTTAGAATATAAATGAAACGACTTTGTTTGTTTTGGTGTAGTCTTAGGACTGATTTTATTAATTTATTTTTAATTTTAACTTATTCTAAAATTTACAAAATTACTTAATGTTAGCATAAGCATTTCTTAAAACAAAACAACAATATTACTTATTATATCACTAATTGCCAAATGCTTATCAATGTACTTTAATACAGTTCGTTTAAACTTATTTAACCAAAAATAAGTTAACAGAAATGCTAAATTGCATTTCCTGTTGTTGTTTAATTCATTCATAAAAGTTGAATGAATTTATGTTAACTTTGATTAATCAAGGTTAAACGATAATGTAACTCCTCTGTCCCTTGAAAAAAGACTCTCCTGAGTCGTTAAAATTCTAATAATTCTAATAAACTACATACATACATAATGAAATATATAAAAACTTTTAAAAATAAATTATATTCGTAATTAAAAATGTAAATATTACACTTAGCAAACAAAAATTGTTGCATTATTGATGAAACAAAATTTCTTCGGAAATTTAGTTACATACTTATATAATATATATACATATATTGATATAAAAACTCACGTTCTCTTCAGAGTTCCGTAAAGTTTAATGCATTTAATTTATTGTTTTTGCATAATATAAACAATGATTATTTTTCATAATACAAAAAAACAATTTAATTTTTGACATTATTTTTCTTTTTGGAGTTGAGTTATATTTAGTATAAAAAATTTTAGTAAATAAAGATAACCCTAAAATATAACTGTTAGTAAGTGCAGTTAAAATTTTAAAGCTAGGTAATATAATAATTAATAATATGCATATAATAAAATAATGTTGAATGAAAAAAAAAATTGAGTAATTAATACAATAATAATTTTATGCTCCTCCACCCCTTGATGAAAGAGTCTCCTGAATCATTAACCTATTAACCATTAACTTTTTTTGTTTTTTTTTTCCAGTTTGTAGTAGTGTTTCAATTTCAAGTACATACCTGTTATAAAAAAAATTGTTTTCAATGTCAATAGTTTTTCGCTTACTAAGTAAAATTACATTAATTAGAAAATAATAGTACGTTCACAAACACTTGATTTTGAGAAAATGAGATGATTTCGAAAATTAAGTTGATTTTCTTCTTTTGTTTTCTTGATTTGCCATACATTTTTCAAAAATGTATCTATCAAACAAAATCAACTCGCTACTTGATTTTGTTGAAAATCACCTCAAAATCACGTCATTCGTCCATGAAATTTCGATTTTTGTATTGAAATTTTTTTCCATAACCCTTGTTTTTTTTAATTTGTCAAAATGAATATTCAAAATCATAACAATTAAAAAACTAAAATTTTCTATTTTATTTTTGAAATTATGTTTATTTGTTTTGTTGTTGCTCATTTAAAAAAAAAATAAATAAATTTATTTATTTACTTTGGATTATTTTTTATTATTTCAAAACAATAATCAAATATGCCAAAAATTACATTCTTGATTTTAAAAAACGATTGTGAACACTTCACATACTTCACATACTTGATTTTGTACATGATAATCAACTCGATTTCGGAGTTTGTGAACATACTATTAGATTATAATAATATTAAATTAACATAGGTCTGTATAAACAAAAAAGAATTTAAATGTAAATTTTATTATGTGGTTTGAAATTTTTATTTTATTTTTTTTTATTCTTGATTTAAATTTGGAATGCTAAGATTATATTAACCATTTCCATAAATTCTGGGCTTACATTTGTTGAAGTAGTTTTATGCATTGGTAATTTAGTTACAGTATTTCTGTGCATTAATTTGTTATCTATGTTACTTGAAAGACTACTTATTACATTAATATTTACCAGTTTGTGTTTATAATAAAGAAAAATTAAAAGAATAAACAGTATAATAATTACGATAAAAATACATGATCCTAATCCATAATTGATAATTTTATGAAATTTAAGTTCTTGAATTTCTTCTATATTTCATGAAGCTACTTTATACATGAATTAAACATGTTACTATCAATCCTAATATATTGTTAGCACACAATACTGTATTAGAAAAAGCAAGCGCAAAGTATTATTATAAAAGAAACGAAATTAAAACATTTACAATCCCAGACAATACTTCAAATATATCATTAGACAATGTTTTTACAGGACAAATTCCTAATGCTCTTTTATTTTGTATGGTAAACAATGAAAACTTTAATAAGAAAAGATCAGCATACTTAGCATTATTCAGTGGAACTTGTGTACATCACTCTGATAGAGGGCATCAGATTAGAAAAGAAATGTTTACAAAAGGCTACACAATAATAGCTTTCCATTTATCGGCAGATGGATCAACAACAGATTCTTATCAAAACTTTTTAAATCAGAGAACTGTAAATATTGAAGCAAAACTCAATTCTCCATTAAACTCAACTCTAACATGCAATGTGTTTGCAGAATTTGATGCTAATTACTACATTAATATTTACTATATTTTTTTATTAATATAGTCTTAGCAAATGGAAAACTAAAAGCAGAATTTTTAATAACATTTATACGAGGAAATACTCCACTAATTGATATTTTCCGTTTGCAAGATAATGAATACACTTCAGATTTCAAAGGTGTTAAATTATAATAACTTAACACATGAAATATTTCGAGGCGTTTATGCTTATGATAAATTACCAAAACAAGTTTCAAAATCTAGTATTTTGCTAGTAAATACTGATACACTTAATGAAAAGAGAACACATTGGTTAGCGATATTTATTCCAGTTTAAAGGTGTGCAGATTTTAGTTCATTTGGAAATCCGCCATTTCCCAATGAGATTATAAAATTTGTACAAAATTAATCGAAATGTTTTGTTTTTAACAATAAGCGTTTACAAATTAATTTAACATCTGTCTGCGGACATTATTGTTGTGTATATCTATGGATGCAAAGTTCCGGTAAAAGTATAAAATCTTTTCTTAATTTATTCGACACATCATCCCCACTTAAAAACGATGAAAAATACAAAGAATATTTCGAAAAATTTTTTAAAAATGTAGGAGAAAAACTATAAATACAAAATTCTAAAATAGAATTTATCAGTTAAAATAAAAAAAGAGAGTGGAGGAACCAATAAATTCAGAAGTATTTGAAATATAAAAAGGTGAGCTTGCGCAGAATCTTTTATTAAGCTATATTTATTTTTTGGATAAAGAACAAACCATTAAAATTCAAATTGAATTTAATATTGAAAATTTTGCTGCATCAATAATTTTCTGACGGCAAGACAAAGTTATAAACGAAATGAATTATTTGGAGTGGTGTGCTATTTATCACAAAGTTAAAAACAGTCAAGTAAAATTAAATTCAAACGGATTTTCGCTAACATTTAATGATGCTGAGTGTACTAAAAAACTTACATTGTAACTAGATGAGTACACCAGTTTTTGTCTAATGCTAGAATTTATACAAACAGTGATGTCATATAACAATGGCGTTAAAATAAATATACTAGAATATGTATTCAAATGTTTTGAGAGATGTATCGCAAAGAATAAACTATAAGATTGGAACAAGAAGATTTCTACATTCCAATGAATTTACATATAGATCAGTGTAACTATTCTAGGCTATTTTATGAAATACCTATGTTTTTGTCAGAAAAAATATCTTGGCAACAATAAATAAAGTTTTTTTTTTACAACCAATTATTTTCTTTTATTAAATACATATATAAATTCATACAATTATTTACAGCACATCTTTAAAAATTTCCCGTAATGTGATGGTGAGGGCAAATGGTGGTAAAATTCCTTAGTTTCTAAAGAGATTAAATGCCATTATCTAAATTGATAACTTCTACTGAACTGGAATCAAATTTATCTAAAAATTCGTTTTTCTCGTACCCCTTGACGTAAACGACATCAAATGAATTTAAATGTTCCTTTAATATATTTTTAATTTCTAAATATTCTATAAATCTATCATCACAGTCAAGACCATAGCATTTTATTGAATTTATTTTGCTTTTCAACATCACAATTTAACTCCTCGAACGAATAAAGTGCTTTAAACATAAACAGGATCGGTATCAGTGACCCTTCAGCTATCAAAGAAAATTCTTTCAAGAAATATTGATTATTATTTGTAACAATAAATTGTAAATCAACTAATGCTTTCCTGATGCTCATTTTATTTTTTACTAGAATAAAATAAGCTAACAGCCTTTTATTTATACCTGTTTCCACCAATCAAGGTGAGCTACCTGTATATTGTACAGGCCGGAAGAAATTTTATCTGAACCTCACCAGGATCCGAACCAAATACCATTAAAAAAAGATCCTAGTTTTCTTTTCTGAAGTACTAAATTTTTAACCCTTATAGCGGTTTAAACATATTTAAATAAAATTAAATGTAAGTGAAAAAATACATTTATTCATTCTTTTTGCGTTATTAGCTAATGGCATCCTTTAAAAGTTTAAGGTATCGCAGGCGCCCTCGAGTTTACCAGGCCCTCAGCCGCCATCGACATTCGGGAGCGTTACTGGACCTCCGAAAATCGACGGACCGTTTCCGAACCTCCGGAGAGAAAATATCTGCATTGCTAACAAACAATGCCAAAAAATACAGAAATTTTCGAAGAAAGGCTCTGAACATTTTTTTTATTATAAAATAAAAACAATTTATATTTAAAAAATAAAATTTCATTTACTTAAAAAATATTTTTTGTGAATTAATATTTACTATTGGAATAAGCTCAAATAAAGCCATATTCCATCTTTCCTAGTCTCGTCACAAGAATTTAAAAAGAAAACTTGTTTTATTCAATTCTTCCAAGTCTTTGTCATTCGTTATTCTTTTTGAAAAGCTATCTGGCATATAAAAAAATTTTATTTTATTTTTTTATTTTAATTTCTTTATTCTCTTTTCTTAATACTACATAACAATATTATATAATTAAAAAAAAAAATAAAAAATAAAAATATACAATTCATACTATAACATACATATATAATAAGGTAACACAGTAAAAATTTAAAATATAATTTTTCTCAAAAAATTAGAGAACAGTTTAAAACACTCTGTATTGTATTATCTAATAGTGTTGAGTGCTAACTAACAAACACATTTGATGAGTTCAACACATTATACAAAGCACTAGTTAACTATAATTCACAAACTAATCCTAGATCCTAACGAAATATGGAAGTTTTTTATCCATGAAAACCGTCTAGATAAACCTATGAAATTGGTTTTATATCGCCATTTTATAAATCCATTGGAAATGAAGAATTATTAAACGAGCTGAAATATTTAAATATCGATTGCACGGAGGTTAAAACTATCCACATTAAAAACCCGCATTTCTATAATCAACAGAATTTTTTAATTTGTATAAAAAAAACACCATAAAATTAAATGATATACGCACAAAAGTCAAAGCTATATTTAATAGAATTGTAAAAAGCGAATTTTACACAAAAAAACAAGAGGAGACACATGGTCATGGTGCAGCCCATTGCCATTTAAATACATTAAAACACAATACTAGTAATTTCCCAGAACGAAACAAAGCAACTGAACAACAGCAACTAAAATGTGCAAATTGCAAAGGAGAACATAAAGCTACATTTCACGATGGTCCGGAACGTTTAAAATACAATCAGATCATGCAATTCGTTAGAGAAAGAAATAAAAACAACAAAAACATTATCAGCAGCAATTCTCTCAGCGTAGTCAATTCAATGCATATGACGCTAATCTATTTCCAAGCACAGCACTTGAAACTACTAGAAACTGTCATAGGAAAAGCGATAACAGCAACCAAAGCAAATCACTGGCAGCTACAAAATACTCTCACGTTATCAGGCAAAACGACAACTACAATCAAAGCAATCAAAACACTCTCTCTTTTGCAGGTATTGCAAAAAACAACAATTATGTTAATTTAAATAGTAGTTTAGTAAATGGTAATAATTTTGTATCAACTAACACAAATAGTAGAGTAGAAAAAGAAAATAACTTATTCTAACTCTCAGAATTAATGTCTATCTCACAAGAAAACACGTTTAATTAATTGTCATACTAAAATCGACCAATTTAATGCCTTAACAGAAATAGCTTTGAAATATTTGTTTAAAAATGTTAATTAATCATAACAGTTTACATATATTAGTTTGGAATGCTAGAAGCATCAACAATAAAAAAATATAATTTTTCAATATCTTAAGAAATTATAATATTGATATCGCAATTATAATAGAAACCTGGTTAAAAGAGAAACAGTTGCATGATACATTATATAGCATTTATGTATGCATCAGAAAAGACAGAAAAGCTGGTGGCGTTGCGATATATGCTAAAAAATGTATCAGATACAAATTAGTACCAAACTTAGCAACAAAAATTTTTGAAACTGTCTCACTTAAACTTGAACTAAACTCAAAAGAAATCCTTTTAACAGGTGCTTATTTTGAGGGTGGAAATAAGGAAAAGTTGAGCAAGTTTAAATACGATTTAAATCTGGTTAATAATTTGCCAAATAAATATATTGTTGCAGGAAATTTTAACTGCAGACATATTTCTTGAAACTGTTTAAAAAATAACATTTGGGGAAAACTTTTAAATCAAAAACGGTATCATAGCAATTTTAAATTTCTTTTTCCAGTAACACCAACTTACATTCCAGCTGCAGCTAACCAAAACTCTTCCACACTAGACTTGATTTTGACTAACTTAGAAAATTACTTAAGTGACCCGATTACAATAAATGAATTAAATTCGGACCATCTACCGGTTATATTTAATATTAAAGATACCTCAATTCACAAATCTCAGCCAAAATTATTGTTAAAAGAACAAACTGGAAAAAGTTCAATAAATACCTAAATAATTTATTATATAAATTTAACTGGGTTAATATGAACTCAAAAATTTCAATAGACACAGCGGTAGAAAATTTCTATAAATGTCTCACAGATACTATTCCCAAACTGGTTCCAAAAACAAATATTAGAAACAAGACCCAATTAACCCAAATTCCAGACTTCTTAAAGTATTTAATTGGTATAAGAAATTCAGAGCGGCGTAAATGGCAACGTACCAGAGATTACAGGCACAAAAATATATACAATTATTACAATCGTGTAATCAAGCTAGAAATGATGGAAATTGCAAATTCTGAATGGAATAATACGCTATCTTCACTAAATAGAGCAAGTAAACCCTTCTGGAATCTAACCAAAGTGCTTAAAAAAAGAAGATCGAAAATGCCGGCTTTCTTCTTAGAAAATCGGTTATTAACGACCGAAATCAAAAAAGTAAATGCATTAGCAAATTATTTCCCGAACCAAAATACACTTCATGTTAATAATAGCAATATTTCAACTGCAGACTCAGTAAAACGCTCTAAAATATTATTAAATTCATAAAACTTTGTCTTCGAATCTGAAATTTCGGTTAATGAAATTCAAATTATATTAAAACAAATCAAAAATAGAAAAGCGCCAGGGGAAGATAAAATTCCAAATATTATACTTAAGAATTTGTCCAAGACAAGTTTAGACTTTTTAAGTTAGCTTAGAACCGGATTATTTTCCTGAAAAAAAATGGAAAGTGGCTACAGTAATATGAATACCCAAACCTGGAAAAGATTATTCTAAAATTTATTCATACCGGTGAATAAGTCTGCTAAATACTACCGGTTAAATTTTCGAAAAATTAATTAAAACGAGAATAATAAAGTTTTTGGAAGGGAAAAATATTATTCCGACAGAACAATTTGGGTTATTTCACTTCTGACCAATTATGTAGAATTAGTAGATAGATACGAAATGAAATTTGTAATCAAGAATCTGTAGGTATGATAGCGCTGGATATTGAAAAAGCTTTCGATTCTGTATAGCACAATGCTCTCATTCATAAGCTAATGGAATTTAAATTTCCTATCTACATAACAAAAATAATTAACAGTTTTGTTCAAGATAGAACATTTTTTGTTAAAATTGGTTCTGCTATATCAGATGAGAAAAATATTGCTCTTGGCATTTCTCAAGGTTCCTCATTATCGCCGATTCTATACAATATTTTTAGTTCAGTTATACCCAAGCCTACAAATTGTGTGTTAGGGTTACATGCTGATGATACAGCGTTGTTAACTTCATCAAAATCACCTGAAGATATAATTAAAAATCTCGAATCTCGAAAAATCCATTCAAGATTACTACCTTCAGTGGAATATTAAAGTTAATGGTGAATAAACAAAAGCCGTTTTCTTTACAAAAAAAAGAAAGCTCAGTTTTTTACCAAACCGAAATTTAAATTTGGATAATAAACAAATAACTTGGGAAAATAACCATATTAAGTATCTGGAAGGTCTTTTGGATAAAAAATTATCATTCAAAACACACATTCTCGTAGAGAAAATTAACAAATATATACGAATTTTATATTCCTTAATTAATAAAAAATCTAGGTTAAAAGAAGTTAACAAATTTTTACTATTTAAAAATATTTTTCAAAGCATCATATTGTACGGATTTTCAGTATGGCAAAATGCTGCCAAAAGTAATTTAGAATTTCTACAAAGAAAACAAAACACCATTTTGAAACTGGTATTTAATAAACCACGTTGGTTCTCTACAAAAAAGCTACACGAGTTAGAGCATATCAATACCATTTCGGAGGAGATTGAAAAATTAAATATAACATTCCAAAATAGTTGTAGATGCGCAGAAAATCGGCTTATAAATGTGATTTTAGATTAACATATAAGTTTAGTTTTAGTTCCTGTAAGTTAGTTAAAATTTTATAAAATACATGATCAATAAGGTTTTTCTTGCCATTTTCCTTAAAATTATTTAATTTTCTTTTAAAGAATATGTTTGTCAATATAGGCTACATAGTTCTATAATAAGTGTAAACATATGATTGTAAACCATAATTAGCCCTAACTAGTTAAATTTTTTTACAATTTCTAACAAATCGTTTTAATACGAAAAATTATTCTGAATATCGAAGACTTTGTTTTCAAACAACATAATTTTTGTTTTTGACGGTTTAGAATTAAACGATGTTTTGTCAGGCAAACCTCAATAATATGCAGATCGTGGCGAATCGAATTGGCAATTCCACTTTGGTTATTATCTGCATATTTTAAGACCGCGTCATCTGCGTATAGCTGAATTTTGCTCTTTAATTCAAGTTGTCTTAGATCATCAATGTAAAGCTTAAATAGAAGAGGCCCTAAAATTGAACCCTGTGGTACACCTTTAGAAATTGTTTTTCCTGCACTCAGAGAATTGTTAATGCGTACCATTGGCGTGCGAGCCTTGAGGTATGATTTGAAAAAATTTAATTGATTTGTTGAAAAATTTAAGTTTGATAATATCCGAAGTAAAAACTCGTGATCAACACAGTCAAAAGCCTTCTTGATATCCAGAAAAACACAACTGACATATTTCCCATTATCTATATTTTTTGAAATAAAATTGTTTAAGTCAAGACACGCCGCTGTTTATTTGAATTTTGCTCGAACCCATATTGCCTTTCACCTAGAATTTGATTGTTGGTTAGAAAAGTATTAAGTCTATTTTTAATTATATTTTCCAAAATTTTGGAAAAGGCAGGAAGGATTAAAATGCGCCGGTAATTCGAGCAGTCAGTTACCAAACCATTTTTAAAGATAGGGGTTACAATAGCAGTTTTTAGAGAACTAGGAAAAGAATGAGTTAGAAAGCCTCTATTTGTGAATTTTACAAGAAGGGGAGTCAGATGAACTGCAAATTTTTGTATGCATTTGGTAGATATATTGTCACAACCCGTAGCAGCTGCCGAATTGAGCGATTTAATAACTGCATTTACTTCTTAATTGAAAATTATTGAAAATATTCCTGCGGAATTGGTTTATGTACTGAACATCGATTGTGTTTAACGAGTTATTACCATCATTTAACACATTTATAAAATAATTATTAAAAGCCGTAGTGATTTCCATTTTCTCTTCAATGACCTTGTTATTGCAATTTATCACTTTGATAGGTTTACTTAAGCCTGAATTGTCCGTATTGAACATTATTTTTTTGTAGCATACGCAATTTTTTACTATTTGAAGTATTGTTAAGGATTTCATTTGAAAAAAAAAATTTTTTTGACTCAATTATTAGTGCTTTAACTTTATTTTTATAATTTTTGTAGAGAAAATCAATATGGGCATCATCTGGATATTTCCTTTTGTATTTAAAGAACGAATCTCTTACTTTTATCTCACTAAGTATTTCGTCAGTAATCCACTCTCTTTTATTTACCTTTTTTCTTATAAGAATACGCTGAGTATTGTGAGTAATTGTTTCTGTAAGTTTATTTATCACGGAATTGAAGTTATCATGAGAATTTAAGTTATTCCAAAAATTAATGTTATCAATGTTATCATAATTTAAAACTGTTTTCATAAAATTAATTCCCTCAGTAACCGGTTTTTTATCAATACTTATAAAAAACATTTGATGATCTAAAAGGAGTATTTTTTTTCTATCATATCAGATATCAAATGATCAATAATAGTTTTTGAGGTCCTTCCGAAGTCCGAACCTAGTAGAGAATTGCTCAGAGATTCTATTATAAATTAAAAACCCATTAGTTAACAGTGTATTTGTATATGCAATAATATCTGAATTATCTATTTGTAATATATTTAGATTAATATCTCACACAATGAATGATTTCTTAAATTGAAAAGTGATTTCGTCTAATTTATTAATAAATGAATCAAAACGAGTTTCGTGTGATCTGCATATTCCAAATATATTAATATTTTGTTTCACTAGTTTCACTCCTAAAATATTACTTTTTTCAAATTCTTCCTCTCAAATTTGATAGATATGAAAGTTTTCTTTAACAAAAATAGCAACCCCACCGCATGCCCTATCTGTATTGGAAAAATAGGCATTAAAGCCTTGAATATTAAGAAATTTATTTTTCCGAACTATGTATCCAAATTTCAGTAAGTACGATAATATATATGTCAGTTTTGAAACTATCAATTAACATTTCCAGGTTGTACAATTTATTTCTTAAGCTTTGAATATTCAAATAAATTATGTTAAAATTGTTTTTAAATTTTAAATTTGTTTCGTTAAAATCAAGACTTATGGAATAATTTATGTTTAATAAATCTTTAAAATTTACGATATTGTTTGCCATTATTTAAAGGAGAAAAAAACAAGTAAGTTTAAAAATTTATTAAAAATAAAATTTAAGGACTGTAAAAATATTTTCTAGTATGGTTTGAACTTTGTCACATATTTTAATTAATGCATAAAAGAAAGCGTGACAGAATGACAAATAAATAAATAAATAAATAAACCGACACCGACGAGTTAATATAAAAGCATATAATAAACCTCTTATTGAAAGGTTATTTTAGAATACTTCTATTTTCAGCAATCAGATTTCTAATTCTTAACAAACTTTTAAGAAAAAAAATATTTGACTTGAATGAAAAAAGTGCAATATTATTGAATTTGTGATGCATAAATAATATTTTTGTACATAAATTTTGTGAATTGCATGAAAATTATTTTGTACATTTATTATAAATTTTAAAAATCTAGCCTTAAATTTTATTCTTAAAAAAATTTCAAAAATACATACCTACATATGTATATTGTACTTGTTTTTTACTGGTTTACAATTTAATTCAATTTTTAAAATAAAAATACAAACCATTTTTCATATTATATTACATACCTTAATGGAAGCGAGGAATTTTTATTAGAATAATTACGAATACTCATTCCAATAATAGCAAATTTTTATATACCTAAAATGGACACATTTTTTAGCTTTTATTTTTACAAAATGTACTTTCATACACAATTTTTCTGTACTCAAAAAGCCTCATACAATTTTCTATGTACATCATATATCTAATACTAGCTAATACTTACATATTATAGGGTGTTCAAAATTGAGGTATCATTTTAATTTTAATAAAAAAAGACTTTTTTTTTTGAAATATTAAATATATTTTTATTTTAATTTATTACAAATAGGTTCTGTAATGAAAATGTTATGTCGGTATATAGGTTAATAATGAAAAATTATGTCGGCCAAGTGGCCCCCTCTACTACTTCGGCAGGCTTCCAATCTTTTACCAAAATTCTGAATCACGTTGTTCAATTAACTGTTCTCAATGGTTGAAATCTGCTCGATAATGTTGTTTTTAAGCTCTTGAATTGTTGTGGGATTATTGCTGTACACTTTCGATTTCACAAAACCCCACAAAAAAAAATCCAACGGTGTCAAATCGCACGATCTTGGTGGCCACATCACTCCTCTTCTACGAGAAATAATGCGATCTTCGAACTTTTCCTTCAAAAGATCCATTGTTTTTCTTGCTATGTGGCAAGTGGCGCCGTCCTGTTGAAACCACATATGTTCTTCGTCCAAATCATCAATTTCCCGCCACAAAAAGCTTCGGATCATCTCCCTGTAGCGATTTCTATTGACCGTAATCGCATTTCCATTTGCGTTTTCAAAAAAATATGGTCCGATGATTCCTCCTGACCACAAACCACACCAAACCGTAACCTTTTGTGGATGTACTGGTTGCTCTAAGATAACCCTTGGATTCTCTTCACCCCAAATGTGGCAATTCTGTTTATTGAAGTAGCCATTGAGCTGGAAATGAGCTTCGTCGGTCAAGATTATTTTGTTAAAAAAATTCTCATTTTCTTCTTGTTTTTCGATTGCCCAAGAAACGAATTGCCGACGTAATGCATGGTCAGTTTGTTTTAATTCTTGCGCCAGCTGGATCTTATAAGCCTTTAAATGGAGATCACGATGCAAAATGTTGAATAATGTGGATGGTTTGATGTTTAATTGCTGCGAACGATGACGAATGGAAGTTTTTGGATCTTCTTCAACACTTCTGCTCACAGCTGCTACATTCTCGGTTGAACGGCCACTACGTTGATAAATGTTGCCTCTGTTATCAAGAACAGATCCAGTTTCTAGAAATTTATCAACCATCAGCTTGATGGCACGATTTGTTGGAGCATTTTCTCTACCAAATTTTGGTCGAAATTTCCTAATTACATCTTGAAAACTTTTACCATTTTCAAAAAATGTTGTAATAACAAAAACACGTTGTTCCTTCGTGTAACGTTCCATATTAACTAACCGGAATGTATTTAGAATATACCTAAAGAAACCTCGTATAAAATATATATTCACATTCATTCTTTACACAAAACAGAAAAAAAAAGAAACATAACAAAACAAAAAATACCTAGATAAATACTTAACATTACATAGCTAAATGTAAATACATATGTATCTATACTATTCATATCAAACTACATGTATAGCAATAGTGTATATTGTATAGAAACATAAAAAACAAAATAAAACAAAAATACGTATAGCCATAGATTATAAATACCTAACACTGTAGCTATATAAATACATATGTAGGTACATTTTTATATCATTCATATTTAAATTTCAAACTATATGTATAGCAACCGTATATATTGTATAGAAACATAAAAAAGAAAATAAAACAAAAAATACGTATAGCTATAGATACCTAACACTACGTAGCTCTATAAATACATTTGTATAATGTATATCATTCATATTCAAATTTCAAACTATATGTATAGCAATAGCATATATTGTATAGAAACATAAACTTCAGAAAAAAAAAAGAGAAAAGGAGGAAAACAAAGGCTCATATATTAACAAGGATGCAAACCCAAAACTTATTAAACATATAATCTTATATAATACAAAAATGAATATAACATTATTATACCAGATTATACTTATAACTTATAACTTGTTAATTAATTTAGCCAAGACACATACCTTGCCGTACTTTAATTTATAACGTAAATTATAAAATAAAATAAACTCATAGAAAAGGTATAACAACAGTTCATGAATTGATAAATTAAGAACTTGATTATATTGATTTTATATATTTCGAAAGTAAGTTCTTGAAGCATTTTATCAGCTGTTTACTTATTAATAAATTAAGACTATTATATATTTCGAAATATTTATATATTTTAAAGTAAATGACTATATAGGTAAGTACCATGTGGTTTACCAAAAATAGTAAATAAATAATTAAAATCAAAAAAGAGTTTGTAGGTTTTTAAATATGAATAAACTATAGAAACAAAATAATAATAAAAAATAGTGAATACGAAAAAACTAAAAAGTGATATTAAAGACATAACTAGTGAAATCGTATAATTTAATTTAAATTTAAAAAATATTTGTGTTATCAATATCAAAAATATTAAAGGGTAGTTTAAGATAAAAATTATAATTCGTAAATAAAATATAATCGTATAACAACTAATAATAAAATATGATTTTAATAAATAATTAAATCAAGTGGTAAATAAGTTAGTGCATATAATAAATAATATAACAAAAATTAGAAAATTTATTTTTGAGATAGTTCTAATTTTAGCGCTGATTACATTATCTGATTAGTATTATCTTTTCTAAAGAATAAATGTAGCAAGGTTTAGCAAAGGTGTTAGTAAATGTAGCAAGGTTTAACAAAGGTGCAAAGGTAGTAATAATATTATTGTTAATAAAATTGAGATCATTGTAACTTTGAATACTAAAACCCTTCGATGTATCTGATTTTCTGATGTAAATAACATTATTTTTAATCCACAAATATTTCCAGCCACTGGTAATCTTAATTTGCCATGCTTCGTGATACAGCTTAGTTGCAGCTTTGTGACGTGCTCTCGAAAAACAATTTCGTGGTTACCACTTACCTCCAAACCTAGTTTGGAAGTAAACAAATGTTTGAAGTTTTTTTTTTAGACATCACCTTCGCTTTAGCTGAATCATCTCCGTTTTCAAACTTAACAGGTATAACGTTGTATTATTTCTAGAATTTGTATCATTTTTTATTGAAGGTTGCAGTTCGGTTACACTTTCTATATCATCCACGGTGATACTGGCCTGTAGGTGACTACCCATTTTCAATATTGCTTCTGTTGGATTATTTATTTTTGGAAGTCCAGCGATTACGATGTGGTTTCTGTTTTCAAATCGCTTTTTCTCATCCAAAAGGTACTCCATGTGGTAAATTTTGTTCTTCATTAAATTTCACTTATTTTCGAATTCTTTAATTTTATTATTGGCCCACATCCGAAAGGGAAAGGGCCCATCACTTTGCAAAGGCATTGCATGTCCTTGTAAAGTTTAAATAAATAAAATAATTTTATTATGCAAAAATAAGTTTTCGCCTAAAATTTCTGCATTTTTTTTAGAAGATCATCGATCTGATTACTTAGGAACGCCTGTGATTTATGTACCTCGGTCAACACTGATACGAGTTGGTTTACGCATATGGCCAAGGAATGTACCGTACACTAGCCAGAAATCAATTTGCACAGCTCTGGGTTCCTTTCTCATTAGGAAAAAGATCCATCGATGAGCCAGGTGCAGGCTTATCATCACCAACAACAATGAACGATTAATTGGATTGCGCTGTACACTTGCGGCATTTCCAAGATGCCGAGCCAGCTTCAACAGCTCTAAACACTTCTTCCGCCACAGATGCATACTTAATGTGAAAGAAATACCGACATTCACCGCTACATTGTATGCCTTTGGTTTTACCATAGAAGTTTCTTTTATATTCCCAACATTGCTTTGCCATTATGATCGTATGATTAATTAATTTTAATTTTGTTAAATATTTTTATTTATATTTTGATTTTATTTATAAACTTTTATATATATAATTTTATCTTTAATTTTTAGGATCAAGAAAAAAAAAAAAATGTTTTTCTTTAATACTTCTGTATAGTAGTGAAGCTGGTCTCTCTGATTATTATTGTATTCTTTAAGATTTATTTATTTTATTATTTATTTCTTCAGTTTGGTATTTGTTAAAATGTTTTTTAATATAGTCTTGATTTTACTATAAGTATACCTACTATTGTATTTTTAATGGACTTTTCAAGTATGTAATTACTGTTATTCGTTTTATATTATTGTAAAAATTTGAATGTAATGATTATTATTATATTAAAAAATTACTAGTATTAAATTTTATTATGATAGTGTTTAGTAGTTAGAATTAATGTTATTTGGTATTTGTTTAAATTAAACTTTATGTATTATTAATATATTAAAAAATTACTAGTATTAAGTTTTATTATGATAGTAGGTAGTTTAGTAGTTAGAATTAATGTTATTTGGTATTTGTTTAACTTAAACTTTATGTATCAGTTTTTTTTTTCTTTTTTTTATTTATTTAAATTGCTAGTATTAAGTTTTATTATGATAGTAGTTTAGTAGTTGGAATTAATGTTATTTGGTATTTGTTTAACTTAAACTTTATGTATTAGTTTTTTTTTATTTTTTTTTAGTATATTTATTAAATCGATTATATTTTCTAAGATTAACTCATTTAGTATTAGTTAAAATATTTTTTTTTTCTTTCAGTTTTTTTTTCCTGTTTTCATTTGCAATAATTGATAGTATTGGAATTTTATTGGAATTTTATTCCAATTTAATTGGAATTTAAAAAAAAAATTTGTTTTTTCGAAAAAAAAAAAAAAAATTTTATATGATTTACTATTAGTTAAAAAATATGTTTTTTTTATTTTTTATTTGTTTTTTCCATATATTAATTGTTTGTATATTGGAACATTTGCACTATTAACTCTTGATATTGTTTTGTTTTTTTTATTATTTTTTTTGTTCTTTTTCTTTTAGAACGAAAAAGTGTATATTATACCAAAATAAAGGTTTAATTATTTAATTTTTTTTCCTCTCCAAACACGTCTGCACCCGTTGAATGTTGAATGTTAATCATAATAATATTTAATAAAATTTTTTAATACCTAGTTAACATTTAGGATAGTTATATATTAATTAGAAAATTTGAATAAATATGTACAAAAAATTATTTAATTTAGTTATTAGAATTTAATATTATAAATCAAAGAAGTTACGCATTTCTTACTCTCATGTTTCTAGGTATACGGGGATCACAAATTTCAAATAATAAGAAATTATTATAAAAATTTCTTAATTTCTAACTTGTTCTTCAATAAAAAGTTTTTCCTCCTTTTCAACTCGAATAAATTTAAAGTCTTTTGCAGTCCATACTCCGAATAAACAAAATTCCTTTTTGTTATATGTAATTGACCTTGAATTTGATAAAAGTAATAATGTGTTCTTTTAATTTTTATACAGTCTTTTTCTTTGTTATATTTTGCATTGAATAACATCGAATATATTTTTTTAATCATCGAAATCAATTCAAATTGAAAACGTGATTTTAAATTTATGACCTTCCTAATTATCATTTTGACTAATCATTTACAAATTTTCATTAGTATTATAATTTATCATGCAATATAATAATAATAAGAAAAGTACATGGGTTTTAAGACTAGGTATAAATGCATTTTTTTTGTAGTTTAAATTAAATTTTTTTAAATCAATGGTTTTTGAATACTTGTAATATTATTTTTTTAATAAGAAAAATTTATATCTTTTGAGAGTTTCGAAATTTTGAAAATATTCAGGATTATCAATTTTAAGTTTTACGTTTTTCTTTAAGTATTTTGTCATTGGTTTAGCGACCTTGGAGTAGTCCTTAATAAATTTTCTGTAGTATCCTGATAGTCCCAGAAATTGTTTAATTTGTTTTGGAGTTTTGGGATAAGGAACATTTTGCCGCATTAAATTTTTTTAGGATTTGGTCTTATTCCTTCTAAAGTCACAATGTGATCAAGAAACTCAGTTTTTTTTTTCATAAACTCCGATTTATCTAATTGAATCATTAATTTAGCTTCTTCGAGCCTTTTAAAATTTTTTTTTCAGCAAATCTATGTGTTCTTCAATAGCTGCTGGGAAGATGATGATGCCATCTAAATACATCAAAAAAAATTTTTTTATATAGTCTTTTAGAACGTGGTTCATTTACCGTTGGAAGGTATCTGGTGCTGTTTTAAGTCCAAACGGCACTCGAATAAATTCATAATGTCCATTCTCGAAAGTGAACGCGGTTTTGTGAATATCGCGTTCTCCAATTTCTATTTGGTGGAATTCTTTAGCAATGTCCAACGTTGTAAAATATTGGCCATACTAGATGTGGTATTTGTTCAATGTCATTTATTCAATGTGTTTTTAACAACTGGCTTACAACTTATATCCGCACTTACAACTAACTTAAGCTACCGACACACTTTACAGTGCTTCTTAAACTATTTAAGTATAACTGATATACTACAATTATAATTTATAACTAATATTCTACATCTCCCTTTTTTCATTCATTTTTTTTTTTTCTTTTTTACTATTTTTGTTTAATTATTCTCTAAATTACAATTTGTATTTCGAACAACCGTTCTTACAATTACTAATACCATAATCAACTTTAATCCACTTCAATATTTTTATTTTTATACTTATTTTACATTTCAAATTTCTTTTAACTTTTGCATAGCATTCAAAACTTTTATTCTATTTATCTATCCACTTCTTTTCTTTTCCTTTTTTTTTTTTTTTCTATTATTTATTATTTCATATTTTCAATTTAACAAAAAAAAAATTTAATTACATATTCTATTTACAAATTTAACACAAACAACAACAATGTCAAAGCTTGTTTCTACTTTAATACTTAGTATATATACGTGAATAATATGTTTGCAATAATTAGTAATCTTATTGTATATAAAACAGCTGTTATTATTTAAGAAATTTTTTTTTTTTTCACAATGTAATGACGATTGTTATCTATTTTTCTATTACCTAGAACAATATAGCAATATATAATATATTTTTTTATTTATTTATTTTTTTTTATTTTTTTATTTTTTTTTTATTTATGTATATACTTCACTCATATGCATGCATTTGAACAAGACATAGTCATACTAGATCGAATCACTATGTTATTCTCCTCCGAATTACATTTGAATTTCTTCTAAGAACTGTACCATTTTCAATTTCAATCCAATACGATCTTGGTGTACTGCAAACGTCCGCAATGTGTGCCTTAACCCATCCATTACTTGGGTCCTTAAACCATACTTTAGAAACTTCCTTTAGGGGTGTATTCCGATACTCCAGTAAGGCAACCCATAACTCGGTTTTGCTATTTATAATTTTTTTCATCAGATTTTTGGCAATTCCTACCGCTTTTTCAGCAAAACCATTAGCTTGCGAATATGTTAGACTTGTTGTTGTTAGTTTAATGTCAAACATATTGCAAACATTTCTAAACTTAAATGAATTAAATGGCATATTATCAGCCACGATTTCCATTGGAAGTCCATGAGTCGAGAAACAAATTTTTAGCTGTGACAACGCTGTCTCTGCTGTTTTATTATTTATTTTCATTATATCTAAAAATTTCGAATAGTAATCCGAAAGTAGTAAATAATACTTTTTTCCAAATTCACAAATGTCAATTGCTACCTTTTGAAAAGGTAGCCCTGAAACCGTATGTGACAACATGGGTTCGCGAGTATTTGAATTCCGATACCGTTGGCAAATTTCACAACTTGTTATTAAGTTTTCAATTTCGGAATTGAGTCCTGGCCAATAAATTAGCGAACGAGCTCTTAATTTCGTTTTCTCAATTCCTAAATGAGAATCATGAATTTTAGCTAAAACGAAATCTCTTAACTTTTTGGCACAACTGTCTTTTAAGAAAATGAAATCATCATCTACATACAAATCATTTTTCATTTATAATAAAATCTAAGGTTCTGGTCAATTTTAACTTTCGAATTTGGCCAACCCTCCATTATGTGTGTTTTTACTTTACATAATATATAGGATCTTTATCTGTCTCTTTTTTAAATAACTCTTTTTTTTTCGTCACTAATATTAAGAGAATGAACTACTTCATTTAATTCTTCTATTACTTTTGTTCCCTCATCTTTATTATAAAACCGAGACAGAAAATTTGCTATATATAAGTATTTTCCTGGAACGTATTGTATATTTATAATATACCTTGACAAACGCAACTTCATTCGTTGTAAGCGCGCTGAGGGTATGGTATAAATTTCTTTCTGCATTATGTTAATTAGTGGTTTATGATCACTTTTGACATTGATTGGGCGGCCATAAATATAATAATGGAATTTTTGGGCAGCAAACACTATTGCCAAAAATTCCTTTTCTATCTGTGCGTATCTTGTTTCTGCATCGCACAAACTACGAGACGCGAATGCTACTGGGTGGTCCTCCTGTAAAAGGTAACAACCCAGCCCTGATTTTGATGCGTCACATTCAATAGTCACTTCCTTGTTTTTATCAAATGTTTTTAACACGGGCGAATTACAAATAATATTCTTAATTGATTCTAAACAACGGTCATGACAAGGCAACCACTGGAATAGCACTTTATTTTTTAACAATTCCCGGAGAGGTGTTGAAATATCAGAAAGGGTTGGAATGTAATTTCTTACATAATTAATCATTCCTAATAGTTTTTGTAATCCCTTTTTATCTTTGAGAGCTTCTATTTTCTGAATGGCTACTATTCTATCAGGGTCACACGACACACCTGCGTCTGAAATAACATGGCCTAAATACTTCACTTGTGGCACGCGGTATTGAAGTTTATTCACATTAAATTTTATATTTAATTTGTGGCTCTTTCCATTACTCTTTTTAAAATTTTATCATGTTCTTCTACCGTAGCGGCAGAAATTAACACGTCATCGATATACACAACAACACCAGGTATATCAGCGAAATTGTTTTCGTTATATTTTTGAAACACTTCGGGCGCAATTTTTATGCCAAAGGGAAGGTGAAGAAATCTGTAACATCCAAATGGTGTTATGAAAGTACATAACTTACTGGAGGTTTCATTTAATTTTATTTGCCAATAGCTCTCTTTTAAATTCAAAACTGTAAAAACTTTATCATTATTTAATTTTTTTGATAATTGCTCAAATGTAGGGATTGGATGAATTTCATGTTTAATATATTTATTCAAATCTTGTGGATCTAGACATAATCGAAGTGACCTGTCTTTTTTTTCTACGATAACTAAATTTAACACCCATTCGTTAGGCTCATTCGCTTTTTCAATAATTCCTCTATCTAATTTTCTGAAACCATGAATCTGAATCTCTACTATTTAAATTATTACTTACCGTGTCAATACTTAAAATTACTTCATCATCGACCCATCTTATTGCTTTAACCTGCTTAAAATTACACGCAACAGCATAGTGATTCGGTCTACCACAGTTCTTGCAGTTCTTTCCAAATGCAGGACATTTTCCATAAACATGATTTAATTTACAAAATTTGCAATTTATTCATTTGCTAATACAATCTGAAAAATTATTTGAATAATTTGTTTTAATTTTGTTTCCACTATAATTTGACATAATTTTATTTTTAAATGATCTGTTATTGCTTGTTTTATTTTTATTACAATTATTTACATTATCTTTCTTATTGTAATTTTCATTTGAATTCAAATACTTATCTTTGTTTGATTTTCCATTTATTACAGCATCCACTGTTGACCCAGCTGGCAATTGTTGCATGTCACGCGATTGTTTGTATGTGACCTCACACGCTCTGCGTATGTCTACTGCTTTGTTTAAATTTAGATTTTCAGTTTCTAACATTCTTGTCTGAAGATCTTTATCTTGCACACTCACCACAATGCGATCTCTTAACATTCGGTCCTGCTGTTCACCATAACCGCAATTCACAATTATTTTCTTTAAGTTCAAATAAAAATTATCGAATGCTTCATGAAGTCTTTGGCTTCTACTTTGAAATCGAAATGCTTCATAGACTTCGTTTTTTTTGGCACGCAAAAAGAATTAAATGATTTAATTACATCTTCATACTTTGACTTCTGCTCTTCAGGCAAACCAAATGAATTATGTGTTTCTAACGCTTCGGGGCCAATAGCGTTCAGAAACATTGCAATCTGAACCGCTTCCGATTTTTTATTTAATTCCATAGCCGAATAGAATATATCATAATTCTGTTTAAACATCCGCCATTTTTCTGACAAATTTCCATCCAGAACCAATTTCTCGACCTTTCTCACACAATCCATTTTTCCAATCTTTACAATTATCGTTCTCTGCTTCGGCGGTCTACCACGAGAATTTTTAGTGGCTCTTTCTACTTTATATTTGCTTACTATCGTCATTAACTTTTTTTTTTTTTTTAAGATTCTTTTTTGGTCCGCAGCGCCATGTGGTATTTGTTCAATGTCATTTATTCAATGTGTTTTTAACAACTGACTTACAACTTATATCTGCACTTAAAACTAACTTAAGCTACCGACACACTTTACAGTGCTTCTTAAACTATTTAAGTATAACTGATATACTACAATTATAATTTATAACTAATATACTACAATCTTCCCAATTTACTTAGAATGTCATCTATATTTGATAATGGGTGTCTATCATACAAAGTAATTGCTAGGCCTAATAATGTCCTTGTCCAACATCTCGTTAATTTGTCTTTGTACTTCCTTTTTCTGAATTTGAGGGTATCTATAAGACTTAGTGAATATTGGAGCGTCATTGATAGTAGAATACGATGTTTGATAGCGTTTGTGAAAGATAAATTTAAGTTTTCGTTATAGAAGAGATGCGAGTATTGTTTTA
This sequence comes from Poecilobothrus nobilitatus, assembly GCA_947095535.1. NCBI lineage: Eukaryota > Metazoa > Arthropoda > Insecta > Diptera > Dolichopodidae > Poecilobothrus > Poecilobothrus nobilitatus. The sequence goes on along the minus strand of OX352772.1, from coordinate 160,792,151 downwards.
TAACTTTTGATAAATTCATTTTTTCAAAGTTAGATAAATGTTCATTACGAATTTCGTTAAATACATTAAATTTGTTATCAGTTTCAGAAATTATATTAAAGTTATTATGGTTCACAATATCAGTTTGTAATGGTGAAAAGGTTATAGATTTATTACCGCTATTAAGTATGCTTACTTTTACAACGACTGTATAGTTCTGTACTTCATGTACTCGTTTTTGTAATGTGATTTCGCCATCTGAGAATTCCTTTCCTGCAGATAAGCGAGACCATTCTTTTGAAGTACTGGTGTAGTATATCTTGACCTGTTTATAAAATTATTTCCACAATTATTAATCACCAAAATATAAATTCTTTTTAATATAAATTCACGTACTAAAAGCAAACTAAAAATATAAATGTTGACATAACATTTTCGTTAGGTCAAACTTTCAAGTGGAAACATCTGTTTATAATTTTGTATGATAGCAAGTGCATTTTGGGTTATATGGTACAAATATAGTATTTTATAAAGTAATGTAATTAAATTACATTCTTTTTGTTTTATTGATATTTTTGGGAATGTAATGTTAATAGTAAATGATAATTATTCATATATTTTGGTTAATGTTTTTGGTCAATAATTTTTATATGATTAACATAATAATATTTATAGAACTAGGTCAGTAAATATTGTAATGGATTCTCTTAACCTAAATAGATTTCTAAGTACTAAGCAATAAATTAATATAATTTATTGTCTTAGATTAATTTGTATGAATTTGGAAGAACCCAAATTAGTATATAAGAACCAATATTTTTTAAATAAAATCAGAGTTACTCATACTCGAAAAGAATGAAGTAATCTTTATTTTTATTCTATCCTACAGTACATTTGCTGGATATTATATTTTAATTATTTTATTTTGGTGCAATCATGCTATATATATATATTTGCGCGATTAGCCGCCATAATATAACAAAAATATAAAAATAATAAAATATAGTTAAGTTGGCAGTTGCTGCCTGTTGACCAGCAAATTCTTCTTGCTATAAAAAAATAAGAAGAAGCTTTTGCTTTCGTAATTTAGTGAGCATCTAAGCTATGCTCACTATCTAACAGAATCAGGAGCGTTAGGAAATTTTAATAGATACAAAACATATTACACTGCTACAGTTAATTCATATTCATCTTTTTGAGTAATATTATATTTTGTTTCTTCATTTTTATTTTCAAATAAATTTCATTATAAAGTGTGGTTAAAAGTTGTTGACCTAAGTCGATTTTAGTTTTTAATGGCATTAATATATCATTGCCTATTAACCCGTCATAATTGTCATGAAAAGGAAAGACATACATTTCAACCTTCTTTGTTGAGTCTCCCAATTCTTTAAAAAGAGGTATAACTGCTTTATGAGTTATTTTTACATCTTGATTTATAGTTTTAATATTTATGGGGTTTTGAATAAGGGGTTTTAAGATTTATGGGGTTCTGTTAAATACATTGGATGACAAAGGTTAGGATTTATAATAGAGTGTGTTGCTCCGGGTTCAATTATAAACTTAAGTAGTCTGATATTGCCACTAACTAAGATATATGGTAATTGAAATTCGTGGCTGTTAAAAGAAAATTTGCTGGTAATTATGTTTTGTTAACACTTTTCTCTGTTTCTCTAATGTTTTTTTCCATTGGTTCAGATTGAGAAATTTGATTATTTCTGTTGTAATTGGTTGTAAAATTACTGTTATTTACAAATGGGTTGTTCATATGTGGGTAGTTGTTGTTGTTATTGGGATTATAATAGCTTGAATTTCGATTTTGAGAAGAATTCCATTGGCGTTTTCTATTGTTATTAATATTGTTATTTTGATTGTTCTTATTGAAGTTGTTGTTATTATTTTGGTTATTCCTATTAAAATTGTTATTATTTTGGTTGTTCCTATTAAAATTGTTAATATTTTGGTTGTTCCTATTAAAATTATTATTATTTTGGTTGTTCCTAATGAAGTTGTTATTATGAAGCTTTCTATAGTTTCTAGAATTATTGATAGCGTTATTATTGGTGCGATTATAGTTGTAATTGGTTTTGGTGATTGGTCACCAGAAAAGTTTTTATTGATATTAATAGAATTAACTTTGACCACTAAAGTTATTAAAGTTAATATGTGCATAGCATGCTTCATATAAAATATCAATAGCGGATTCAAGTGTTTTAGGGTCACGATAATATAGAATTGAACGAATTGGTTCAGGCATTTTGTTCTTAAAAATAGTTAGAGCAGAGTTTTTATTATTACTAATTGTTTGTTGAGCAACTGTTAAATTGGCTCCTAATTCTAAGCTAACTTTTATGTTTAATCTACTTAATATATGTTTGTTATATTAAAGGTGGTAGCTCTCGCGTCGCGTAATTTATAAAGTCGCGACGCGAAAATTGATTGAGATATTTTAGGGGGTCGAAAGTAAGACTTAATTGAGTTACAGTGATTTTAATTTTTATTATATTAATTACTTAAATTTTACTTTTATAAAGAAAACTATTACTAATTTTATATGTTGCAAGAAGGCTTTCTAATTGGTTTTTTAGAAACTTAACCTAATTGTTACTTATTGCTATTAATATAGTTTTAATAAAGGGGCGTCGGTAGCCTAGTGGGTAGGCGTGTGGCGTATTAAGCGAAGGAGTGTGGGTTCGATCCCTGCACAGGTCGTAATTGTTTTTTTTCTTTACATACCCCCCTTACGACAAAATATAATGTAAATATATAGTATATAATATAAACAAAATAAATAATACTAGTATATAATTTAATAATAGTATAAAAACCTATAATGGCCTTGGTAGCCGATGGTTCATAATATTGCATTACATTTATGTATGTAATATTAATATAAATAAATAATAAATAGTTTTAATATTTTCAAATTTCTAAATTATTGCTCACGTTAAAATTTTAAAGTTGTTTTTGATGGTATAAGTTGATCAGCTTCGGGTTAAAACAGGAACTTAAACAGCAACGAGATGTACAGGAACTAACATTTGTACAGGATAACAGGAACTTGACTTAACAGCATTCGCAAATCGCAACTTAACAGCCATATAGTTAATTTTTTTTTTTTTAATTTTATAATTTTATATATTTATTTAAGTTTTATATATTAATTTTTTTATTTTTTAATTTCATAATGTTAAATTAAATTTTTTTATATTATTCTTATTTTTCCCATGTACATGGATTGTAAAATGGGATTGTGTCTTCGTCGTCGCTATCGACAAACATTGCAATTAATTTATAATTTCAAATATATATATTTTTTCTTTTGATTTAATTTAACTTATTTTTCTTCCTTTTATTTTTAAATTTTTTTTTTGTTTTAAAACAAAATTTCTATTTTGTTTTTTGTATAAAATATAGTGTTTTTTGTATAAAAATATACAGTGTGTTAATTTTATTTTAAGCTTTTAGCACTTCGTTAGATAAAAGTTTTTTTTTTTTATTTGTTTTTTTATTTTTTTTTTGTAAAAATATTTTTAACACTTCATTTTTTAAAAAGTTTATTTTTTTATTTTAGAAAGTCTTTCACAAAATAAAAGAGTTTTTTACAAAAATGTTTGTTAGTTTGATGATGATTTCTTCTTTAAATTTTATAAAATAAAGCACTTAGCGCATCCAACCGACTGCGCCAGTTTTAGATTCGATTTTACTTATTTAAAAAAAAATACAAAATAATAATTTTTGTTTTAACACTTTTATTTTTCTTTTATACTTAACTTATATTGTACAATTTAATCAAAAACTAATTTCATAATTTTAAATATACTTTTATTTCTTAATTTAATTAATTTATATTTATTACTTAATACGGAGCTTCGGCGACTTTGAAATCCAGAACAGAACTTAATTTAATTCGTTTATTTCCTAATATTTATATTATAATTTTTGCTTACGGAAACTATTTGAAACATTATTTTGTGGGAACAATAAAAGTTCGATTAGTAGGAATTTTGTCTGTGTGAAAATAATTGTTTTTATAATAATGTTCCAGATGCTGAATTTGCCGGAACGTGTACATAGATTTATTGAAAGTAAATCTATGGGATAATAGTTTAGTTTTTTAGGAATATAGGTGTCGTATAAAATTAATTGAAAAGATATTATTTTGTGGGAACATTACAGATATTATTTTGTGGGAACATTTAAAATAAAATATTTAATTAGCAGGAATTTGTATATGGGAAAATAATTATGTTTTTATGATAATATTGCAAATGCTGAATTATATTTACTATAATGCTGAATAATTATTTACTTTTATTTACTTTTTCAAGAATATAGGTGTCGTATTAACATAATAAGAATTTTGTCTATGGGAAAGTAATAATATGTATTTCTATAATAATGTGCAACTGCTGAATTGACAAGAATGTTTTAGATTTATTTTTTTATTGAAAATAAATCTATGGGAAAATAATTATATTTAAAATAATGCTTTTTTATTGTTAGTGGCGGCATTACCGTTTATAACAGTTAATCTCTTTACAAACTTTGAAATAATAGTTCTTTAATCTAAGATTATTTGAATATTGCCGCCATTTTTTCCATAGTCTTTCTACGTATTTTTTCGACTAAGTCGGTCGTTAACCAGATTTTTAATCTTTTTAATTTACGCTTGGGTTGAACTATAGTAGTACATTTAAATAAATGATTATTTAAGATTTCATAAAATTTCGAAAAGGCTTCAGATGTATTGGTCTCTGAATATACTTCCTGCCAAGTTTCAAGACAAGACAATTGTTCATTTAATTTTACGTAGTTAAGTATTTTTTTAAGGTGAAGTTCTATATTATTTTCGGTTGGTTTTCTAAAGATATTATCAAATAAAATACCAGTCATTGAATGGTCCGATATGTTAAAATTGAAATGTAGAATTTCACAACACTCGATATTAATTTTTTTAAATCGCGCAAAAATATGATCTAAACACGAAGTAAAAATGGACCTGGTAGGTTCATTTATTACAAAAGTCAATCCATTTTCCGCGATAATTGACAAGTAAGAATCTAATAATTCGTTGACAGAAAGATTCCAAAGATTCGTTGACAGAATATTTTCAAATTGATCCAAAAAAGTATGAACATTGCAACCATGAAGTCTATAAAAACAAAAAAATGTGAACACTTCATTATTAATATCACAACAGATCTTAATAATGTCCGCCGAGAAAAGGTTATAATTAAATCAAATTCTAATTTAACAAAAGCTGCCACACCACCAGTGGAATAATTATTGTTAGTAGTAGCATAAAATTTGTAACCGGGAATATTATATTCATCAATTTCAAAATCATAAATCCAAATTTCAGATAATAAAATAATATCAGCTAAATTAGTAAAAGTGCCAAGGTGAGAATCGAGTATATCAAAGTTTTGTCTCAAACTTCTTACGTTTTGATGTACAACAAAAATCTATCATTCATCTCTCCAATTTCACTGATAGTACTTTTATTAAACAAATTTAAATTTTAACTATTTGTGGTAGTAGAAAAATTATTATTAATAAGATTATTTATAAAAAAAATTTTATTACTTTGCTTTTTAATGTTTTGATTTGTTCTTTCTGCTCACTTACTTTAGAGAGAAAATTACTGTTTATTGTTTTCAAATCCAATACAAAATTATTGTTTTCAAATCCAATCTACCTCACAAAAAACCACTTTTTGACCTCTTTTAGTATCTAGAAATCTCCACGATAGGAATTCATATGTTTTATTATACCCTACACCTAAAGTATAGGGTATATTAACTTTGGTATGGTGTTTGTAACCACCAAAAAGAAGCGAGTTAGATATGGACATGTATATATATTCTGAATCAGGATCACCTCCTGAGTCGATTTAACGATGTCCGTCCGTCCGTCCGTTCGCACGATAACTCAAAAACTAATAAAGCTATCTTGATGAAATTTATATAGTAGGTTACTAATTACGAAAGGAAGGCTAAGTTCGAAATAAATTTTGTATAATGATGTTCCTTCCCGTTCGATTTATGTCTCTGAGATTTAAGATGATTTGGTCCATGGGTTTGGATTTTGGAAGCTTCCGAACGAGCACTAGAGCATATTAGATTATCTCCAAAACCAATAAAGATATAACCTTTAAATTTGGCAGAGTGGTGTTCTTTCATGTTTTATTTAAGTTTCTGAAATTTGAGAAGATTTGGTTCATGGGTTCGGATCTTGGAAGCTTCCGAACGAGCTCTAGAGCAAACGAGTATATCTCCACCAAAGATAAAACCTTTATTTTTAGTACAAGAGTGTAATGTTATGTTTCCTTTTCTATAAAATTGGAAACTGACATTTGAAAGAATTTGGTCCATGGGTTTGGATTTTGGAAGCTTCCGAACGAGCCTCAGAGCAAATTAGATTATCTCCAAAACCAACAAAGATAGAACCTTTAAATTTTTTACAATGATGTTCCTTCCCGTTTGATTTATGTCTCTGAAATTTAAGAGGGTATGGTACATGGGTTTGGATTTTGGAAGCTTCCGAACGAGCCCCAGAGTAAACGAGTATATCTCCACAACCAACAAAGATATAACTTTTATTTTTAGTACAATATTTTTAGTTTTACGTTCCTGAAATTGGAGTTGAATAAGACAGAAAAGGGAAGAAGTTCAAGCAGCTGCCAAAAAAACTTATGGATTTTTAATTTAATTCGAATTATTCAGGTGTAGGGTATTAATAAGTCGGTTGCATCGACTTACTGTTACATTTACTTGTTTTTTACTAAAACATCTATAGTATTAAATGTTTCGTTATCACCTTTTTCTAATGCAATTAATTCTTGAACAAAATCCTAAATTAATATATTAAAAATTTTAAAAATAATAAAATATTAGAATATAAATAAAAAATAATAACTTACCATTTAACAAGTTAACAAAGAATATTGAATTTTAATTGAAACAAAGCTTAAACAAATAAATTCTAATAATTCCTAATTGTTCAAACAGATTTTTATTAGCGTGACCTTTTAAATCCATTCACTACGGTTATGGATTTTTTTATTAATTAAACATTTTTTTATTAATTAAATTATATAAAAACTAGAAATTTTTGATCAATTATTGTCTGAAAATTCTTATAAAAGCTGAATGAAACATTGTATTATGTAAATAGTCAAAGAATATTATGTCTATGATGCTGTTGATTAATATGTTAACATTGCATTTTATATTACATATTAATAAGAATTAATTTTGCAGGTGTTTTAATGAACTATTTTTGTAGTTAAAACAAAATTTTAAACATTAGTTAGATTATTGAAAAGCAAGTCTTAAATTTATTTTATTATAATGTTGAAAACTATGTTAAATAATTTGTTTCAATTAAAAGTCATTAGTCTTTGCTAACTTGGATATAAATAGGATGTGAACTTGAAGTCAATAATTTAAGCAATAAAAGACTTTGGAAGGTAAACAACAAGTGGTTTTTTAACTTATTAGAAAGGCAAATAAACTTATTTTAAAAAAAATCATCGAGAAAGGTCCCAAATTTGAAATAATACACGAAAGAAACCAGTATTCTAATCGGTTCCGAGTATTATCGCGTAAAATAACTTTGAAAATAAAATCGACACCAGACGACGAAGATTTATTGTCGTGGTTTAAAGATGCAATTAAAAAAATTGTAGAATATTCACTGCTGAACGTTAACGCAGATGATCTTGTTGGAATAACATTTTTTGGACAAAATTTCCAAGAACGTACACCGGATTGGATTAGCTACAAACCAGCAAACACCGTCAAAATTGAGATTATATGGGAGGTAATTTATAAGATTTTTCAAAGTAATTCTGAGGGATTGAACATTGATTCGTTTGAGCTTACTACTACCATAGTTCATTTGTCTAAAGGAAGTGGACGAACTAAAAAATATTTTACATTGGAAGAAGAATGCTTGAAACGAAAAAGAATTGTGACTATTAGGAACAAGCACAATCTTTGTTTATATCGTACTGTTGTTGTTGGAAAAGATTTCGTCGAAAAAGACTTCAATTACAAAAAAATAAGAAAAAATAATCTATATATGCAAACGAATTTAGCGACTGAGCTAGGGCAATGTTCCTTCCCATTCGATTTATGTCTCTGAAATTTAAGAGGATTTGGTCCATGGGTTTGGATTTTGGAAACTTCCGAACGAGCACCAGAGCAAATGAGATTATCTCCAAAACCAATAAAGATATAACCTTCAAATTTTACAGAGTGGTGTTCTTTCATGTTTAATTTAAGTCTCTAAAATTTGAGAGGATTTGGTATATGGATTTGAATTTTGGAAACTTCCGAACGAGCACCAGAGCAAATGAGATTATCTCCAAAACCAGTAAAGATATAACCTTCAAATTTGACAGAGTGGGGTTCTTTTATGTTTAATTTAAGTCTCTACAATTTGAGAGGATTTGGTCCATGGGTTTGGATTTTGGAAACTTCCGAACGAGCACTAGAGCAAATGAGATTATCTCCAAAACCAATAAAGATATAACCTTCAAATTTGACACAGTGTTCTTTCATGTTTAATTTAAGTCTCTAAAATTTGAGAGGATTTGGTCCATTGGTTTGGATTGTGGAAACTTTCGAACGAGCACCAAAGCAAATGAGATTATCTCCAAAACCAACTAAGATATAACCTTTAAATTTGGCAGAGTGGTGTTCTTTCATGTTTTATTTAAGTTTCTGAAATTTGAGAGGATTTGGTTCATGGGTCCGGATCTTGGAAGCTTCCGAACGAGCCCCAGAGCAAACGAGTATATCTCCACAACCAACAAACATAGAACCTTTATTTTTAGTACAAGAGTGTGCTGTTCTATAAAATTGGAAACTGACATTTGAAAGAATTTGAACCATGGATTCGTATATTGGAAGCTTCCGAACGAGCCCCAGAGCAAACGAGATTATCTCCAAAACCAACAAAGCTAGAACCTTTAACTTTCTTACAATGATGCTCCTTCTCGTTTGATTTATGTTTCTGAAATTTAAGAGGATATGGTCCATGGATTCGGATTTTGGAAGCTTCCGAACGAGCCCCAGAGCAAATGAGATTATCTCCAAAATCAACAAAGATAGAACCTTTAAATTTTGTACAATAATGTTCCTTGCCGCTCGATTTATGTCTCTGAAATTTAAGAGGATTTGGTCAATGGGTTTGGATTTTGGAAGCTTCCGAACGAGCCCCAGGGCAAACGAGATTACCTCCAAAACCAACAAAGATAGAACCTTTAAATTTTTTACAATGATGTTTTTTCCGTTTGATTTATGTCTCTGAAATTTAAGGGGATATGGTCCATGGGTTTGGATTTTGGAAGCTTCCGAACCAGCCCCAGAGCAAATGAGATTATCTCCAAAAACAACAAAGATATAACCTTTAAATTTGGCAGAATGGTGTTCTTTCATGTTTGATTTATGTTTCTGAAATTTGTGAGGATTTGGTCCATGGGTTCAAATCTTGGAAGCTTCCGGACGAGCCCCAGAGCAAACGAGTGTATCTTCACAACCAACAAAGATTGAACTTTTATTTTTAGTACAAAGGTGTTCTGTTATGTTTCCTTTTCCTTTCCTTTTAATTGCCTCGATTGAATTCGAATGGTTTGTGTAGTTAGTTAAACATACTTCACTTGAATAATCCTGTGGAACACGATAGATGATGTAACAACATCTTGTTAGTTTAGTTATTAATTAAATCAAAATGAGTTTTACACATTATTTAAATTTAAGTCCTTTTATTTGCTTCTATTGTCAAAACTATATTTAGATACCATATCAATAATACAACGGAAGTAAAAAACGTACATTATCAATTCTTTAGACAGTAATTACTGATTGATTTACCAAACAATACAGTTTCCAATACAAACATGTTGCCAAACTTTTAATTTAGAATGCTTCAAGACAGAAATTGTTTTAAAAATCATATCATCGGCATATAAATTGAGTTTCACAGATTAAAAAAAATGAGAAGGCATGATTATTACACTGAGGAAGCCAGTGTTATCAAAATTAGGATAGAGTTATCAAAAATAAGTAATTAATCTAAAAACAATACTGTAACACTTTTCCGCCATTTATACATAATTAAATCTTGTTGACAAGCAGTTCAACAATACTAAATTTCTCTAATCATTCTAATCTCTAATATATGATACGACGTGGGAAAAGATTTAGCATTAAATATTACAAATATTTAAGTTTCAAAAAATTGCAATATTTTAAGATTTATTAGAAAGTTTTTTCTTTTGTAAATTCGGAATCAAATTTATGTATACACAATGTATAAAAATAAATTTTAAAACAGTTTTTCTAAACTAATAGACAATAAAATTATCATAACATCAAAAAAATATGATTTTTCTTCCCTTATAACTCTGGTTTGCTTTTAGATAGGGGCTTGAAATTTTGAGAGAAAAAGGACCATTACAATTAGTATAAGTTTCCTCAGAATATATGCTTGTACCACCTCTTTTAAGGGACTATTAGAGTTCAAAAATTGAAATTCTGCTATTTTTAGATACCTATAGCATCTGAAGAAATTTTTTTTTAGGAAAATATGCGTCTTTAAAAAACGATATCTTTACCAATATGCAAACAAATAAATTTATAAATACATATTGCAACTCAATTTATTCAATTTTTATACTTCGATTCATTCGAATTGATGTTGCTGACAATGATTTAGAAAAAGAAATTCTCTGATTCTCTGATTTAGATAATATTAGCATGTTTATAAAAATTTAAAAGATTTTTTTTATATTTTCAAATATGTTTTTTTAATATGTCTTAAAGTTTTAATTCACATTATGTATTTTTAAAATGTCCCAGGATTTTGTAAAGGACATTTTTTGATAAATATTTAAAAATAAAATAAAATGTAATTTTTGTGACAAATTGTAAAAACATTTCTTTTTTTTTTATCATGAATAAAGAATAAAATAAAAATAATTTATTGGTGTATAAAATTTAAAACAAATTAAATTAAATTGACATTATTTTTTTCATTTATTTATCTATTTTATTCATAATTCCGGATGTTAAAATGTCCTTAAGCTAAATGGTTAATATTTGGTTAATGAATACGTGTACAATATGCAATAAATGAAATTTAAATATATATTGTAAAAAAAACAGTGTTAAAAAATTTCAAAAAATTGAACTTAAATAAATATATATTTTATGGACTGCTCTCTGATTTCGATCACGTTTTCATTTTTATCTGGAAGGGTATAACATCGTAATTTAGTTGAATACAGTAAGAAATACTTTAATCTTCATATAGGTCTCGTTTAGACTTGCATTAAAGAATGGTATATATTTTTTTTTGTTAGTTTATTTCCCTACCAGATTAATGTGACAAAAAAATTACACAGTCTTTTCTTTTCAGGCGTGGTTGTAAATATCGTAAGGTGGAATTATTCTTACGATGATGTGGGATTCGAACCTACACTCCGTCGGTGTTTACAACGTATGTAAAATGTTCTTACCCACTAGGCCACCGAACTCCCATTGATATATGTTAACGAAAACAGTAATTAACTGTATTCATTTTAATATTTAAAAATATAAAAAAACAAGACATGTAAAATTAAAGGTTTTTAAACGCGAACATTTTTTAAAAGACAATAAAAACAGTTCAGAGTTGTGACTTACGCCATAATTTGTATATGTTTAAGGAAATTCTATATAATAAAAACGAGAAAGAATACAGTTGCCTTTGTCAACTCTTAGATACCCGTACGAACCGTGAGTATGTTCACATCCTGTCACTCTGCTTACAATATTGTTTTTTTAATATTTTAGTATTTTAAAACAATTTGGGTGAATTTTATAATTTCTAGAACTATGGGTTGTACATATATTCAAACTATATGTTTATACATTCTTCAAAAGCAGATTTTAACCTTTCACATAACGATTATCAATCCAAAACTTTTTCAAATATTCTATAGTACCATTTAATACTAAGCGGAAAATGTGTATTAAATTACAAAATAGTAAATATAATTTTAAATATTATATTATATTAATGCGCACATAGTATACTTATATTGTTATAAGTATATCACCATACATTGTAATATTCCTTTAAAAATATTTCCATTCATAGAATAATTTTTTATAAGTACAATAAAATACATAATATATGTATGTAATTACGGCGCTATAATATACATCTGTACTTTATCATTCATTCATCAGTGACATATACGATATGTAAATAAACATGATATTATATAAGTATGTATATATATCAATATCATATAAATAAACATTCTTCCAGCAACAGTTATGTTGTTTATTTATTTACATTTTTTTGTAGTACGCATTAAATCCTTAACAATTTCAAATTATCTATTAAAACAAATTGTAAAAAATTCGTTAAAGAAATTTGTTAGAAAATTTGAAAAAATCAAGTAACACTTTCGCCAATTATAAAGTAACCCTATATTATTAAAAAAAGTTGTTAACAGAAATAAGAGTATAATGTTGAAGCTTTAATTGTTATGTATTACTTGAAAAAAATTTTAACAGGTGTTCAACTTACAGATGTTTAAAAATAGGAAATTTTCAGTTTTTGACCACTTACAGTTACTAAACGGGGGGTGATAAAAAAAAATTTCTGAAATGACTCATACTTATTTTCAAAGATCTAACTTCTGTAAAAATTTCCAAACTTAAAAGTTTCCAACTTAAACTGTTTAGAAGATAGAAGGGTACTACCGTTTAGAACCGTTTAGAAGATAGAAGGTAAGTTGGGTTCTGTTAATCATCTATACTCCTCCAAGCCGTGTACCCAGGCAACATTACCTGCCATTCTCAAATTCTTAAATATGTTATGGATACAGGTGAACGGCTGATTATAGATGTACACTCAAGCCAAGGTGTGAACGAAAACCATGCCAACGGCTGCATGGTACCAGGTGTATAAAGTTGGTATCGCTAACGGTCTCCTTGGCACCCATTGTAATTAACCTCTGCATATGTCGACCGTTATTTCTCGCCATACTCGTGAGAATAAAATGAAAAGTTAAAAAAAAAAATAAAAAAAACACAAACTCATCTTCTGAGGATGAGGTACTTGCCTCCAGCCAGGAGACAATTATTGGTACCAGTCATAGTACCTCATATCCCTGTAGACATCAAACCAGGAACAAGCCGGGTTCCTCGAAAAATCAGCCAAACAGCTGTTGGTGGAGGAAGCACAAGCCAAAGTGCTCCAAAACCATCAGGGGCTAGTGATAGTGGAAGTACAAAGAGCGGTACTTCCACTACAATGAGCAAAATTAATAGAAGCCTCGGATCTGCTTTCAGAAAACAATATCAGAAGGCTAAATTCATATTGGGCAAGATAGCCCAGAATGAAGCCAAAGTTGTTCTTCACAAAAAGGATCTAGAGGACAAAAAGCGATATAACGAGGTTGTGCGATCGTATGAGTCGCGCAACTCAGGTAAAGACTCGTCCTCGAAAAGAAATAGGTCGAAAGATCTACCCAGTCTGGATACAGAGAGAACTAAGATGCCGTGAACGAGAACTAAGATGCCATAGCAGTTCGAAAACTACAGTACATAAAAATTACAATGATATTGTAAAAGATAGCTTATGTGTTGCAGTTGCTAACGAAAAAGCCACAGATCGTAAAGTATTAAACGATCTGTGGCTTAAACTTGAGGTGAGGTTGTCCGAAATGGTGGATGAGCACATTCTAGGAGGGGTTGGAGGGACTCTTCCGTGCTTTGACTCATCCGAAGTAGTTAGGGGCTACAGTTAGGCGATGCTTGGGAGGAAGCCAAAATTTGGCCTAATCCCAGCTAGCGAAATGCCAAGAAGACCTACAGCTCGCATCTGGTTGCCTAGGATGGAGATAAGCGGGGAGAAGCTTCTCGAGTGCCTCCGAATCCATAACCCGATGGTTCCAATGGGGAACAGGTCGGTGATAGTGAATGAGAAATCATCCGAAGAACTGTTGAAGAGCAGTATATCGTTTCTCCTTCTTATCAGTGAAGAGAATCTCGAACCTCTGGAGAAGCTGGGGAACAAGCTAAGGTTTGGTATACGTCATACCAAACTGGAAATATTTAAGTCAGGTAGTCTAGACGTAGACTACCTTGACGAGGTGAACGGACTGCTGGAAGAAATGTCAGTCAACAAAGAGTCTGCAGCAGAAGCAGCCAGTGAAATAAACGATGCGGGTGGTGCAGATTAATTTAAAGCACTCAAAGTGTGCCTCGGATAATCTGCTGGTCCTTCTGGGCGAGGAAGACCTCGACAAAGCCCTCATTCAGAAGCCATGAGTTAGCGCCTCTAGGATTAGGGGGTTAAACAACGGTAACTACAATCTAATCTACAAGGAGGTAGGTTTAGAAAAAGGTAAGCCAAGAACTTGTATTCTGGTAAAAAAACACATCAATGCACATCTCTGTCCTAATTTCAGTTGAAGATTTGACAGTTGTCAAACTGGAGATGAAGAACGATGTGAGCATGTACATAAGTTCTGTGTACATGCCACATGATGAACCCGCTCCACCGCCCGGCATTCAGCATGTGGTAAGTGCTACAGGTGGCAAGCTGATTGTGGGTTGCCATGCTAATGCTCGGCATACCATATGGCGAAGCTCGGAAACAAATGAACGAGGTGAGTTATTGTTCGATTTTATTCTAAACGCTAACCTTAATATATGCAATAGGGGAAGTACCCCCACATTCACATTCCCTAGCTCGGATAGTTTTTCGGGCTGGGCGGATGTGATAGATGTTACATGTATAGGCACCAATGAAGCCCTAAAAATAGAAAAATAGAGAGTATCCAAGAAAAGATCTTTTTCGGATCACAGCTGGATACTCTTCAATGTCAGTTATAAGCCTGAAAATCCCTAGCCCTATAGAAACCCTAGAGCTACTAACTGGAGAAAGTTTAGAAAGATAGCAACAAAAAAACTTTTGGTAGTAGCTAACTCAGATATTGTGAATGAGAATGAGTTAGAAACGAGGACTGACATGTTTACAAAGGCCATTGAAGTCTCATTTAAGGTGTCATGTCCTGTCAAACGTAACAATAAAACATTCCCGATCTGGTGGAATGAGGAGTTAACTAGCCTAAGGAAGGAGACTACATATGCCTATAATATCTGCTACAAACAGAATAATTGGCAACTCTACAAGGACCAACTTAGGAAATATAAGAGAGAAATCCGATTGGCCAAGGCACGGTCATGGAAAGATTATTGTGAATCCATAGAGAAAAAAAATAGAGAAAAAATCCATTTTCAAAAGTACCCTCTCGCTAGGACATATTCCTCTGCTATGGAGGCGGGTGAAGGTGGTCTTTATACCAAAGGTAGAAAACGAGGTCATGGAACCGCTAAAGACTTTAGACCGATAAGTCTATCATCCTTCTTACTGAAAACTCTCGAAAGAACATAAGAGTTAGAACTTAGAAGAGCACTAGAGAGTACTCCACTTTGTAAGTATCAACATGCTTGCTGTAAAGGCAAGTCAACCGAAACGGCACTAAGCGAATTAGTACGAAGCGTTGAGCAATCTATACAATACTAAGAATATACGTTGGCCACCTTTCTAGACATAGAAGGTGCTTTCAACAATATTCATGTATCGGCTATACAGGAAGATCTAGCGGTAGAAACTGCCCTTAGACAGTGGATCATTAATATGTTGCAATCGAGAGAGATTCAGTCGGAACTCGGCAACCATAAGATTACTAGAAGAGTAAGTAGGGGTATACCCCAGGGTGGGGTGCTATCACCACTACTGTGGCTTTTAGTAATGAACAGAATTCTTAAAGACCTTCGGGATGAGGGAATCAAAGCCATAGCATACGCAGATGATCTAATAGTATTAGAGTCTGGAAAGTATTTTGATATAATTAGTGGAATTATGGAAAGAGCTTTACCCAGGGTTGGCGGATGGGCCAATGGTTGTGGCCTATACATCAACTCGAGTAAAACAGATCTAATGCTATTACAACCAGAACCAAGATTCCGGAATTTACTAAGCCAAAATTGGATGGTGTGTATCTGAATGTAGCCTCGAATGTTAAATACCTAGTAGTGGTGCTTGACCCAAAATTGAAATGGAAAGCTAATACCGAAGAAAGAGCTAAAAAGGCCTATGTAGCCCTCTATTCTTGTAGGAAAATGTTAGGTAAAAAATGCAAAAATGCGTGCAAAACTTTATGGGCACAGGAGTATTCTAAGCTCGATATATCATGATCTGCCAGATTCCACAGACTACGTAATGCCAAGTTTGAAAATTATTAAGAACTATAAAGTCAAGATTCCATCAAGAAGGGAATGGAAACAGGAAAACCCCTTGGGAGAAATTGACACCGCACTCTTCACTGATGGTTCAAAGATGGAGTGCGGTGTTGGTGCGGGTGTCTATTCAGAATCACGTGAAAATAGAACATGCTTTCCGCCTTCCAAATAAAGCGAGTGTATTTCAAGCTGAAATGCTAGGAATCTGGAAATATGCCAAATACTAGGGAACAATACTTCTCTGGGAGGAAGCATTGCAATAGTTATGGACAGCCAAGCAGCAATTTCGGCTCACAACTCTGCAATAATAACATCTAAGCTCGTCAGAAAATGCTTTGACGAGCTTAAGAATGTAAGTAATCAATTCAGTGTTACATTACTGCGGGTTCCGGGACATAGGAACATCGCAGGAAATGAACATGCCGATGAGTTAGCAAGGAGGGGTCCCGGCATAAATGCTTCACTGGCGGAACAAGTAGAGTCTCCGCTAAACAACGTTAAGAGAAATATCTTCTTGCAAATTTTGTTCTTAACAAATAGAAGGTGGAATGAACTAGCCACATGTTGTACGGCCAGAAAAGTCTGTCCATCGTATGATAAAAAACGAACCGAAAATCTATTGAAGCTATCTCGCTGGAACATAGCCAGAACAATAGGTGTGTTCACAGGCCACTGACCAATTGGTGAACATGCCAGACTAGGTATCCTATTCAATTCATCATGTGGCAGCTGTGGTGAACAGAATGAGAAAGAATCAATTACACACTTCACCTGTAAATGCCCAGCGCTGGCGAGGGTCAGAAGAGCAATTCTGGGTAGGCATCAACTCAACGATCTTACTGGTCTAGCGGTTAAGCAACCTGCAGAAATGGTAAGGTTTCTTAACGCAACGAAATGGATCTAAAATTAAACTAATATAGCCCTATTATAAGCCTTGTGGTCACGGAAGTTGTAGCAAAACGGTGCTAACGCGCTAATTAGGGTCACTGTCATGAGCGCCGGGGACCAACCACCCACACCAACTAACCAACCAAGACGGCTAGTAAGATATTCCTTTCAATCTTCAATAGTAAGGAAACTTCTTTCGGCTAATAGGTTTCTAGTTGGAGTTGTTCTAAATGCTCTTAAGCTTCATTTAACCGCAGCGTGAAATGGCGTTTTTTGTTTATTGAGATGTGTTTTTGCGCATTTACCGTATACTTGCAGACCATAGTAACATTTTGAAAGCAAGGTTGATTTTGTCATATATAGGAGGGAATTAGTATGCATGTGACTGTTAGAGGATGCGAGGTATTTAATAATGTTTAGCCTGGCAGTTATACTTTGTTTTAAATAATTACAATGATGATTGAAGCTAAGTTTACAATCAAAAATTAATTCTAAAATTTTTAATTCTTTTGCATTATTAATATTTTGTTTTTTAAAATTAATTATTATGTTATTACAATTTATTTTTTTGCAGATATGTAAATGTTTACTTTTTTCTACTGATATTTTTGCTCCTGAGAATTCTGACCAGTTGTCTACTGCTTTCAAAATCTTGGTAAATTGTTCTGTTATTTCATTGCTGTTCTGTTTTTTGCTAATAATGTAGAGATCATCTGCATAAATGCAGTGGTTGAGGTTCTTTTCAATCTGGATGATTTTGTTGATGTCTTCAAAAGCTATTAAAAATAATGTAACCGAAAACACTACTTATTCAAGGGGAGCCTTGAGGGATTCCATTGAAGAGCGGATAAGTGGGAGAAACAGTGTTTGTTTACTCTACAACGAAATTGTCTGTTTGTTAGGAAGGATTTTATATAGCCAAAAATTTTGGAACCTATTCTTAAATCTTGTAATTTTTCCAATACTACATGTATACCTACTTTGTCAAAAGCTTTTACAAAATCAATTGATAGTATTGATATGTGGTTTTTTGACGAAATATTTTTGCATGCTAAGTGATCTATGAAAAGAAGGGCATCAATTGTCGACGATTCGGCTTTAAAGCCAACTTGATTCGGACTTATTGAGTTGGTTGATGTGAGTAACCACATTAGTCTTTTGGCGACCATTTTTTCAAGAGTTTTCCCTAAGCATGGTATAGTGAGATTGGTCTGTAGTTGAGAATTCGTCTATTTGTTTGTTTGGCTTCCTAATTGGGATGATGGTGGCTGTTTTGAATACTTGAGGTATTATGCTGGTTTCCAAAATATTGTTGAAGAGCTTAAAGATTCTTGCTTTATATGAGTTGCGACAGTTTTTAATCATTTGATAAGTAATTTTATCTATACCTGGAGTTGAGCATTTAAGCATTTTTAAACATGATTCGAGTTCATATTCATTAAATTGAAATTCCAATAGTTTAGCTTTTATGTTAGGAGGATATTGAGTTTGAAGTGAAGAAGCTTTTTGTTTGTGATCTCTGAAAAGTTTTGGGAAGTTGCCTGTTTTAGATGTATTTGAGAAATATTGTGCAAAATCTGTCCTTATTGTTTGAGAATGACTGATGATAGAATTATTTACTTTAATTGTTTTGTCTTTGTGAAGGTCTTTAATTATTTTCCAACTTAAGAGTGGTAATAGTCTAGGAGAACAAATTGTAAGGTGTATGTTAAAGAATGTGTTATGTGTTGAGAAATGTGTTGGGCCATCATTGTTCAGAATTGCTAAATTGGTATTTAAAACAAAGTTTTCAATAATTTTACCTTTAGAATTGTAAGTGGATCAGGCCCATAAGGGAGTCCAAGCGTTGAAGTAACGAGGTAAGATTATTGGAGTTTTGATATTTGAAAAAAGATTATTAAAATCAGCGTTAGATATTGTTTGATCAGGAGGTATATAAATCGAAATTATGGTAATTGGAAATTTAGGATTAATTTCAATAGCAATGACTGATAGTGAAGTATTAATATGTATAAGGTTGTATGGGATAGATTTATGAGTAAGCATACCAGTACCTTGTAGAACTCTGGTGTTATAATCAAAGTTGTGAAAGAATTCGAGATATTGTTTTGGAAAATGGAGTTTCACTGTGTTATTTGCAATATGTGTTTCTTGTAAACATAAAATGTGAGGGTTATGTAATTTTATTAATAATTCTATTTCTTGACAATTATTTATGTACCATTTCATATTCCATTGTAGAATGTTTAAATCCATAGGCTATCCATAGTTTTTACAAAGTAATAATACAAAAGAGAGAAAAGAAAAAAAAAAAAAAATTACATAAAAATTAAAACCGGTTTTGAATTTTTTTTTTTTTTAAACACAAATTTTGTTATTGATTAATATCAAAATCTGCTAAATTAAATTTTGTAGAAAATATTATTATATTCATATTTGTAATATTTTTATTACTATAAGAAATCATTATTTTTTTTTGTTAGTTTATTATTTTTTCTTTTTTTTAAGTTGATAACAGTTCATCATCGGATGAATCTATATCAATATATGGAGTTTTTATATTTGTTGTTATATTATTATTTTTGTTGGTGCTCTTTTTATTTTGGTCAGAAGGAATATTTAAAGTGTTGGTTGGAGTACTAGATGTAAAATTAATGTTGGATATATTTGAATTGTTATTACTTAAACTATTAGTTGTATAATTATTTGATGTATTAAAATTTTGATTGTTATGTTGAGTTAAATTTTTGTTAGTTGAGGAGCTAGGGATAGGAGATAGGTTTGAATGACTACCGATGGGAGGATCAGTGCATGTTTGATTGTTGCCGACAATTTGAAAACTAGAAGATTTATTTTGTGTGTTAAGTAAATGGGAGGTTGAGTCGTTTGGATTATTCTTAGTTAATTTTTTGGAGTTGGTTATATTTTTTTTTATCGAAGTATTATTGAGTTTCGATTTGATTGAATCTGCAAATGTATTGTTAGAGTCTATTGTAAATGGGTTTCCTTGTTTGTATATTTTACGGGCTTCAGCCATGGTGTATTTTTCTTGTGTTTTAATTTTTAGGGTTTCTTTCATTTATTGAAAACGTGGACAAGTATTGGAAGAGGCAGGGAGTTCGCCGAAACAGTTGGCACACATAGTGCGGGAGCATTCTTTTGGTGTATGTAGAGGAAGGTTGCAGTTAGCACATGCTGAATTCTTTTTGGAATTATTTTTTGTATGGCCCAAAAGCTGACAGGATTTGCATCGCATTGGAGTTGGGAAGAACTCTCTTACCAGAATTGTGCACCAAGCAATTTTTATTTTTGAAGGAATGTGATACAAATGGAAAGTAAGGAGTATGAGTCCGGTGGGAACATACTTATCATTTATTTTGTTTGTAAATTTATAAACTCCTGTTACACCTTGTTCTTTCAAATGCTCTATAATTTTGTTTTCTGAAGTGTCTCTTAAGTTTCTATCAAATAATGTCTTTGCATGAGTTAAGTGTAGCGTGGTATTTAGCAGAAATATTGCACAGGCCACCGAAATTGGTTGTTTTTATAAATTTGTCAGCTACATTTTGGGTTTTCACTAACACCAAAAGGCTACCATCTCGTTACTGATACCTTCTATTGCTTTTTGTTTAACGAAAACGCTGAATGATTATAATGGTTTGTTGGTATCAGTCGACACGATAATGATAAATTTTGGATCATTTGAGAGAACTGTTTAAGTGAGTGGTGGGAATTTTTGTCTTACCATTTTGTTCCTCTTCTTTTTTGAACTTCGAGATAAAGTCCCATCAAGTAAATTAAACCGATTCCCTGAGGGAATCAGCCAGTTACTTAACATCACCAAATTAAGTAAAAATTCACTTGTAAAAATAGATTATATGTTTTTTTTTTCTTTTTTTGTTTTTTAAATGCTTATAAGAAAAAACCAGAAATAAAAATAGAAAAAAAAACAATAAGCACAAAATTGGATTAAGCAAAGAAAATGAAAGAAATTAACTTAATAAATAAAAAAAAGAATTTAGATTATTTTATATGACTTTCAACAACATGGTCTGAGTTTCATCCTAATGTAGACAACAAAGTCGAAATACTCAATATCCTTATATTAAAATTGCATAATGATAACTTTCCGCTTAAATTTTTCACTCCAAGAGATGACTTTCTCCTTTACTATAGCATCTCTATAAACATATTGATGAGGGAACGAGATAATGCGTATGAAACTTGGAAAATAACTAAATCGGTATCTAATCTCAACATTTTTAAAAAATTGCGCAACAAAATTAATCTCAAAATACGCCAAGCTAAAAAACATTACTTTAACGAAATTTTAATATTAGCTACTGGTCCAAAATCCTTTTGAAATAATTTATCCAAATTGATATTGAGAGAGATAAACAGATTTTAACTGGAAATGTTGATATAAATGCTTTAAACAAAAAATTTGTTGTAGTGCCGTCAACTTTAAATCATATTTTCGATATTAGTATGGGTACATGTGTTAACGCATTATGCCTCTTGAATATGTAAAACATGATAATGTGAATTCTAACTAAATTAATGTCACAAAATAACTAAATTTATTGATGTGACAAATACAACCGAAATTCAAGAGTAAAAAATATTTTAAACATCAAGGTTTTGCATGAAAATCACTAAATAATAATAATAAAATTTTAAAGCTTTTAACAGAAAACCAAAAATTTTTTTGTTTCTTCTTTTTTAATTGTTTTTTAAAATGACTTTTGAAAAAGAAATTTACTTTTCGCATATAGTCTGGAATTAGTCTATAGTCCATGCTTCCACACATTAGTCCCTTGAGTACATAAAAATTATTTTCTACAATTAATTAGAATTTATCAATATAAAAGCAGTGGTCATTGAATTTTATTGTCGTGAACAATAAAATACTAAATAAATTTTTCATAAAGGATTTTATAATATGTCTCTAAACATAGTTAATAATTAATTTTAATTTAAATATTAATGAGTCGTTTTCTGCAAATGTTTACTTTCTATATATGTATGTACTTATGTATGTGGGATTAAAATTTTAAACTGAACTCAATTATTCTTATGAACATGGTCACTCTATTTCCCAAGCGGTAAAACTTCTTTCTTTTACTTGTAATTATAATTTAAAGGCACTGGTCATTACAACGTGGACGTAAGTAGATAGGTAGGCAATTGGGCCAGACAGGTCAGTAGGTCAAGGTCACCCGGAAGTAGGTCAAACCGTAATTAGGTCAGACAGGAAGTAGGTTAATGTCATAAAAATAGGTCAGACAGGCGGCGGCCGCCAGACAAGTCTAGTTGTTTATAAAGATTGTATACTTGTTTTAAGTAGTAGGTAAACATGGAAATAGTAAGAAAAAATTGCTTTTTATTTTTGCTTGCAATTTTGAGATGTTTTTGCTTGCATTTTTGATATGTTTGCATTTATTTCTTGTTTTTTTTCTTTCGTTTTTTTTTTTTTATGACAGGTATTTAAAGAAGAGGAAGGAAAAACCATTAATTAATTGTTATGTAAGAATGTTGGAAAAAAAAATTAATAAAAAGAAAAAACAAACAGGAAATCAAAAAAATATCTAACGTGGTACATGTTTACTTATTGATGTATACTTGGTTTAAGTAATAGGCGCATATGAACGTAGAAAGAAAAAATTGTTGATAAATGTAAAAAGAAAAAGACAAAAAAGCTTAAACGTATAGGATTCAATAATTTTAAAAGGTACAACGCATCTTTAAAACTCATATTCATAAAGATCAAACCATTTTAAAAAAGTGATACGTTTTTAGATGTCCCTTTTTTGTTTTAAAGAAGAGAATTAATAATTATTGTCACTTTGTCGTGTAAGATATTTTTCGTGTCGTGTAAGATATTTATAAGTTCTTCTGCAGGGTATGGTGGTTTCAAGTTATATACAGTAGAAATTCAATTTCCTTTTTTAGTATAGCCAGTTCTTTTAGGAAATATCGTTTTTCATTTCATTTTAAAAATTGTAGATCAACTACGAAAATTTGATTATCAATGCTGAAGGTTTACGGAAGAATGTTCATTAGAATTACTAAATTTACATTTATATTCACTTCGGAAAAAGAGCTTTTCCTATAAACATAGGTTACCAGTGTTAGTTTGTAACTAATACAGATATGCTGTTACACCCATTTACTATGATGGTTGCGGGGCCATCATGCTGTGGTAAAATCACTTTTATTCATAATTTAATGAAATATAAAAAAGAAAATATACAACCACATATTAATAGAATTATTTGGTGTAATCCAGACGAAAATACCGTTCCAAAATATATCAAAGATGTAGAATATAGTAACACTATTCCAGATTTTAATGATAATCAAAAATCTTTGTTAATTATTATCGATGATATGATGTTACATTCTCATGATAAGTATGTATGTGATTTATTTACTAGAGGATCACATCATAGAAATTTATCAGTAATATTTGTAACACAAAATGTTTTTCATCAGGGTAAATTTTCAAGAGATATTTCACTTAACTGTAAATATCTAGTACTTTTAAAAAATCCAAGAGATAACTCGCAGATATTACCTCTAGCTCGCCAAATATAGCACAATCAAATTAAAGCATTTGAAAAAGTATATAATGATGTGACGTCAGTCTTATATGGCTATATATTAATAGATCTTACTTCAGACGTTAATGACATATTTCGGTTAAGAAGTGATATATTTGGAAAAAATTTATGTTATTGTACGAGAGATAAATTACAACAATTTGGGGAAGAACATGAAACGTTTGAAGACCAATCGTCATATATTGCACCTATTAAAAACCTCTAAACTAAAATTGCAGAAAGTAATTATAAAACACTGTGACCCTGAAGTAATTAAAACAATTTGTGAAATAGCATTAAATATTTTAAGAGGTAATTGTAATCTGAATAAAAAAGTAATAACACAATTACGAAAGTATAAAAAGAAATTAAGATCACTCATTTACCGTAAAAAATCTATAAATAGCAAAAGAAAAATTATTATTCAACGTGGTGGATTTTTACCTACACTTCTAGGTGCAGTACTATCAGGGATAATCGAAAATTTTATAAAATGAATAATACAACATTTAACAAAATGATAATTCTAAAACTCGAGATTTACGAGAAAATGAAGCAAAATGCAGACGTTGAACTCAATGAGTTGGATAAAATTATGAGAAAAATATTGAAAACATCTTACGGACACTCAAAAATGGTACTTATACAGACAAAATCTATTTAAAATAAGAAACAAAAAACGAGAACTTCCTAGAAATAAAGAGGAAAAAGTAAAAATTACGGAAACAAAAGGTACTCAAACTCGTGCAAAAACAATTTATATAGATGCGGAATCTCAGTAGCATTTTCCTGAATATAAAAATGATGGGACACAAGTTGTACCTGAAGAAGAAGTATATGAAAAAGAAGCTGATGACGAAGTATTTGATGATGAAATTTAAGAAAATGTTTTATCAAAACCATTGTTAGCCGCTTCTTTTTGCGAACGTCTTAGAAAAAGAAAATCAATTAGAAATCAAAATGTACAAATTTTTGAAACTGATACATGAGACATTATAATTGTTCCTTTAGATAGCGCAAGCCCACCAACGAAAAAAGAAAAAACTATAAATAGTAAAGAGTTGAATAATTCATCAAGACGTGTTTTAAGGTCAGCTATAGCAGGTAATACTCAAACAGAACTTAATTTTCCAATTCGTAAGAATAAATCCGCAAGCTCATGGACAACATACAAGTAAATGATGAATTTTATGTCACTTTACTTAGTGATTCATCTATGAACTATTATCCAGAAAATTCATTATCATCTTTTACAAATAAAATGAATAAATACATGTGTGATTCAAGGTAGAAAGTCGGTATTTCAGAAATGTATTTTAATGATTTCATTCCAAATGTGTATAGTGAACAATGGGCAAAAAGTACTCAAATATTTATTAAAGGTATGCAGAAAGATATGATAGGAGTTGGGACATCATATATTCCATACATAGAAAAACAAATTATATGTGACTGGAAAGTTTTTCTACTACTAACACTAATTCAAAATATACGCCCACTTAATAGGTTTACAAGAAAAGAAGTTGAACGACAGTTGATTTGGGGAATTTTTAATTTTTAATTAGATAGTGTACAATTAACTCCAATTATTACACCAGATATGTTTTTTATATACACAGATATAATTGAACCGCAAAAAATAGACAGATAAAATTGAACCGCATAATATTGCATCTGGTGCAAATGCAAAAGAAGTTTTGCAAGATCGTAGTAAAGAGATTATTAAAAATGTACGACGTGGTGCCGTACGAAAACTGAATGAAATGTATGCTTCTGGTAAAAGAAAACGAAAAGCTATAAAAAGACCATTCATTAAAAATTTAAACTATTTTACGTCAAAACAACGCAAACATAATAACAAAAAGAAACAAAAAGATATTTTTGATTAATTATGATTGAGTGTATGAAATCTCAGTTGGATATTTTTAAAACACAATTCATTCAGTCTAGCATTATACGATCTAAAGAAGTTTCCGACAATCCTATTGCTTCTTTAGAAAACCTTTCAACTACTGAATTTGTTTCACCAGGTCATGGCGATACATATAGAAATTTGTCTTCAACATATTTGAGATTAAAAGTACATATCTTAAAGAAAGATCGAACGCAATGGAATAATGATAAAAATGCTGAAGGAAAAATAATAATACAACCAAGTGTAGTTAATAACATTTTACATTCTTTAATAAAACAATGTAATGTTCAATGAAATGGCAAAAATATAACACCATCTGATGAAAATTATCACATAGAGCTTATATTGAATCTTTATTAAATTATGGTACAGATGCTGCTGCAACTCATTTAGAATGTGCAGGATGGATTTTAGATAAAGCAAATATAACTAAATCTGATAATAATGGTTCAAACGAGCGCCAAAAATTTGTATCATATCAGCAATGTAGTAGAAGTTATGGGTAAACTACACGTATATATGTTTAATCAGCCTACTCTACTTATAAATAATGTTGACATTCGTATAGTTTTAACACTTGAAAAACCAGATTTTTATCTATTTGCAGACGATTCTGACGAATCACAATTAAAAATTATAGAAGCCACGCTATTTATGGAGCATGTTACCGTTAATTCAAGCGTACTGTTAGCACACAATGCTGTTCTTGGGAAATCCAATGCTAAATATAATTATAAACACATTGAAGTAAAAAGTTTTACAATTCCAATGAACAGCTCATCAATATCACTTTATAATGTTTTTATTGGGCAGTTGCCAAACACAATAATTTTTTGTAATTTTTTGTTACTCTGGAAAAAGATCTAAAAACCTATACAATTTTAAACATTTTGATATTTCACAATTTGTGTTAAACGTAAATGGTGTACCAAATGGTGTACGTAAATGGTCAAATACCTAATTCTGCAATTGAAACCAGTTTTTCAGATGAAAATAATTGCTGTACAAGAAAATAATTCCTGTACATGCAGTACACTTTTTTCAGGAACTGGAATTTACCACAATGATAAAGGTCATCAGATAACAAAGTCTATGTTTAGTAATGGATTTTTTATACTTGCTTTTGATTTAACTCCAGGTGCATCTGGGAATGAGGTATGTCAAGGTTTACTAAACCAGGGTACAGTTAGAATTGAGGCAAGGCTATCAAAACCACTTACATCTACACTAACTGCTATTGTTTATGAAGAATTTGATGCAAGCATACAAATTGATAAAAATCGAAATATATTTACAAATCTATAAATAGAATATTGAAACATGTATTTAAATATTCAAAGGGATGTCTTCGTCATGTGCACTTGTGGCCTTAAGGTTTTGTTGTGATGATAAAAATACTTTATTTGTAAACGATATTTGTTTAGTTGGAATTAAAGAACCTTGTAAAACATTTGTAAAAGAGTTTGCTTACAAATTCCCAACAAAAGAAATTATAAATAAAAATTTTGAAAATTACTCTTTTGGAACTGTACATAATGATAAAATTAATAAAGAATTAAGACAGGTGCTAGAAAAATTTGATGTTATTATAACAAATGAAAAAATAAAAAAGGAGTTTTTAATGAACTACGTTAATGAAATAAGTAGAGTGTATGACTTGAATCAGTTTGAGTTATGAACAGTTTAGAAATAACTAGTGTTTTAAAATGTAACAAATTTACAAACAAATATTTTAAGGGAGTTTTTACTTTAGACAAAATTCCAAAAATAATAGAAACACCTACTTTTTTAATTGTAAACACAGACAACAAAAAGATATTTTTGATTAATTATGATTGAGTGTATGAAATCTCAGTTGGATATTTTTAAAACCCAATTCATTCAGTCTAGCATTATACTATCTAAAGAAGTTTCCTACAATCCTATTTTTTCTTTAGACAACCCTTCAACTATTGAATTTGTTTCACCAGGTCATGGCGATACATATAGAGATTTATCTTCTACATATTTGAGATTAAAAGTACATATCTTATAGAAAGATCGAACGCAATGGAATAATAATAAAAATGCTGAAGGAAAAATAATAATATAACCAAGTGTAGTTAATAACATTTGACATTCTTTAATAAAACAATGTAATGTTCAATTAAATGGCAAAAATATAACACCATCTGATGAAAATTATCACTATAGAGCTTATATTGAATCTTTATTAAATTATGGTACAGATGCTGCTGCAACTCATTTAGAATGTGCAGGATGGATTTTAGATAAAGCAAATATAGCTAAATCTGATAATAATGGTTCAAAAGAGCGCCAAAAATTTGTATCATATCAGCAATGTAGTAGAACTTATGGGTAAACTACACGTATATATGTTTAATCAACCTACTCTACTTATAAATAATGTTGACATTCCTATAGTTTTAACACTTGAAAAACCAGATTTTTATCTATTTGCAGACGATTCTGATGAAACACAATTAAAAATTATAGAAGCCACGCTATTTATGGAGCATGTTACCGTTAATTCAAGCGCACTGTTAGCACACAATGCTGTTCTTGGGAAATCCAATGCTAAATATAATTATAAACGCGTTGAAGTAAAAAGTTTTACAATTCCAATGAACAGCGCATCAATATCACTTGATAATGTTTTTATTGGGCAGTTGCCAAACACAATAATTTTTTGTAATTTTTTGTTACTCTGGAAAAAGATCTAAAAACCTATACAATTTTAAACATTTTGATGTTTCACAATTTGTGTTAAACGTAAATGGTGTACCAAATGGTGTACCTAAATGGTCAAATACCTAATTCTGCAATTGAAACCAGTTTTTCAAATGAAAATAATTCCTGTACATACAGTACACTTTTTTCAGGAACTGGAATTTACCACAATGATAAAGGTCATCAGATAACAAAGTCTATGTTTAGTAATGGATTTTTTATACTTGCTTTTGATTTAACTTCAGGTGCATCTGGGAATGAGGTATGTCAAGGTTTACTAAACCAGGGTACAGTTAGAATTGAGGCAAGGCTATCAACACCACATCTACACTAACTGCTATTGTTTATGGAGAATTTGATGCAAGCATACAAATTGATAAAAATCGAAATATATTTACAAATCTATAAATAGAATATTGAAACATGTATTTAAATATTCAACAAGATGTCATCGTCCTGTGCACTTGTGGCCGTAAAGTTTTGTGTAATGATAAAAATACTTTATTTGTAAACGATATTTGTTTAGTTGGAATTAAAGAACCTTGTAAAAAATTTGTAAAAGAGTTTACTTACAAATTCCCAACAAAAGAAATTATAAATAAAAATTTTGAAAATTACTCTTTTGGAACTGTACATAATGATAAAATTAATAAAGAATTAAGACAGGTGCTAGAAAAATTTGATGTTATTATAACAAATGAAAAAATAAAAAAGGAGTTTTTAATGAACTACGTTAATGAAATAAGTAGAGTGTATGATTTGAATCAGTTTGAGTTATGAACAGTTTAGAAATAACTAGTGTTTTAAAATGTAACAAATTTACAAACAAATATTTTAAGGGAGTTTTTACTTTAGACAAAATTCCAAAAATAATAGAAACACCTACTTTTTTAATTGTAAACACAGACAACAAAAAGATATTTTTGATTAATTATGATTGAGTGTATGAAATCTCAGTTGGATATTTTTAAAACCCAATTCATTCAGTCTAGCATTATACTATCTAAAGAAGTTTCCTACAATCCTATTTTTTCTTTAGACAACCCTTCAACTATTGAATTTGTTTCACCAGGTCATGGCGATACATATAGAGATTTGTCTTCTACATATTTGAGATTAAAAGTACATATCTTATAGAAAGATCGAACGCAATGGAATAATGATAAAAATGCTGAAGGAAAAATAATAATACAACCAAGTGTAGTTAATAACATTTGACATTCTTTAATAAAACAATGTAATGTTCAATTAAATGGCAAAAATATAACACCATCTGATGAAAATTATCACTATAGAGCTTATATTGAATCTTTATTAAATTATGGTACAGATGCTGCTACAACTCATTTAGAATGTGCAGGATGGATTTTAGATAAAGCAAATATAGCTAAATCTGATAATAATGGTTCAAAAGAGCGCCAAAAATTTGTATCATATCAGCAATGTAGTAGAACTTATGGGTAAACTACACGTATATATGTTTAATCAATCTACTCTACTTATAAATAATGTTGACATTCGTATAGTTTTAACACTTTAAAAACCAGATTTTTATCTATTTGCAGACGATTCTGATGAATCACAATTAAAAATTATAGAAGCCACGCTATTTATGGAGCATGTTACCGTTAATTCAAGCGTACTGTTAGCACACAATGCTGTTCTTGGGAAATCCAATGCTAAATATAATTATAAACGCGTTGAAATAAAAAGTTTTACAATTCCAATGAACAGTGCATCAATATCACTTGATAATGTTTTTATTGGGCAGTTGCCAAACACAATAATTTTTTGTAATTTTTTGTTACTCTGGAAAAAGATCTAAAAACCTATACAATTTTAAACATTTTGATGTTTCACAATTTGTGTTAAACGTAAATGGTGTACCAAATGGTGTACGTAAATGGTCAAATACCTAATTCTGCAATTGAAACCAGTTTTTCAGATGAAAATAATTGCTGTACAAGAAAATAATTCCTGTACATACAGTACACTTTTTTCAGGAACTGGAATTTACCACAATGATAAAGGTCATCAGATAACAAAGTCTATGTTTAGTAATGGATTTTTTATACTTGCTTTTGATTTAACTCCAGGGGCATCTGGGAATGAGGTATGTCAAGGTTTACTAAACCAGGGTACAGTTAGAATTGAGGCAAGGCTATCAAAACCACTTACATCTACACTAACTGCTATTGTTTATGAAGAATTTGATGCAAGCATACAAATTGATAAAAATCGAAATATATTTACAAATCTATAAATAGAATATTGAAACATGTATTTAAATATTCAACAAGATGTCATCGTCCTGTGCACTTGTGGCCGTAAAGTTTTATTGTGATGACAAAAATACTTTATTTGTAAACGATATTTGTTTAGTTGGAATTAAAGAACCTTGTAAAACATTTGTAAAAGAGTTTACTTACAAATTCCCAACAAAAGAAATTATAAATAAAAATTTTGAAAATTACTCTTTTGGAACTGTACATAATGATAAAATTAATAAAGAATTAAGACAGGTGCTAGAAAAATTTGATGTTATTATAACAAATGAAAAAATAAAAAAGGAGTTTTTAATGAACTACGTTAATGAAATAAGTAGAGTGTATGATTTGAATCAGTTTGAGTTATGAACAGTTTAGAAATAACTAGTGTTTTAAAATGTAACAAATTTACAAACAAATATTTTAAGGGAGTTTTTACTTTAGACAAAATTCCAAAAATAATAGAAACACCTACTTTTTTAATTGTAAACACAGACAACAAAAAGATATTTTTGATTAATTATGATTGAGTGTATGAAATCTCAGTTGGATATTTTTAAAACCCAATTCATTCAGTCTAGCATTATACTATCTAAAGAAGTTTCCTACAATCCTATTTTTTCTTTAGACAACCCTTCAACTATTGAATTTGTTTCACCAGGTCATGGCGATACATATAGAGATTTGTCTTCTACATATTTGAGATTAAAAGTACATATCTTATAGAAAGATCGAACGCAATGGAATAATGATAAAAATGCTGAAGGAAAAATAATAATACAACCAAGTGTAGTTAATAACATTTGACATTCTTTAATAAAACAATGTAATGTTCAATTAAATGGCAAAAATATAACACCATCTGATGAAAATTATCACTATAGAGCTTATATTGAATCTTTATTAAATTATGGTACAGATGCTGCTACAACTCATTTAGAATGTGCAGGATGGATTTTAGATAAAGCAAATATAGCTAAATCTGATAATAATGGTTCAAAAGAGCGCCAAAAATTTGTATCATATCAAGTAGAACTTATGGGTAAACTACACGTATATATGTTTAATCAATCTACTCTACTTATAAATAATGTTGACATTCGTATAGTTTTAACACTTTAAAAACCAGATTTTTATCTATTTGCAGACGATTCTGATGAATCACAATTAAAAATTATAGAAGCCACGCTATTTATGGAGCATGTTACCGTTAATTCAAGCGTACTGTTAGCACACAATGCTGTTCTTGGGAAATCCAATGCTAAATATAATTATAAACGCGTTGAAATAAAAAGTTTTACAATTCCAATGAACAGCGCATCAATATCACTTGATAATGTTTTTATTGGGCAGTTGCCAAACACAATAATTTTTTGTAATTTTTTGTTACTCTGGAAAAAGATCTAAAAACCTATACAATTTTAAACATTTTGATGTTTCACAATTTGTGTTAAACGTAAATGGTGTACCAAATGGTGTACGTAAATGGTCAAATACCTAATTCTGCAATTGAAACCAGTTTTTCAGATGAAAATAATTGCTGTACAAGAAAATAATTCCTGTACATACAGTACACTTTTTTCAGGAACTGGAATTTACCACAATGATAAAGGTCATCAGATAACAAAGTCTATGTTTAGTAATGGATTTTTTATACTTGCTTTTGATTTAACTCCAGGGGCATCTGGGAATGAGGTATGTCAAGGTTTACTAAACCAGGGTACAGTTAGAATTGAGGCAAGGCTATCAAAACCACTTACATCTACACTAACTGCTATTGTTTATGAAGAATTTGATGCAAGCATACAAATTGATAAAAATCGAAATATATTTACAAATCTATAAACAGAATATTGAAACATGTATTTAAATATTCAACAAGATGTCATCGTCCTGTGCACTTGTGGCCGTAAAGTTTTATTGTGATGACAAAAATACTTTATTTGTAAACGATATTTGTTTAGTTGGAATTAAAGAACCTTGTAAAACATTTGTAAAAGAGTTTACTTACAAATTCCCAACAAAAGAAATTATAAATAAAAATTTTGAAAATTACTCTTTTGGAACTGTACATAATGATAAAATTAATAAAGAATTAAGACAGGTGCTAGAAAAATTTGATGTTATTATAACAAATGAAAAAATAAAAAAGGAGTTTTTAATGAACTACGTTAATGAAATAAGTAGAGTGTATGATTTGAATCAGTTTGAGTTATGAACAGTTTAGAAATAACTAGTGTTTTAAAATGTAACAAATTTACAAACAAATATTTTAAGGGAGTTTTTACTTTAGACAAAATTCCAAAAATAATAGAAACACCTACTTTTTTAATTGTAAACACAGACAACAAAAAGATATTTTTGATTAATTATGATTGAGTGTATGAAATCTCAGTTGGATATTTTTAAAACCCAATTCATTCAGTCTAGCATTATACTATCTAAAGAAGTTTCCTACAATCCTATTTTTTCTTTAGACAACCCTTCAACTATTGAATTTGTTTCACCAGGTCATGGCGATACATATAGAGATTTGTCTTCTACATATTTGAGATTAAAAGTACATATCTTATAGAAAGATCGAACGCAATGGAATAATGATAAAAATGCTGAAGGAAAAATAATAATACAACCAAGTGTAGTTAATAACATTTGACATTCTTTAATAAAACAATGTAATGTTCAATTAAATGGCAAAAATATAACACCATCTGATGAAAATTATCACTATAGAGCTTATATTGAATCTTTATTAAATTATGGTACAGATGCTGCTACAACTCATTTAGAATGTGCAGGATGGATTTTAGATAAAGCAAATATAGCTAAATCTGATAATAATGGTTCAAAAGAGCGCCAAAAATTTGTATCATATCAAGTAGAACTTATGGGTAAACTACACGTATATATGTTTAATCAATCTACTCTACTTATAAATAATGTTGACATTCGTATAGTTTTAACACTTTAAAAACCAGATTTTTATCTATTTGCAGACGATTCTGATGAATCACAATTAAAAATTATAGAAGCCACGCTATTTATGGAGCATGTTACCGTTAATTCAAGCGTACTGTTAGCACACAATGCTGTTCTTGGGAAATCCAATGCTAAATATAATTATAAACGCGTTGAAATAAAAAGTTTTACAATTCCAATGAACAGCGCATCAATATCACTTGATAATGTTTTTATTGGGCAGTTGCCAAACACAATAATTTTTTGTAATTTTTTGTTACTCTGGAAAAAGATCTAAAAACCTATACAATTTTAAACATTTTGATGTTTCACAATTTGTGTTAAACGTAAATGGTGTACCAAATGGTGTACGTAAATGGTCAAATACCTAATTCTGCAATTGAAACCAGTTTTTCAGATGAAAATAATTGCTGTACAAGAAAATAATTCCTGTACATGCAGTACACTTTTTTCAGGAACTGGAATTTACCACAATGATAAAGGTCATCAGATAACAAAGTCTATGTTTAGTAATGGATTTTTTATACTTGCTTTTGATTTAACTCCAGGGGCATCTGGGAATGAGGTATGTCAAGGTTTACTAAACCAGGGTACAGTTAGAATTGAGGCAAGGCTATCAAAACCACTTACATCTACACTAACTGCTATTGTTTATGAAGAATTTGATGCAAGCATACAAATTGATAAAAATCGAAATATATTTACAAATCTATAAATAGAATATTGAAACATGTATTTAAATATTCAACAAGATGTCATCGTCCTGTGCACTTGTGGCCGTAAAGTTTTATTGTGATGACAAAAATACTTTATTTGTAAACGATATTTGTTTAGTTGGAATTAAAGAACCTTGTAAAACATTTGTAAAAGAGTTTACTTACAAATTCCCAACAAAAGAAATTATAAATAAAAATTTTGAAAATTACTCTTTTGGAACTGTACATAATGATAAAATTAATAAAGAATTAAGACAGGTGCTAGAAAAATTTGATGTTATTATAACAAATGAAAAAATAAAAAAGGAGTTTTTAATGAACTACGTTAATGAAATAAGTAGAGTGTATGATTTGAATCAGTTTGAGTTATGAACAGTTTAGAAATAACTAGTGTTTTAAAATGTAACAAATTTACAAACAAATATTTTAAAGGAGTTTTTACTTTAGACAAAATTCGTGTACCCAGGCAACATTACCTGCCATTCTCAAATTCTTAAATATGTTTTGGATACAGGTGAACGGCTGATTATAGATGTACACTCAAGCCAAGGTGTGAACGAAAACCATGCCAACGGTTGCATGGTACCAGGTGTATAAAGTTGGTATCGCTAACGGTCTCCTTGGCACCCATTGTAATTAACCTTGCATATGTACGAGAGCTCTGCATATGTCGACCGTTATTTCTCGCCATACTCGTGAGAATAAAATGAAAAGTTAAAAAAAAAAATAAAAAAAACACAAACTCATCTTCTGAGGATGAGGTACTTGCCTCCAGCCAGGAGACAATTATTGGTACCAGTCATAGTACCCCATATCCCTTTAGACATCAAACCAGGAACAAGCCGGGTTCCTCGAAAAATCAGCCAAACACCTGTTGGTGGAGGAAGCACAAGCCAAAGTGCTCCAAAACCATCAGGGGCTAGTGATAGTGGAAGTACAAAGAGCGGTACTTCCACTACAATGAGCAAAATTAATAGAAGCCTCGGATCTGCTTTCAGAAAACAATATCAGAAGGCTAAATTCATATTGGGCAAGATAGCCCAGAATGAAGCCAAAGTTGTTCTTCACGAAAAGGATCTAGAGGACAAAAAGCGATATAACGAGGTTGTGCGATCGTATGAGTCGCGCAACTCAGGTAAAGACTCGTCCTCGAAAAGAAATAGGTCGAAAGATCTACCCAGTCTGGATACAGGGAGAACTAAGATGCCGAGAACGAGTCTCCATAGCAGTTCGAAAACTACAGTACATAAAAATTACAATGATATTGTAAAAGATAGCTTATGTGTTGCAGTTGCTAACGAAAAAGCCACAGATCGTAAAGTATTAAACGATCTGTGGCTTAAACTTGAGGTGAGGTTGTCCGAAATGGTGGATGAGCACATTCTAGGAGGGGTTGGAGGGACTCTTCCGTGCTTTGACTCATCCGAAGTAGTTAGGGGCTACAGTTAGGCGATGCTTGGGAGGAAGCCAAAATTTGGCCTAATCCCAGCTAGCGAAATGCCAAGAAGACCTACAGCTCGCATCTGGTTGCCTAGGATGGAGATAAGCGGGGAGAAGCTTCTCGAGTGCCTCCGAATCCATAACCCGATGGTTCCAATGGGGAACAGGTCGGTGATAGTGAATGAGAAATCATCCGAAGAACTGTTGAAGAGCAGTATATCGTTTCTCCTTCTTATCAGTGAAGAGAATCTCGAACCTCTGGAGAAGCTGGGGAACAAGCTAAGGTTTGGTATACGTCATACCAAACTGGAAATATTTAAGTCAGGTAGTCTAGACGTAGACTACCTTGACGAGGTGAACGGACTGCTGGAAGAAATGTCAGTCAACAAAGAGTCTGCAGCAGAAGCAGCCAGTGAAATAAACGATGCGGGTGGTGCAGATTAATTTAAAGCACTCAAAGTGTGCCTCGGCTAATCTGCCCTCATTCAGGAGCCATGAGTTAGCGCCTCTAGGATTAGGGGGTTAAACAACGGTAACTACAATCTAATCTACAAGGAGGTAGGTTTAGAAAAAGGTAAGCCAAGAACTTGTATTCTGGTAAAAAAACACATCAATGCACATCTCTGTCCTAATTTCAGTTGAAGATTTGACAGTTGTCAAACTGGAGATGAAGAACGATGTGAGCATGTACATAAGTTCTGTGTACATGCCACATGATGAACCCGCTCCACCGCCCGGCATTCAGCATGTGGTAAGTGCTACAGGTGGCAAGCTGATTGTGGGTTGCCATGCTAATGCTCGGCATACCATATGGCGAAGCTCGGAAACAAATGAACGAGGTGAGTTATTGTTCGATTTTATTCTAAACGCTAACCTTAATATATGCAATAGGGGAAGTACCCCCACATTCACATTCCCTAGCTCGGATAGTTTTTCGGGCTGGGCGGATGTGATAGATGTTACATGTATAGGCACTAATGAAGCCCTAAAAATAGAAAAATGGAGAGTATCCAAGAAAAGATCTTTTTCGGATCACAGCTGGATACTCTTCAATGTCAGTTATAAGCCTGAAAATCCCTAGCCCTATAAAAACCCTAGAGCTACTAACTGGAGAAAGTTTAGAAAGATAGCAACAAAAAAACTTTTGGTAGTAGCTAACTCAGATATTGTGAATGAGAATGAGTTAGAAACGAGGACTGACATGTTTACAAAGGCCATTGAAGTCTCATTTAAGGTGTCATGTCCTGTCAAACGTAACAATAAAACATTCCCGATCTGGTGGAATGAGGAGTTAACTAGCCTAAGGAAGGAGACTACATATGACTATAACATCTGCTACAAACAGAATAATTGGCAACTCTACAAGGACCAACTTAGGAAATATAAGAGAGAAATCCGATTGGCCAAGGCACGGTCATGGAAAGATTATTGTGAATCCATAGAGAAAAAAAATAGAGAAAAAATCCATATTCAAAAGTACCCTCTCGCTAGGCCATATTCCTCTGCTATGGAGGCGGGTGAAGGTGGTCTTTATACCAAAGGTAGAAAACGAGGTCATGGAACCGCTAAAGACTTTAGACCGATAAGTCTATCATCCTTCTTACTGAAAACTCTCGAAAGAACATAAGAGTTAGAACTTAGAAGAGCACTAGAGAGTACTCCACTTTGTAAGTATCAACATGCTTGCTGTAAAGGCAAGTCAACCGAGACGGCACTAAGCGAATTAGTACGAAGCGTTGAGCAATCTATACAATACTAAGAATATACGTTGGCCACCTTTCTAGACATAGAAGGTGCTTTCAACAATATTCATGTATCGGCTATACAGGAAGATCTAGCGGTAGAAACTGCCCTTAGACAGTGGATCATTAATATGTTGCAATCGAGAGAGATTCAGTCGGAACTCGGCAACCATAAGATTACTAGAAGAGTAAGTAGGGGTACACCCCAGGGTGGGGTGCTATCACCACTACTGTGGCTTTTAGTAATGAACAGAATTCTTAAAGACCTTCGGGATGAGGGAATCAAAGCCATAGCATACGCAGATGATCTAATAGTATTAGAGTCTGGAAAGTATTTTGATATAATTAGTGGAATTATGGAAAGAGCTTTACCCAGGGTTGGCGGATGGGCCAATGGTTGTGGCCTATACATCAACTCGAGTAAAACAGATCTAATGCTATTACAACCAGAACCAAGATTCCGGAATTTACTAAGCCAAAATTGGATGGTGTGTATCTGAATGTAGCCTCGAATGTTAAATACCTAGTAGTGGTGCTTGACCCAAAATTGAAATAGAAAGCTAATACCGAAGAAAGAGCTAAAAAGGCCTATGTAGCCCTCTATTCTTGTAGGAAAATGTTAGGTAAAAAATGCAAAAATGCGTGCAAAACTTTATGGGCACAGGAGTATTCTAAGCTCGATATATCATGATCTGCCAGATTCCACAGACTACGTAATGCCAAGTTTGAAAATTATTAAGAACTATAAAGTCAAGATTCCATCAAGAAGGGAATGGAAACAGGAAAACCCCTTGGGAGAAATTGACACCGCACTCTTCACTGATGGTTCAAAGATGGAGTGCGGTGTTGGTGCGGGTGTCTATTCATAATCACGTGAAAATAGAACATGCTTTCCGCCTTCCAAATAAAGCGAGTGTATTTCAAGCTGAAATGCTAGGAATCTGGAAATATGCCAAATACTAGGGAACAATACTTCTCTGGGAGGAAGCATTGCAATAGTTATGGACAGCCAAGCAGCCAATTTCGGCTCACAACTCTGCAATAATAACATCTAAGCTCGTCAGAAAATGCTTTGACGAGCTTAAGAATGTAAGTAATCAATTCAGTGTTACATTACTGCGGGTTCCGGGACATAGGAACATCGCAGGAAATGAACATGCCGATGAGTTAGCAAGGAGGGGTCCCGGCATAAATGCTTCACTGGCGGAACAAGTAGAGTCTCCGCTAAACAGCGTTAAGAGAAATATCTTCTTGCAAATTTTGTTCTTAACAAATAGAAGGTGGAATGAACTAGCCACATGTTGTACGGCCAGAAAAGTCTGTCCATCGTATGATAAAAAACGAACCGAAAATCTATTGAAGCTATCTCGCTGGAACATAGCCAGAACAATAGGTGTGTTCACAGGCCACTGACCAATTGGTGAACATGCCAGACTAGGTATCCTATTCAATTCATCATGTGGCAGCTGTGGTGAACAGAATGAGAAAGAATCAATTACACACTTCACCTGTAAATGTCCAGCGCTGGCGAGGGTCAGAAGAGCAATTCTGGGTAGGCATCAACTCAACGATCTTACTGGTCTAGCGGTTAAGCAACCTGCAGAAATGGTAAGGTTTCTTAACGCAACGAAATGGATCTAAAATTAAACTAATATAGCCCTATTATAAGCCTTGTGGTCACGGAAGTTGTAGCAAAACGGTGCTAACGCGCTAATTAGGGTCACTGTCATGAGCGCCGGGGACCAACCACCCACACCAACTAACCAACCAAGACGGCTAGTAAGATATTCCTTTCGATCTTCAATAGTAAGGAAACTTCTTTCGGCTAATAGGTTTCTAGTTGGAGTTGTTCTAAATGCTCTTAAGCTTCATTTAACCGCAGCGTGAAATGGCGTTTTTTGTTTATTGAGATGTGTTTTTGCGCATTTACCGTATACTTGCAGACCATAGTAACATTTTGAAAGCAAGGTTGATTTTGTCATATATAGGAGGGAATTAGTATGCATGTGACTGTTAGAGGATGCGAGGTATTTAATAATGTTTAGCCTGGCAGTTATACTTTGTTTTAAATAATTACAATGATGATTGAAGCTAAGTTTACAATCAAAAATTAATTCTAAAATTTTTAATTCTTTTGCATTATTAATATTTTGTTTTTTAAAATTAATTATTATGTTATTACAATTTATTTTTTTGCAGATATGTAAATGTTTACTTTTTTCTACTGATATTTTTGCTCCTGAGAATTCTGACCAGTTGTCTACTGCTTTCAAAATCTTGGTAAATTGTTCTGTTATTTCATTGCTGTTCTGTTTTTTGCTAATAATGTAGAGATCATCTGCATAAATGCAGTGGTTGAGGTTCTTTTCAATCTGGATGATTTTGTTGATGCCTTCAAAAGCTATTAAAAATAATGTAACCGAAAACACTACTTATTCAAGGGGAGCCTTGAGGGATTCCATTGAAGAGCGGATAAGTGGGAGAAACAGTGTTTGTTTACTCTACAACGAAATTGTCTGTTTGTTAGGAAGGATTTTATATAGCCAAAAATTTTGGAACCTATTCTTAAATCTTGTAATTTTTCCAATACTACATGTATACCTACTTTGTCAAAAGCTTTTACAAAATCAATTGATAGTATTGATATGTGGTTTTTTGACGAAATATTTTTGCATGCTAAGTGATCTATGAAAAGAAGGGCATCAATTGTCGACGATTCGGCTTTAAAGCCAACTTGATTCGGACTTATTGAGTTGGTTGATGTGAGTAACCACATTAGTCTTTTGGCGACCATTTTTTCAAGAGTTTTCCCTAAGCATGGTATAGTGAGATTGGTCTGTAGTTGAGAATTCGTCTATTTGTTTGTTTGGCTTCCTAATTGGGATGATGGTGGCTGTTTTGAATACTTGAGGTATTATGCTGGTTTCCAAAATATTGTTGAAGAGCTTAAAGATTCTTGCTTTATATGAGTTGCGACAGTTTTTAATCATTTGATAAGTAATTTTATCTATACCTGGAGTTGAGCATTTAAGCATTTTTAAACATGATTCGAGTTCATATTCATTAAATTGAAATTCCAATAGTTTAGCTTTTATGTTAGGAGGATATTGAGTTTGAAGTGAAGAAGCTTTTTGTTTGTGATCTCTAAAAAGTTTTGGGAAGTTGCCTGTTTTAGATGTATTTGAGAAATATTGTGCAAAATCTGTCCTTATTGTTTGAGAATGACTGATGATAGAATTATTTACTTTAATTGTTTTGTCTTTGTGAAGGTCTTTAATTATTTTCCAACTTAAGAGTGGTAATAGTCTAGGAGAACAAATTGTAAGGTGTATGTTAAAGAATGTGTTATGTGTTGAGAAATGTGTTGGGCCATCATTGTTCAGAATTGCTAAGTTGGTATTTAAAACAAAGTTTTCAATAATTTTACCTTTAGAATTGTAAGTGGATCAGGCCCATAAGGGAGTCCAAGCGTTGAAGTAACGAGGTAAGATTATTGGAGTTTTGATATTTGAAAAAAGATTATTAAAATCAGCGTTAGATATTGTTTGATCAGGAGGTATATAAATCGAAATTATGGTAATTGGAAATTTAGGATTAATTTCAATAGCAATGACTGATAGTGAAGTATTAATATGTATAAGGTTGTATGGGATAGATTTATGAGTAAGCATACCAGTACCTTGTAGAACTCTGGTGTTATAATCAAAGTTGTGAAAGAATTCGAGATATTGTTTTGGAAAATGGAGTTTCACTGTGTTATTTGCAATATGTGTTTCTTGTAAACATAAAATGTGAGGGTTATGTAATTTTATTAATAATTCTATTTCTTGACAATTATTTATGTACCATTTCATATTCCATTGTAGAATGTTTAAATCCATAGGCTATCCATAGTTTTTACAAAGTAATAATACAAAAGAGAGAAAAGAAAAAAAAAAAAAAAATACATAAAAATTAAAACCGGTTTTGAATTTTTTTTTTTTTTAAACACAAATTTTGTTATTGATTAATATCAAAATCTGCTAAATTAAATTTTGTAGAAAATATTATTATATTCATATTTGTAATATTTTTATTACTATAAGAAATCATTATTTTTTTTTTTTTTTGTTAGTTTATTATTTTTTCTTTTTTTTAAGTTGATAACAGTTCATCATCGGATGAATCTATATCAATATATGGAGTTTTTATATTTGTTGTTATATTATTATTTTTGTTGGTGCTCTTTTTATTTTGGTCAGAAGGAATATTTAAAGTGTTGGTTGGAGTACTAGATGTAAAATTAATGTTGGATATATTTGAATTGTTATTACTTAAACTATTAGTTGTATAATTATTTGATGTATTAAAATTTTGATTGTTATGTTGAGTTAAATTTTTGTTAGTTGAGGAGCTAGGGATAGGAGATAGGTTTGAATGACTACCGATGGGAGGATCAGTGCATGTTTGATTGTTGCCGACAATTTGAAAACTAGAAGATTTATTTTGTGTGTTAAGTAAATGGGAGGTTGAGTCGTTTGGATTATTCTTAGTTAATTTTTTGGAGTTGGTTATATTTTTTTTTATCGAAGTATTATTGAGTTTCGATTTGATTGAATCTGCAAATGTATTGTTAGAGTCTATTGTAAATGGGTTTCCTTGTTTGTATATTTTACGGGCTTCAGCCATGGTGTATTTTTCTTGTGTTTTAATTTTTAGGGTTTCTTTCATTTATTGAAAACGTGGACAAGTATTGGAAGAGGCAGGGAGTTCGCCGAAACAGTTGGCACACATAGTGCGGGAGCATTCTTTTGGTGTATGTAGAGGAAGGTTGCAGTTAGCACATGCTGAATTCTTTTTGGAATTATTTTTTGTATGGCCCAAAAGCTGACAGGATTTGCATCGCATTGGAGTTGGGAAGAACTCTCTTACCAGAATTGTGCACCAAGCAATTTTTATTTTTGAAGGAATGTGATACAAATGGAAAGTAAGGAGTATGAGTCCGGTGGGAACATACTTATCATTTATTTTGTTTGTAAATTTATAAACTCCTGTTACACCTTGTTCTTTCAAATGCTCTATAATTT
This sequence comes from Poecilobothrus nobilitatus, assembly GCA_947095535.1. Lineage (NCBI taxonomy): Eukaryota > Metazoa > Arthropoda > Insecta > Diptera > Dolichopodidae > Poecilobothrus > Poecilobothrus nobilitatus. Next base: position 160,749,508 of record OX352772.1, on the reverse strand, counting down.
TGTTTTCTGAAGTGTCTCTTAAGTTTCTATCAAATAATGTCTTTGCATGAGTTAAGTGTAGCGTAGTATTTAGCAGAAATATTGCACAGGCCACCGAAATTGGTTGTTTTTACAAATTTGTCAGCTACATTTTGGGTTTTCACTAACACCAAAAGGCTACCATCTCGTTACTGATACCTTCTATTGCTTTTTGTTTAACGAAAACGCTGAATGATTATAATGGTTTGTTGGTATCAGTCGACACGATAATGATAAATTTTGGATCATTTGAGAGAACTGTTTAAGTGAGTGGTGGGAATTTTTGTCTTACCATTTTGTTCCTCTTCTTTTTTGAACTTCGAGATAAAGTCCCATCAAGTAAATTAAACCGATTCCCTGAGGGAATCAGCCAGTTACTTAACATCACCAAATTAAGTAAAAATTCACTTGTAAAAATAGATTATATGTTTTTTTTTTCTTTTTTTGTTTTTTAAATGCTTATAAGAAAAAACCAGAAATAAAAATAGAAAAAAAAACAATAAGCACAAAATTGGATTAAGCAAAGAAAATGAAAGAAATTAACTTAATAAATAAAAAAAAGAATTTAGATTATTTTATATGACTTTCAACAACATGGTCTGAGTTTCATCCTAATGTAGACAACAAAGTCGAAATACTCAATATCCTTATATTAAAATTGCATAATGATAACTTTCCGCTTAAATTTTTCACTCCAAGAGATGACTTTCTCCTTTACTATAGCATCTCTATAAACATATTGATGAGGGAACGAGATAATGCGTATGAAACTTGGAAAATAACTAAATCGGTATCTAATCTCAACATTTTTAAAAAATTGCGCAACAAAATTAATCTCAAAATACGCCAAGCTAAAAAACATTACTTTAACGAAATTTTAATATTAGCTACTGGTCCAAAATCCTTTTGAAATAATTTATCCAAATTGATATTGAGAGAGATAAACAGATTTTAACTGGAAATGTTGATATAAATGCTTTAAACAAAAAATTTGTTGTAGTGCCGTCAACTTTAAATCATATTTTCGATATTAGTATGGGTACATGTGTTAACGCATTATGCCTCTTGAATATGTAAAACATGATAATGTGAATTCTAACTAAATTAATGTCACAAAATAACTAAATTTATTGATGTGACAAATACAACCGAAATTCAAGAGTAAAAAATATTTTAAACATCAAGGTTTTGCATGAAAATCACTAAATAATAATAATAAAATTTTAAAGCTTTTAACAGAAAACCAAAAATTTTTTTGTTTCTTCTTTTTTAATTGTTTTTTAAAATGACTTTTGAAAAAGAAATTTACTTTTCGCATATAGTCTGGAATTAGTCTATAGTCCATGCTTCCACACATTAGTCCCTTGAGTACATAAAAATTATTTTCTACAATTAATTAGAATTTATCAATATAAAAGCAGTGGTCATTGAATTTTATTGACGTGAACAATAAAATACTAAATAAATTTTTCATAAAGGATTTTATAATATGTCTCTAAACATAGTTAATAATTAATTTTAATTTAAATATTAATGAGTCGTTTTCTGCAAATGTTTACTTTCTATATATGTATGTACTTATGTATGTGGGATTAAAATTTTAAACTGAACTCAATTATTCTTATGAACATGGTCACTCTATTTCCCAAGCGGTAAAACTTCTTTCTTTTACTTGTAATTATACTTTAAAGGTACTGGTCATTACAACGTGGACGTAAGTAGATAGGTAGGCAATTGGGCCAGACAGGTCAGTAGGTCAAGGTCACCCGGAAGTAGGTCAAACCGTAATTAGGTCAGACAGGAAGTAGGTTAATGTCATAAAAATAGGTCAGACAGGCGGCGGCCGCCAGACAAGTCTAGTTGTTTATAAAGATTGTATACTTGTTTTAAGTAGTAGGTAAACATGGAAATAGTAAGAAAAAATTGCTTTTTATTTTTGCTTGTAATTTTGAGATGTTTTTGCTTGCATTTTTGATATGTTTGCATTTATTTCTTGTTTTTTTTCTTTCGTTTTTTTTTTTATGACAGGTATTTAAAGAAGAGGAAGGAAAAACCATTAATTAATTGTTATGTAAGAATGTTGAAAAAAAAAATTAATAAAAAGAAAAAAAAAACAGGAAATCAAAAAAATATCTAACGTGGTACATGTTTACTTATTGATGTATACTTGGTTTAAGTAATAGGCGCATATGAACGTAGAAAGAAAAAATGGTTGATAAATGTAAAAAGAAAAAGACAAAAAAGCTTAAACGTATAGGATTCAATAATTTTAAAAGGTACAACGCATCTTTAAAACTCATATTCATAAAGATCAAAGCATTTTAAAAAAGTGATACGTTTTTAGATGTCCCTTTTTTGTTTTAAAGAAGAGAATTAATAATTATTGTCACTTTGTCGTGTAAGATATTTTTCGTGTCGTGTAAGATATTTATAAGTTCTTCTGCAGGGTATGGTGGTTTCAAGTTATATACAGTAGAAATTCAATTTCCTTTTTTAGTATAGCCAGTTCTTTTAGGAAATATCGTTTTTCATTTCATTTTAAAAATTGTAGATCAACTACGAAAATTTGATTATCAATGCTGAAGGTTTACGGAAGAATGTTCATTAGAATTACTAAATTTACATTTATATTCACTTCGGAAAAAGAGCTTTTCCTATAAACATAGGTTACCAGTGTTAGTTTGTAACTAATACAGATATGCTGTTACACCCATTTACTATGATGGTTGCGGGGCCATCATGCTGTGGTAAAATCACTTTTATTCATAATTTAATGAAATATAAAAAAGAAAATATACAACCACATATTAATAGAATTATTTGGTGTAATCCAGACGAAAATACCGTTCCAAAATATATCAAAGATGTAGAATATAGTAACACTATTCCAGATTTTAATGATAATCAAAAATCTTTGTTAATTATTATCGATGATATGATGTTACATTCTCATGATAAGTATGTATGTGATTTATTTACTAGAGGATCACATCATAGAAATTTATCAGTAATATTTGTAACACAAAATGTTTTTCATCAGGGTAAATTTTCAAGAGATATTTCACTTAACTGTAAATATCTAGTACTTTTAAAAAATCCAAGAGATAACTCGCAGATATTACCTCTAGCTCGCCAAATATAGCACAATCAAATTAAAGCATTTGAAAAAGTATATAATGATGTGACGTCAGTCTTATATGGCTATATATTAATAGATCTTACTTCAGACGTTAATGACATATTTCGGTTAAGAAGTGATATATTTGGAAAAAATTTATGTTATTGTACGAGAGATAAATTACAACAATTTGGGGAAGAACATGAAACGTTTGAAGACCAATCGTCATATATTGCACCTATTAAAAACCTCTAAACTAAAATTGCAGAAAGTAATTATAAAACACTGGGACCCTGAAGTAATTAAAACAATTTGTGAAATAGCATTAAATATTTTAAGAGGTAATTGTAATCTGAATAAAAAAGTAATAACACAATTACGAAAGTATAAAAAGAAATTAAGATCACTCATTTACCGTAAAAAATCTATAAATAGCAAAAGAAAAATTATTATTCAACGTGGTGGATTTTTACCTACACTTCTAGGTGCAGTACTATCAGGGATAATCGAAAATTTTATAAAATGAATAATACAACATTTAACAAAATGATAATTCTAAAACTCGAGATTTACGAGAAAATGAAGCAAAATGCAGACGTTGAACTCAATGAGTTGGATAAAATTATGAGAAAAATATTGATAAATAAACATCTTACGGACACTCAAAAATGGTACTTATACAGACAAAATCTATTTAAAATAAGAAACAAAAAACGAGAACTTCCTAGAAATAAAGAGGAAAAAGTAAAAATTACGGAAACAAAAGGTACTCAAACTCGTGCAAAAACAATTTATATAGATGCGGAATCTCAGTAGCATTTTCCTGAATATAAAAATGATGGGACACAAGTTGTACCTGAAGAAGAAGTATATGAAAAAGAAGCTGATGACGAAGTATTTGATGATGAAATTTAAGAAAATGTTTTATCAAAACCATTGTTAGCCGCTTCTTTTTGCGAACGTCTTAGAAAAAGAAAATCAATTAGAAATCAAAATGTACAAATTTTTGAAACTGATACATGAGACATTATAATTGTTCCTTTAGATAGCGCAAGCCCACCAACGAAAAAAGAAAAAACTATAAATAGTAAAGAGTTGAATAATTCATCAAGACGTGTTTTAAGGTCAGCTATAGCAGGTAATACTCAAACAGAACTTAATTTTCCAATTCGTAAGAATAAATCCGCAAGCTCATGGACAACATACAAGTAAATGATGAATTTTATGTCACTTTACTTAGTGATTCATCTATGAACTATTATCCAGAAAATTCATTATCATCTTTTACAAATAAAATGAATAAATACATGTGTGATTCAAGGTAGAAAGTCGGTATTTCAGAAATGTATTTTAATGATTTCATTCCAAATGTGTATAGTGAACAATGGGCAAAAAGTACTCAAATATTTATTAAAGGTATGCAGAAAGATATGATAGGAGTTGAAACATCATATATTCCATACATAGAAAAACAAATTATATGTGACTGGAAAGTTTTTCTACTACTAACACTAATTCAAAATATACGCCCACTTAATAGGTTTACAAGAAAAGAAGTTGAACGACAGTTGATTTGGGGAATTTTTAATTTTATAAACGATGATGTTAATTATATACAACCAGCAAAAGCTGAGGACATGCCTAAAAATATAAGTTACACTACAATAAGTGTTACTAGACCTAAAATAGATATAAAAATAAGAGCAAATTACGCTTATACCCTCGAAGGACTTTTGACAACATGTTTCAATAAGTATCTTTTAAAGTTACAGAATTTAAAAAATATAAACCACGTGTAATAGAAGCTTTCAAAACTTTTATAGATAGTGTACAATTAACTCCAATTATTACACCAGATATGTTTTTTATATACACAGATATAATTGAACCGCAAAAAATAGACAGATAAAATTGAACCGCATAATATTGCATCTGGTGCAAATGCAAAAGAAGTTATGCAAGATCGTAGTAAAGAGATTATTAAAAATGTACGACGTGGTGCCGTACGAAAACTAAATTAAATGTATGCTTCAGGTAAAAGAAAACGAAAAGCTATAAAAAGACCATTCATTAAAAATTTAAACTATTTTACGTCAAAACAACGCAAACATAATAACAAAAAGAAACAAAAAGATATTTTTGATTAATTATGATTGAGTGTATGAAATCTCAGTTGGATATTTTTAAAACCCAATTCATTCAGTCTAGCATTATACGATCTAAAGAAGTTTCCTACAATCCTATTGCTTCTTTAGACAACCCTTCAACTATTGAATTTGTTTCACCAGGTCATGGCGATACATATAGAGATTTGTCTTCTACATATTTGAGATTAAAAGTACATATCTTAAAGAAAGATCGAACGCAATGGAATAATGATAAAAATGCTGAAGGAAAAATAATAATACAACCAAGTGTAGTTAATAACATTTTACATTCTTTAATAAAACAATGTAATGTTCAATGAAATGGCAAAAATATAACACCATCTGATGAAAATTAAGACAGGTGCTAGAATTAAGACAGGTGCTAGAAAAATTTGATGTTATTATAACAAATGAAAAAATAAAAAAGGAGTTTTTAATGAACTACGTTAATGAAATAAGTAGAGTGTATGATTTGAATCAGTTTGAGTTATGAACAGTTTAGAAATAACTAGTGTTTTAAAATGTAACAAATTTACAAACAAATATTTTAAAGGAGTTTTTACTTTAGACAAAATTCCAAAAATAATAGAAACACCTACTTTTTTAATTGTAAACACAGACAAGATAAAAGATGCAGGAACACATTGGTTTGCGCTTTATATTCCAAAGCATGGTTGCGCAGAATATTTTGATTCGTATGGTGGAGTTTCAGATAAACCGGAAATTTTGAAATATTTAAAAAATAAGAGCATAGTTTTTAATAATTGGCAGATACAGAGTGTCCTTTCGAATGTATGTGGACAATACTTTTGCGTTTATGGCTAGTATAGATGTTTTGGTTTAAGTATGAAAGCTTTTTTGAATGATTTGAACTTGTTTGATAATCATATAGAAAACGACAATCTGATTATGAATATATTTTACAACTTATTTAGAAATTTAAATTTTTCACAATCTTGTGTACCTAAGCAATACAATTAATATTAAAAAGCTTTAGTTAAAACGTAGTAATGGAAGATCAAGGTTCGAACACAAATTTGATGTTGAGTTATACATATTTTCTCAACAAAAATCAGTCATTAAAAGTTCTTGTTGGTTTTGATACAGAATCTCTTGTAGCTACTTGCATTTTTCATCATATTGGGAAAAAGCCAGCTATTTTAAAATATCGTGATTGGTGTAAATTTTATCAGCAATTTTATGAAAGGTACTCGAAACAATCAATAAAGAATACAAAATGATGTTTACAATATGGGTTAAGAATGGTTATTGGCCTGATGTCTTAGCATTAACAAAGAGGAAGCTGACACATTTTATAACTTTCTGATTTTTTATTGATTTTCTTCAAGCTGTAATGATACACAATAAAAATGCTGAATCAAATGTACGGGAATATGTTATTAAATATATAAAAACATGGCAAGAAAAACATCTTATGAAATTACACGAAGAAATATATATTCCAATACAACGTTGTAGTGTTTGATGCAATTATTCTAGATAAATAAAATTTAAAAAATAGAAAATTCTAATGTTTTAAACAAGAACAATAATAAATGAAAAAATTTTTAAATTTTATTTAATTTGTTTTTTATTATGAAATACTTATATATAGTAGATACATATACATTTACACAAATACTCTTATATATTATTTCTAAAAAGTTCTGCAAAATAGTCAGGATGTCCTTCTTAGTTATTTATTTCCCAATTTTGTTGCTCCACTATATCTTCGTCTAAGACTTGAAACGGTGGTATGAAGTCTTCAGTTTCCATTAATTCCTCCTCATCTACGATGGATGTAATTTCATTAACTTGTACCTCATTTAGTATACTGACTATTGCAGTTTCTTCAGTAAATGGAAATGTTGTTGAATCAGCTAAAATGGCAAATAAATATCTTACCAAAATTGAATTGAAAATGATTTGCCAATAAAATTGAACTGCGTTATATACTGTAGCACCCAGTCAAACTTCAAGTTTTCATAGTATATAAATAAAAAAATTTCAAATAGTAAAAGAAATACATATAGATCTGTAATGAAGCTACTCCAAATTAATCTCCATCACTCCAAACTTGAAATCCGCCCCAGAAGAAGGGGTGAGGATATTATCTTGATCCAGGAGCCATGGGTGACAAGAAAACAGGTTCATGGACTCAAGATACCAGGATACACGTTGTTGTATAATAAAGAGGTATGTAGACCTAGAGCGTGCATACTTGCTAAAAATACATTAAATTTAACTTTTATGTATAATTAGTAATTACAGTGATGCTGATCTGGTCGCGGCGAGCCTAAAGCCAAAAAACTCAAGGCTCTGGGTTGTTGCGGCGTATTTTCCTCACGACTCGCAGGATTCACTCCCACCATCCAATCTGGCAGGGTTGGTAGAGGATGCTAGAAGGATGAACATTGGGGTCATCATAAGCTCCGACGCCAATGCTCACCATGACATCTGGGGTAGTTCGAATACCAGCAAAAGAGGTGAGTCACTTTTTGATTACATTTTAAGTACTAACCTTCTTATCTGTAACATTGGCAGGGAACCTACCTTTGTTACTAGTAATAGGCAAGAAGTCCTAGACATAACCTTAGTCTCGGACTTCATTTATTCTAAAAAAAAACTCATGAAAAAATGATGTTGTAGAACAACTTTTTCATGTAGCCCCCTTCATTTCGGAGATACGGCCCTCAAACTTTGAAAAACTCCTATTTTTAAATTCGTATATCTCATGTTCTACTTAACATTTTTTCAATCTGAAATCACCATTCGGCTGGATTTTTCTTTAAACTTTATAAATCAATATCAAAATTATACGGATTTTTTAAATTTACCGTTATGTGAAAACCAAATTTTGCATGATTTTTCTATCTTCATAACTCCGGCACGCTTTTAGATTATAGGAACTTACAATTTTAAGGTAAGAAAGAACTTTTAGAACTAGTATAAGTTTCCTAAGAAATTTGTTTTGGACCACTCCTTGTTTATGAGTTATTAGGTCTCAAAAATTTATTATTAGCTTTTTTTCAACACTGGTAAGTTAGGCACCTATAAACATGGCAAGATATTAAAGCTTCTGTAATATATTTTCACGTGTGTTAACAGTTTCTTTTAAATGTATAGGGTTCCAGTGTTACAGTCCTTCCAAATTGCAAAAAAGGCCTATCTTCAAATTTTTTCTTATACGACATTTTCAAATTTTGGTGCAAGTCACAATTCTAAACTGTTTGTATTAACTTTTGGAAATGTGCGCTTTTAAAAACCGCTGGTTTACATTCTACCTTGTTTAGTATTTAGTTCCTTTAATAAGATATCTTATTACTTTAATAACATATGCTCAATTCGTATACACATTTTTTTCGTTCTGCGCATGTTAACATCGAGTGACAAAAATCATATTGGAAGGAATATGTTTACTCATATTATCCTTACTAAATATAGATATACGGAAAGGTTTATTTAATAAATTTGAATTGCGAAATTCTTGTAAAGTTATTTTATATATTTTAAAAGATTTAATAAAACGAATAAAATTTTAAAGAAACTTATTTTTTATCATAAAATATTTCGGTATGGTCTTATTCTAATTTACTATTTTTAAAAGTTTTTCTTTTTTGTATTATTAGTTTCAAATATTTGTTGATTTAAAATTCTAATACGGAAAAAAATCTTACATCAAAAAAAAGTTTTTTAACATCAAGACTAGTATTTATATTTTCAGAGTTATTAATTAAAGCATTAATATAATTTGATGTGCATTTCAATTTACGTTCATTGAACTCTAAGAAAATTTGTTCCAGTTCCAAAATTTTTGCTAAAAACTCATCGTGAGGGTTATACAACGCTCCTAAGTATAACGAGGTATAACAAGCACTAGTTTGTTGGCTGCTCCGAGGTTTTCGTTTGCTCGTAGTTTGAATGCGATATAACCTATGATATTTTAAATTCCATTATATTCGATCTCAGATATGCTATTTTCAATATTAGGATCAGTTTTAAGATATGTCGTTTCTGTTGTATTTTTCAACATAGTAGTTGGAATAGTTTCAGTCGTTCACCTAAAGTAATAAAAAAAGGTTATATTTACATCTATAATATTTAAGTTTGTAACGGCTTCAAAATCAATATACATATTTTGCAACAAATTTGCATTTTCGGAATCTTCTGCTATAATATTCATTGATAGTGACATAATTGTTTCATTGTATCCCAACAGATAATTTCTTAATCGAAATTTAAAATCAAGCGCAGTTGGGTGATCTTTGGATCAACCAATTGATCTTATGATACCAAAAAATCCTTCCAACGGGTCTTGATTTAACTTATATGTCAAGAGAAATTTTATTTTGCATTTGTTTGTCAGATCATTTTATAACAATGGAAAAGCATTAGTTGAAATTAAGATTCCTTTTGAAAAGGTACATAAGGTGAACATAAGATTCATTTCAATTAAAATGTTATCCTGGGTGTCTTTATCAAAATCGTATGCTTGCATTCTTTCTCTATTATCAATTTTTGCCAATTTTGTGTTAAAAACATCAAACCAGTCGTTCACCTAAAGTAATAAAAAAAGGTTATATTTACATAAATATTCCTAGTTTCTATTAACGTCTAAATCAACGTTTTTAATAAATTCGAACATTCTTGCCAATCTTTACTTTTCATTAGTCCTAATACAGACATATGGGAAACTGCTTTTGAATTAGTATGCGAGACCGAGAGTGCGAGTATGCGAGACAACAATTTGGGGAAGAATATGAAACGTTTGAAGACCAATCGTCATATATTGCACCTATTAAAAACCTCTAAACTAAAATTGCAGAAAGTAATTATAAAACACTGTGACCCTGAAGTAATTAAAACAATTTGTGAAATAGTATTAAATATTTTAAGAGGTAATTGTAATCTGAATAAAAAAGTAACAACACAATTACGAAAGTATAAAAAGAAATTAAGATCACTCATTTGCCGTAAAAAATCTATAAACAGCAAAAGAAAAATTATTATTCAACGTGGTGGATTTTTACCTACACTTCTAGGTGCAGTACTATCAGGGATAATCGAAAATTTTATAAAATGAATAATACAACATTTAACAAAATGATAATTCTAAAACTCGAGATTTACGAGAAAATGAAGCAAAATGCAGACGTTGAACTCAATGAGTTGGATAAAATTATGAGAAAAATATTGATAAATAAACATCTTACGGACACTCAAAAATGGTACTTATACAGACAAAATCTATTTAAAATAAGAAACAAAAAACAAGAACTTCCTAGAAATAAAGAGGAAAAAGTAAAAATTACGGAAACAAAAGGTACTCAAACTCGTGCAAAACCAATTTATATAGATGCGGAATCTCAGTAGCATCTTCCTGAATATAAAAATGTTGGGACACAAGTTGTACCTGAAGAAGAAGTATAAGTAAGAAGAAGAAGTAATATGTAAGTATAAGTAAGAAGTTGTATATGAAAAAGAAGCTGATGACAAAGTATTTGATGATGAAATTTAAGAAAATGTTTTATCAAAACCATTGTTAGCCGCTTCTTTTTGCGAACGTCTTAGAAAAAGAAAATCAATTAGAAATCAAAATGTACAAATTTTTGAAACTGATACAGGAGACATTATAACTGTTCCTTTAGATAGCCCAAGCCCACCAATGAAAAAAGAAAAAACTATAAATAGTAAAGAGTTGAATAATTCATCAAGACGTGTTTTAAGGTCATCTATAACAGGTAATACTCAAACAGAACATAATTTTCCAATTCGTAAGAATAAATCCGCAAGCTCATGGACAACATACAAGTAAATGATGAATTTTATGTCACTTTACTTAGTGATTCATCTATGAACTATTATCCAGAAAATTCATTATCATCTTTTACAAATAAAATGAATAAATACATGTGTGATTCAAGGTGGAAAGTCGGTATTTCAGAAATGTGTTTTAATGATTTCATTCCAAATGTGTATAGTGAACAATGGGCAAAAAGTACTCAAATATTTATTAAAGGTATGCAGAAAGATATGATAGGAGTTGAAACATCATATATTCCATACATAGAAAAACAAATTATATGTGACTGGAAAGTTTTTCTACTACTAACACTAATTCAAAATATACGCCCACTTAATAGGTTTACAAGAAAAGAAGTTGAACGACAGTTGATTTGGGGAATTTTTAATTTTATAAACGATGATGTTAATTATATACAACCAGCAAAAGCTGAGGACATGCCTAAAAATATAAGTTACACTACAATATGTGTTACTAGACCTAAAATAGATATAAAAATAAGAGCAAATTACGCTTATACCCTGGAAGGACTTTTGACAACATGTTTCAATAAGTATCTTTTAAAGTTACAGAATTTAAAAAATATAAACCACTTGTAATAGAAGCTTGCAAAACTTTTATAGATAGTGTACAATTAATTCCAATTATTACACCAGATATGTTTTTTATATACACAGATATAATTGAACCGCAAAAAATAGACAGATAAAATTGAACCGCATAATATTGCATCTGGTGCAAATGCAAAAGAAGTTATGCAAGATCGTAGTAAAGAGATTATTAAAAATGTACGACGTGGTGCCGTACGAAAACTGAATGAAATGTATGCTTCTGGTAAAAGAAAACGAAAAGCTATAAAAAGACCATTCATTAAAAATTTAAACTATTTTACGTCAAAACAACGCAAACATAATAACAAAAAGAAACGAAAAGATATTTTTGATTAATTATGATTGAGTGTATGAAATCTCAGTTGGATATTTTTAAAACCCAATTCATTCAGTCTAGCATTATACGATCTAAAGAAGTTTCCTACAATCCTATTGCTTCTTTAGACAACCCTTCAACTATTGAATTTGTTTCACCAGGTCATGGCGATACATATAGAGATTTGTCTTCTACATATTTGAGATTAAAAGTACATATCTTATAGAAAGATCGAACGCAATGGAATAATAATAAAAATGCTGAAGGAAAAATAATAATACAACCAAGTGTAGTTAATAACATTTTACATTCTTTAATAAAACAATGTAATGTTCAATGAAATGGCAAAAATATAACACCATCTGATGAAAATTATCACTATAGAGCTTATATTGAATCTTTATTAAATTATGGTACAGATGCTGCTGCAACTCATTTAGAATGTGCAGGATGAATTTTAGATAAAGCAAATATAGCTAAATCTGATAATAATGGTTCAAAAGAGCGCCAAAAATTTGTATCATATCAGCAATGTAGTAGAACTTATGGGTAAACTACACGTATATATGTTTAATCAGCCTACTCTACTTATAAATAATGTTGACATTCGTATAGTTTTAACACTTGAAAAACCAGATTTTTATCTATTTGCAGACGATTCTGATGAATCACAATTAAAAATTATAGAAGCCACGCTATTTATGGAGCATGTTACCGTTAATTCAAGCGTACTGTTAGCACACAATGCAGTTCTTGGGAAATCCAATGCTAAATATAATTATAAACGCGTTGAAGTAAAAAGTTTTACAATTCCAATGAACAGCTCATCAATATCACTTGATAATGTTTTTATTGGGCAGTTGCCAAACACAATAATTTTTTGTAATTTTTTGTTACTCTGGTAAAAGATCTAAAAACCTATACAATTTTAAACATTTTGATGTTTCACAATTTGTGTTAAACATAAATGGTGTACCAAATGGTGTACGTAAATGGTCAAATACCTAATTCTGCAATTGAAACCAGTTTTTCAGATGAAAATAATTGCTGTACAAGAAAATAATTCCTGTACATACAGTACACTTTTTTCAGGAACTGGAATTTACCACAATGATAAAGGTCATCAGATAACAAAGTCTATGTTTAGTAATGGATTTTTTATACTTGCTTTTGATTTAACTCCAGGTGCTTCTGGGAATGAGGTATGTCAAGGTTTACTAAACCAGGGTACAGTTAGAATTGAGGCAAGGCTATCAACACCACTTACATCTACACTAACTGCTATTGTTTATGGAGAATTTGATGCAAGCATACAAATTGATAAGAATCGAAATATATTTACAAATCTATAAATATAATATTGAAACATGTATTTAAATATTCAACAAGATGTCATCGTCCTGTGCACTTGTGGCCGTAAAGTTTTGTTGTGATGATAAAAATACTTTATTTGTAAACGATATTTGTTTAGTTGGAATTAAAGAACCTTGTAAAAAATTTGTAAAAGAGTTTACTTACAAATTTCCAACCAAAGAAATTATAAATGAAAATTTTGAAAATTACTCTTTCGGAACTGTACATAATGATAAAATTAATAAAGAATTAAGACAGGTACTAGAAAAATTTGATGTTATTATAACAAATGAAAAAATAAAAAAGGAGTTTTTAATGAACTACGTTAATGAAATAAGTACAGTGTATGATTTGAATCAGTTTGAGTTATGAACAGTTTAGAAATAACTAGTGTTTTAAAATGTAACAAATTTACAAACAAATATTTTAAGGGAGTTTTTACTTTAGACAAAATTCCAAAAATAATAGAAACACCTACTTTTTTAATTGTAAACACAGACAACAAAAAGATATTTTTGATTAATTATGATTGAGTGTATGAAATCGCAGTTGGATATTTTTAAAACCCAATTCATTCAGTCTAGCATTATACTATCTAAAGAAGTTTCCTACAATCCTATTTTTTCTTTAGACAACCCTTCAACTATTGAATTTGTTTCACCAGGTCATGGCGATACATATAGAGATTTGTCTTCTACATATTTGAGATTAAAAGTACATATCTTATAGAAAGATCGAACGCAATGGAATAATGATAAAAATGCTGAAGGAAAAATAATAATACAACCAAGTGTAGTTAATAACATTTTACATTCTTTAATAAAACAATGTAATGTTCAATTAAATGGCAAAAATATAACACCATCTGATGAAAATTATCACTATAAAGCTTATATTGAATCTTTATTAAATTATGGTACAGATGCTGCTGCAACTCATTTAGAATGTGCAGGATGGATTTTTGATAAAGCAAATATAGCTAAATCTGATAATAATGGTTCAAAAGAGCGCCAAAAATTTGTATCATATCAGCAATGTAGTAGAACTTATGGGTAAACTACACGTATATATGTTTAATCAACCTACTCTACTTATAAATAATGTTGACATTCGTATAGTTTTAACACTTGAAAAACCAGATTTTTATCTATTTGCAGACGATTCTGATGAATCACAATTAAAAATTATAGAAGCCACGCTATTTATGGAGCATGTTACCGTTAATTCAAGCGTACTGTTAGCACACAATGCAGTTCTTGGGAAATCCAATGCTAAATATAATTATAAACGCGTTCAAGTAAAAAGTTTAACAATTCCAATGAACAGCTCATCAATATCACTTGATAATGTTTTTATTGGGCAGTTGCCAAACACAATAATTTTTTGTAATTTTTTGTTACTCTGGAAAAAGATCTAAAAACCTATACAATTTTAAACATTTTGATGTTTCACAATTTGTCTTAAACGTAAATGGTGTACCAAATAGTGTACGTAAATGGTCAAATACCTAATTCTGCAATTGAAACCAGTTTTTCAGATGAAAATAATTGCTGTACAAGAAAATAATTCCTGTACATACAGTACACTTTTTTCAGGAACTGGAATTTACCACAATGATAAAGGTCATCAGATAACAAAGTCTATGTTTAGTAATGGATTTTTTATACTTGCTTTTGATTTAACTCCAGGTGCATCTGGGAATGAGGTATGTCAAGGTTTACTAAACCAGGGTACAGTTAGAATTGAGGCAAGGCTATCAAAACCACTTACATCTACACTAACTGCTATTGTTTATGAAGAATTTGATGCAAGCATACAAATTGATAAAAATCGAAATATATTTACAAATCTATAAATAGAATATTGAAACATGTATTTAAATATTCAACAAGATGTCTTCGTCCTGTGCACTTGTGGCCTTAAGGTTTTGTTGTGATGATAAAAATACTTTATTTGTAAACGATATTTGTTTAGTTGGAATTAAAGAACCTTGTAAAACATTTGTAAAAGAGTTTACTTACAAATTCCCAACAAAAGAAATTATAAATAAAAATTTTGAAAATTACTCTTTTGGAACTGTACATAATGATAAAATTAATAAAGAATTAAGACAGGTGCTAGAAAAATTTGATGTTATTATAACAAATGAAAAAATAAAAAAGGAGTTTTTAATGAACTACGTTAATGAAATAAGTAGAGTGTATGATTTGAATCAGTTTGAGTTATGAACAGTTTAGAAATAACTAGTGTTTTAAAATGTAACAAATTTACAAACAAATATTTTAAGGGAGTTTTTACTTTAGACAAAATTCCAAAAATAATAAAAACACCTACTTTTTTAATTGTAAACACAGACAACAAAAAGATATTTTTGATTAATTATGATTGAGTGTATGAAATCTCAGTTGGATATTTTTAAAACCCAATTCATTCAGTCTAGCATTATACTATCTAAAGAAGTTTCCTACAATCCTATTTTTTCTTTAGACAACCCTTCAACTATTGAATTTGTTTCACCAGGTCATGGCGATACATATAAAGATTTGTCTTCTACATATTTGAGATTAAAAGTACATATCTTATAGAAAGATCGAACGCAATGGAATAATGATAAAAATGCTGAAGGAAAAATAATAATACAACCAAGTGTAGTTAATAACATTTTACATTCTTTAATAAAACAATGTAATGTTCAATTAAATGGCAAAAATATAACACCATCTGATGAAAATTATCACTATAGAGCTTATATTGAATCTTTATTAAATTATGGTACAGATGCTGCTGCAACTCATTTAGAATGTGCAGGATGGATTTTAGATAAAGCAAATATAGTTAAATCTGATAATAATGGTTCAAAAGAGCGCCAAAAATTTGTATCATATCAGCAATGTAGTAGAACTTATGGGTAAACTACACGTATATATGTTTAATCAACCTACTCTACTTATAAATAATGTTGACATTCGTATAGTTTTAACACTTGAAAAACCAGATTTTTATCTATTTGCAGACGATTCTGATGAATCACAATTAAAAATTATAGAAGCCACGCTATTTATGGAGCATGTTACCGTTAATTCAAGCGTACTGTTAGCACACAATGCTGTTCTTGGGAAATCCAATGCTAAATATAATTATAAACGCGTTGAAGTAAAAAGTTTTACAATTCCAATGAACAGCTCATCAATATCACTTGATAATGTTTTTATTGGGCAGTTGCCAAACACAATAATTTTTTGTAATTTTTTGTTACTCTGGAAAAAGATCTAAAAACCTATACAATTTTAAACATTTTGATGTTTCACAATTTGTGTTAAACGTAAATGGTGTACCAAATGGTGTACGTAAATGGTCAAATACCTAATTCTGCAATTGAAACCAGTTTTTCAGATGAAAATAATTGCTGTACAAGAAAATAATTCCTGTACATGCAGTACACTTTTTTCAGGAACTGGAATTTACCACAATGATAAAGGTCATCAGATAACAAAGTCTATGTTTAGTAATGGATTTTTTATACTTGCTTTTGATTTAACTCCAGGTGCATCTGGGAATGAGGTATGTCAAGGTTTACTAAACCAGGGTACAGTTAGAATTGAGGCAAGGCTATCAAAACCACTTACATCTACACTAACTTCTATTGTTTATGAAGAATTTGATGCAAGCATACAAATTGATAAAAATCGAAATATATTTACAAATCTATAAATAGAATACTGAAACATGTATTTAAATATTCAACAAGATGTCTTCGTCCTGTGCACTTGTGGCCTTAAAATTTTGTTGTGATGATAAAAATACTTTATTTGTAAACGATATTTGTTTAGTTGGAATTAAAGAACCTTGTAAAACATTTGTAAAAGAGTTTACTTACAAATTCCCAACAAAAGAAATTATAAATAAAAATTTTGAAAACTACTCTTTTGGAACTGTACATAATGATAAAATTAATAAAGAATTAAGACAGGTACTAGAAAAATTTGATGTTATTATAACAAATGAAAAAATAAAAAAGGAGTTTTTAATGAACTACGTTAATGAAATAAGTAGAGTGTATGATTTGAATCAGTTTGAGTTATGAACAGTTTAGAAATAACTAGTGTTTTAAAATGTAACAAATTTACAAACAAATATTTTAAGGGAGTTTTTACTTTAGACAAAATTCCAAAAATAATAGAAACACCTACTTTTTTAATTGTAAACACAGACAAGATAAAAGATGCAGGAACACATTGGTTTGCGCTTTATATTCCAAAGCATGGTTGCGCAGAATATTTTGATTCGTATGGTGGAGTTTCAGATAAACCGGAAATTTTGAAATATTTAAAAAATAAGAGCATAGTTTTTAATAATTGGCAGATACAGAGTGTCCTTTCGAATGTATGTGGACAATACTTTTGCGTTTATGGCTGGTATAGATGTTTTGGTTTAAGTATGAAAGCTTTTTTGAATGATTTGAACTTGTTTGATAATCATATAGAAAACGACAATCTGATTATGAATATATTTTACAACTTATTTAGAAATTTAAATTTTTCACAATCTTGTGTACCTCAGCAATACAATTAATATTAAAAAGCTTTAGTTAAAACGTAGTAATGGAAGATCAAGGTTCGAACGCAAATTTGATGTTGAGTTATACATATTTTCTCAACAAAAATCAGTCATTAAAAGTTCTTGTTGGTTTTGATACAGAATCTCTTGTAGCTACTTGCATTTTTCATCATATTGGAAAAAAGCCAGCTATTTTAAAATATCGTGATTGGTGTAAATTTTATCAGCAATTTTATGAAAGGTACTCGAAACAATCAATAAAGAATACAAAATGATGTTTACAATATGGGTTAAGAATGGTTATTGGCCTGATGTCTTAGCATTAACAAAGAGGAAGCTGACACATTTTATAACTTTCTGATTTTTTATTGATTTTCTTCAAGCTGTAATGATACACAATAAAAATGCTGAATCAAATGTACGGGAATATGTTATTAAATATATAAAAACATGGCAAGAAAAACATCTTATGAAATTACACGAAGAAATATATATTCCAATACAACGTTGTAGCGTTTGATGCAATTATTCTACATAAATAAAATTTAAAAAATAGAAAATTCTAATGTTTTAAACAAGAACAACAATAAATGAAAAAATGTTTAAATTTTATTTAATTTGTTTTTTATTATGAAATACTTATATATAGTAGATACATATACATTTACACAAATATTCTTATATATTATTTCTAAAAAGTTCTGCAAAATAGTCAGGATCCCCTTCTTGGTTATTTATTTCCCAAATTTGTTGCTCCACTATATCTTCGTCTAAGACTTGAAACGGTGGTATGAAGTCTTCAGTTTCCATTAATTCCTCCTCATCTACGATGGATGTAATTTCATTAACTTGTACCTCATTTAGTATACTGACTATTGCAGTTTCTTCAGTAAATGGAAATGTTGTTGAATCAGCTAAAATGGCAAATAAATATCTTACCAAAATTGAATTGAAAATGATTTGCCAATAAAATTGAACTGCGTTATATACTGTAGCACCCAGTCAAACTTCAAGTTTTCAGAGTATATAAATAAAAAAATTTCAAATAGTAAAAGAAATACATATAGATCTGTAATGAAGCTACTCCAAATTAATCTCCATCACTCCAAACTTGAAATCCGCCTCAGGAGAAGGGGTGAGGATATTATCTTGATCCAAGAGCCATGGGTGACAAGAAAACAGGTTCATGGACTCAAGATACCAGGATACACGTTGTTGTATAATAAAGAGGTACATAGACCTAGAGCGTGCATACTTGCCAAAAATACATTAAATTTAACTTTTATGTATAATTAGTAATTACAGTGATCTGGTCGCGGCGAGCCTAAAGCTAAAAATCTCAAGGCTCTGGGTTGTTGCGGCGTATTTTCCTCACGACTCGCAGGATTCACTCCCACCATCCAATCTGGCAGGTTTGGTAGAGGATGCTAGAAGGATGAACATTGGGGTCATCATAAGCTGCGACGCCAATGCTCACCATGACATCTGGGGTAGTTCGGATACCAACAAAAGAGGTGAGTCACTTTTTGATTACATTTTAAGTACTAACCTTCTTATCTGTAACATTGGCAGGGAACCTACCTTTGTTACTAGTAATAGGCAAGAAGTCCTAGACATAACCTTAGTCTCGGACTTCATTTATTCTAAAAAAAACTCATGAAAAAAATAATGTTGTAGAACAACTTTTTCATGTAGCCCCCTTCATTTCGGAGATACGGCCCTCAAACTTTGAAAAACTCCTATTTTTAAATTCGTATATCTCATGTTCTACTTAACATTTTTTCAATCTGAAAACACCATTCGGCTGGATTTTTCTTTAAACTTTATAAATCAATATCACAATTATACGGATTTTTTAAATTTACCGTTATGTGAAAACCAAATTTTGCATGATTTTTCTATCTTCATAACTCCGGCGCGCTTTTAGATTATAGGAACTTACAATTTTAAGGTAAGAAAGAACTTTTAGAACTAGTATAAGTTTCCTAAGAAATTTGTTTTGGACCACCCCTTGTTTATGAGTTATTAGGTCTCAAAAATTTATTATTAGCTTTTTTCAACACTTGTAAGTTAGGCACCTATAAACATGGCGAGATATTAAAGCTTCTGTAATATATTTTTACGTGTGTTAACAGTTTCTTGTAATTGTATAGGGTTCCAGTGTTACAGTCCTTCAAAATTGCAAAAAAGGCTTATCTTCAAATTTTTTCTTATACGACATTTTCAAATTTTGGTGCAAGTCACAATTCTAAACTGTTTGTATTAACTTTTGGAAATGTGCGCTTTTAAAAACCGCTGGTTTACATTCTACCTTGTTTAGTATTTAGTTCCTTTAATAAGATATCTTATTACTTTAATAACATATGCTCAATTCGTATACACATTTTTTTCGTTCTGCGCATGTTATCATCGAGTGACAAAAATCATATTGGAAGGAATCTGTTTACTCATATTATCCTTACTAAATCTAATATATAAGGAAGAAATTCTGTTTGTTTGTTTGTTTGTTTGGCACGGATTCACGTAAAAACCACCAGTCCGATTGCAACCAAATTTTGCAGAAACATTTCTACGACCCCGGAAGGAGTTATAGGCTATATCGCGTTTTGGTTCATTAACCCATTGCGGCCCGAGAGCGTTTTAAAGCGTTTTGGTTTTTTCCTTCTTCTGCTTGAACGGTTTGACAGATTGAGTTGAAAATTTGCACAAATGTTCTTCTCATCTTTAGTGGTGTACCCAAGAAATTGGGTTGCCACATGTCACCCGGGTTCGGCCCGGCGGGCTTCCAAATTTTTTTTTGTTTTCGATTTATGTCTAATTTTGTATGGCGGTTTTATGGTCTGAAAAAACCCCTGAGACGAATTTTTGTAAATTTTTGGTAACCCGTTTGGGCACGAGAGCCGAACGAAGTTCATTACATTTTTTTGATGTCCTGCTTAAACGGTTTCACCAATTGAGTTGAAAATTTGCAAAACTGTTGCTCTTTAGCAGAAAAGCTTACTAGATTATTTTGGCTAGGATTCATTAACCCGTTTCGGCACCAGGGTTCAGTGAAATTTTTTAATTTACCTTAATGTCGCGCTTAAACGGTGTGACCAATTGAGTTGAAAATTTACAAAAGTGTAGTTTTTCACTCCAGAAGCTCACTCAGTTGACTTGTTTACGATCCATTAACCTGTTTCGGCACCAGGGCCCAATGAAGTATTTTAATTTTTTTATTGTCGCGCTTAAAAGTTTTGACCAATTGAATTGAAAAATTGCAAAATTGTTACTCTTTAGCACAGAAGTCTACTAAGTTGATTTGGTTACGATCCACTAACCCGTTTCGGCACCACGGCCCAATGAAGTTTGTTAATGTTTTTGTTGTCGCGCTTAAACGGTTTGACTAACTGAGTTTAAAATTCACAAAAGCTCTAGCTCTTTACCACAGAAGCTTACTGAGTTGATTTTGTTACGATGCATTAACTCATTTCAGCATCAAGCCTGAATGAAGTTTTTCATTTTTTTGTTGTCGTGCTTAAACGGTTTGACCAATTAAACATTGGCACAAGTACTGCACTTTAAGGCAGAAGCTCATTTAAGTAAGAAAATTTTGTTTCTAATTTTTGTCTAATTTAGCAGGATGAATTTACGATTCTAAATAAAGCCTATGACAAATTTTTGTTAACGTTCGTTAGCCCATTTCCGCACGAATACCTTTTAAAAATATTATGCCCAATTTTTGGTATTGTTATTATTATTAAAAAGATATTTCCAACACTCTTTACTTTTATCTACACTGTTTTTAATATTCCATAAAAACCTTTCAATGCAAATTTCTAATATATAAAAGTAATTAAAATAACCTTATTAAGTATCTTAAGAATACTGTGTTTAAGTCTTAACAACATAACATTTTCGGCCGTTAAAAAACAGAAAAAATCTCCGACATACGACAGTTATCATGTCATCATTCAGAAATGCATGTCGTCCAGCTTTATAAGATTCATGTGTATAACATATTTCCCATAAAATATCATTGAAATGTATGTAAATAAATGTAAGTATGTATAACGTGCGTATATTTAAAAATACTATATATCACATTTCTGTACAGTATTTAATCAAAAATGAGTACATACATATTTAAAGAACAGAAAACTTTACATTCTAATCCATATACAATTTTTACACATATTTTTGGCCAATTAATTTGAAAACATAATTAGAAAAAGTAAACTTAAAAAAATTCTGGTAGATTTATAAAGGTAAAAAACAATCATGTATTTTTTATATTGAAAATATGTTAAACAGAACCTGAGATGTATGCATTTAAAAAGAAGTATTTCAAAATTTGAAGAGCTGTCGGTGCTGTAGGATCTCCAGCTGTGAGGGTACATAAAAAAGTTGTTCTTCAACATTACTCTTTTAAGAGACCTATGCATAATTAATATTTCATTGCTCCTTCTTAAACAGTATATAAGTTTTGTAAACAGACGCAGTGATAGAGCGAACCTAATAGCAAATTTTTCAAAATGTGCTTAAAAGGATAATTCACAAAAGCATGAAGTGACATTACTTACGAAAAACAATGTATTACATTATGGTCTTTTATAATTGAAATGCGATTTTATGTTTTGATATTAACAAATATATTGTGAAAACTCATTTCGCCGTAATTGCGTACTCAATAGATTATTGATTCCTTTAAAGATTTTTTGTAATAAAAATAGAATATTAACTACCAGCATCTGTAAATGCATAGTAAGTTAACTATAAATTAAATTAACGCAGAAACAAAAGTTAATAATTTTTATTTCATAAAACCAATAAAATACTCCGGGCAACGCCGGGTACTCTGCTAGTATAGATATACGGAAAGGTTTATTTAATAAATTTGAATTGCGAAATTCTTGTAAAGTTATTTTATATATTTTAAAAGATTTAATAAAACGAATAAAATTTTAAAGAAACTTATTTTTTATCATAAAATATTTCGTTATGGTCTTATTCTAATTTACTATTTTTAAAAGTTTTTCTTTTTTGTATTATTAGTTTCAAATATTTGTTGATTTAAAATTCTAATACGGAAAAAAATCTTACATCAAAAAAAAGTTTTTTAACATCAAGACTAGTATTTATATTTTCAGAGTTATTAATTAAAGCATTAATATAATTTGATGTGCATTTCAATTTACGTTCATTGAACTCTAAGAAAATTTGTTCCAGTTCCAAAATTTTTGCTAAAAACTCATCGTGAGGCTTATACAACCCTCCTAAGTATAACGAGGTATAACAAGCACTAGTTTGTTGGCTGCTCCGAGGTTTTCATTTGCTCGTAGTTTGAATGCGATATAACCTATGATATTTTAAATTCCATTATATTCGATCTCAGATAGGCTATTTTCAATATTAGGATCAGTTTTAAGATATGTCGTTTCTGTTGTATTTTTCAACATAGTAGTTGGAATAGTTTCAGTCGTTCACCTAAAGTAATAAAAAAAGGTTATATTTACATCTACAATATTTAAGTTTGTAACGGCTTCAAAATCAATATCCATATTTTGCAACAAATTTGCATTTTCGGAATCTTCTGCTATAATATTCATTGATAGTGATATAATTGTTTCATTGTATCCCAACAGATAATTTTTTAATCGAAATTTAAAATCAAGCGCAGTTGGGTGATCTTTGGGTCAACCAATTGATCTTATGATACCAAAAAATCCTTCCAACGGGTCTTGATTTAACTTATATGTCAAGAGAAATTTTATTTTGCATTTGTTTGTCAGATCATTTTATGACAATGGAAAAGCATTAGTTGAAATTAAGATTCCTTTTGAAAAGGTACATAAGGCGAATATAAGGTGAACATAAGATTCATTTCAATTAAAATGTTATCCTGGGTGTCTTTATCAAAATCGTATGCTTGCATTCTTTCTCTATTATCAATTTTTGCCAATTTTGTGTTAAAAACATCAAACCAGTCGTTCACCTAAAGTAATAAAAAAAGGTTATATTTACATAAATATTCTTAGTTTTCTATTAACATCTAAATCAACGTTTTTAATAAATTCGAACATTCTTGCCAATCTTTACTTTTCATTAGTCCTAATACACACATACGGGAAACTGCTTTTGAATTAGTATGCGAGACCAATTGCGTTGCAAGTTTTACTTTTTGCTTCCAAATGTTTGTTGGTAAGTTTATGAACTATATTAAAATCTTTTACATTGGTATTTTCATCATCATAACATTTGCAAATGTATATGTTTTCTTTATGTATGTATATGTAATGTATATGTTGGTTCCGCTAGGGTGCACAAAATATGGAGCCTCTTCAGTTACATCAAATAAATTGCACCTGTTTCCACCTCCCAAATCATTTGTTATCGCGACAACATTGAATCCAATGTTGTCCAATTTTTTTTATTATATGTAACAAAAGTGGTTTGGTAATTTTCTGGTCATAATCATAAAAAAATGGAAGTTTCCTATTACTAACAGTCTATGTGCCATTACCACTTGTACATAATTTGTAGGCTGTAGGAAGGCTACCATAATTGGCAGGAAGACTATCATTATTTTGCTCATACTCATACGATTTTCTAATTTTCATTTCATCAAATATTAAAATACATACCTTATCAAATGCACTTAATTTATATGATTCCATGAGTCTAAATACAAAATCCATAATTCCTGGAGAAATATCAATTTTGTTTGCCCACCTGTGAAGAGTGGATTCACCAGGTAGTGGATAATGATTTTTTTGACCATCTGTACGGTCGCGGAACAGCAGCATGTAGAGCAATTGCTTAAGCAATTCTCTTAACTTTCCAGTGTACAATTTTACTGAAAGGAGTTTTCATTTTTTTTATTTTACCGGATGTGAACATTTTTCCACGCTTTTTTGGAAATTATTAGAAACTGTTTCGTTCTTTTTCATCTCTTGAACTTTTGCTTTTAATGTTTAATTTTCTTCTTTTAACAACATCTTTTCTTTTTTTAATTTATCACAGAGTAATTTTAGTTCAAAATTTTCTTTGTCATTTTCTTCCCTAAACAATAAAATGTATTAAATTTCGAATTATATATATATAAACCTATAAAAGGTACATAGGAATGGCAATCTCCGATGGCAGCAAATCAGAAGAAGCCTGCTCGGAAGCATTTTCCAAAGATGAATATTCAGTCTCATTTAATGTCCATAAAAATAATATATTTAAAAAATATATAATCAAGTCCTATATTAATATATTAATACATATGAATCTCTATACAATATATACATACGAACTTTACTTATAAAAACTTATTACTATATAAATAATAACAAGAATGCTTACAATAACTGTGAAACTATCAGCTTAGCTTCCCGGTGAGCTACCGCCGTTCGCAATATCAACATTAAATGGTTTTTGAATTGGTTTTTGATTTTTCGGCAAATTTATTGTTGGAACAACTCCCAGTTTTAATTTTTTTGACGGATCAGCAATTTTCAATAATTCATGTTTGAGATTTCTTTCATAATCATTTTTATTAAAATGCTTACTACAAACTTCGCATTACAGCTGTCGGATTTAGAACATTTATTAATCCATTCTTTACATAAATTAGTATCTTTTGGGAAAGTATAATAACTTATATAATCATTTACTTCATCCTTGTTTTTAGCACATTTCCAAAAAAAATTTCGAAAAAATGTGCTTATTAGTTTCACTCTGTCCGTCCGTCTGTTTACAAAACTTCTACACCGTTAAAGATAGAGAAAAAAAATTTTAACCATGGGTAGGTCTCATAAAAAACATAATTTTATGGAACAACTTTTTCATGTAACCCCTCCCATTACGGATCTATAACCCCTCAAACTTTGAAAAAGCCCTATTTTTAAATGCATATATCTTATGTTCTGCTTAAGATTTTTTCAATCTGAAAACGTCATTCGATAGGTACTTTTTTTAGCTTTGTAAATTAGTATCAAAATTATACAATTTTTTTAAATTTAGTATTTAAATTTACCGTTATGTGAAAACCAAATTTTGCATGATTTTTCTACTTTCATAACTCCGGCACGCTTCTAGGTAGAGGCTTGAAATTTTGAGGCAAGAAAGAACTTTTAGAATTAGAATAAGTTTGCTCAGAAATTTTTTTTGGACCACCCCCTGTTTATGAGCTACTAGGGCTTAAAAATCGAAAATTTGCTATCTTTAAACACCTGTAACTTAGCAACCTGTACACATTTTACTTCTGTAAGATATAAAAATTAAAGCTACAGTAATATATTTTTACTTGTGTTAAAGGTTTATTTTAGGGTGCCAAAGTTGCAGCTCTTCAAAATTGCGAAAAAGCTCCATTTTGAGATGTATATATCTCAGGCTCTGCGTAATAGTTTTGCAATCTAAAACCGTCAGAAGATCGAACATTTTATTATCTACATAAAACAATATCAATATTATGTAATATTTTGTAATTTATGATTTAAATTTACCGTTATGTGAAAACCACATTTTGCATGAAATTTCTCTTTTCATAACTCCGGCACGCCTTTAGATAGAAACCTGAAATTTTGAGACAAGAAAGAACTTTTAGAATTAGTATAAGTTTTCTCATAAAATTTTTTGGTAGCACCCCCTGTTTAAGAGTTATTACGTCTCAAAAATTGAAAATTTGCTATTTTTAGACACCTGTAACTTAGGCACCTGTACAAATTTTTCTTCGGAAAAACATGAAAATTAAAGGTTCAATAATATATTTTTACGTGTGTTAACGGCTTTTCTTAGTTATATAGGATTCCGGAATTACGGCCCCTCAAAATTTCAAAAATGTCCTATTTTCACATTTTTTTCTTATTACATGAAATTTTCAAATTTTTGTGTAAGTCACACTTCTAAACAGTTTGTATTGAGTTTTGGAAATGCGCGCTTTTAAAAACCGTTGGTTTACATTCTACCTTGTTTTTTTAGTTTTTTGTTGTTATTACTATGGCACCCAAAAACTGCACACCATTTTGTTATATAAGAAAACGATTTATTTAATAAGACGTTTGAATATAGAATGAGAAAAAGTACAATAATTTATGTGCATGTATATTATATACATTTTAAAACTGTTGTATAGACATTTCATGAAAAGTGTTATATTTATACATATGTCAATTAAATTAATGTTTCCATATAAAAATCTTCAACAGCCCCCCTCAACATTAATTTAGGTTCCATTTTCCAAGGCTAATAGTTTCAACAATTTCGAATGCTTTATTTTTTTAAAAATCTTTGTTAGAACATCTGCAACCATTTCTTCACTGGGAATGTATTTTAACGTAATCAAATTCTTTTGTTGAACTTCTCTGACGTAATGGATGCGTATATCGATGTGTTTGCTCTTCGAATGATGAACTGGATTCTTAACAAGATTTTGTGCACTTATGTTGTCACCATATATAATAGTAGGTTCATTAACTAATTCAGTTGTAATTAATTCGTTCAAAAAATTGCGTAAATCAACTGCTTCTTTTGAAGCTAATGTGTGCTACATATTCAGCTTCTGTAGTGCTTAGAGCGACCGAATGTTGTTTCTTAGACTCCCAAGAAATAGGTGAATTCGCTATGAAAAACGTTAGTCCGGTATCTGCCAGACTGCTTCAGACCATATAGAGACTTCTTTAGTTTACATACTTTGTTGGATGCATCTGAGAATTGTTCTGGTTGATATATGCAGACTTCTTCTTGCAGGTCTCCATTTAAGTATGTAGATGTAACATCAACGTGGTGTAAAATTAATCCATACTCTATTGACAATGCGAATAATAACCGTATTATGCGAAATCTGGCTACAGGTGAAAAAGCTTCTTTGTAAGCCACTCCGTATTTTTGGTTACAATCTTTGGCTACTAGTCGAGCTTTATATCGGTCAATTTCTCCTTCTTTATTTCTTTCTATATTAAATATTCATTTGCGTGGGATTGGTCTTATATTTTTAGGTAGTTCTGTTAATTCCCACGTTTCGTTTTTGATTAAGGTTTCATATTCATATCCATTGCTTCAATCTATCTATCTCTATCTTTTCTGCATAGCGCTTCAGATACTGTTAACGGATTTTGTTGAAGTTCATTATATTTAATTAGGTTTAGTTTATGTCTAATTATTTAAGGACAACCTGGTTTTCGTGTCCTCAATATTTTTGGTTTGACACCCTTATTTTTTATTTTATCGTTTGCAGCTTTGCAGCTTTATCTATATTGCAGCTTTCATCTTCATCATCATCATCATTGCTTCTACTTGTTTTAATTGTTCTAATTATATCTTCATATTCATTTCCTACATTTTCATTGACATTTTTATATTCAGTATCGTTATTCAATTTTTTATTTTTACATTCTCCATTATTTTTTATTAAAGCTTTATTCATCATTTTTAATTAAAACTTTATCATCCATATTGACATTTATTCCATCATTTTCATTTTCACCATTATGATTGTTTTCTTTATCTGTGTATTTATTCACTTTCGGTACTATAGCTATTTTCAAATTCCGAATCAGAGTACTCATTTTCATTAGTAGTATTTAATTCAGATCTCTCAAATTTTTTGTTTGGAAATATCAGAGTACTCATTTTCATTAGTAGTATTTAATTCAGATCTCTCAAATTTTTTGTTTGGAAATATATTATTATTTTTAGTTAAACTGGATCTATTAATTTTTTCTAAAAAACGTACATCTCGACTCTTGTATATTTTTCTATTTGATGGGTTGTATAACCTATAACCTTTAGATTCTTTAGCATATCCGATCATGTAACAAGAATCCTCGGGAGCAATTTTGATTTGTACTTTTTATTTAATAAAACAACATCACTCCCAAAAATTTTTAAATGGGCAACAGATGGTTTTTTTTTAAACCAGGCTTCATACGGAGTTTTTTCTGACAATAATTTTGTTGGTGACCGATTTCGTATATATACTGCACTATTAAAAGCTTCTACCCAAAGTGATTCTGGCAATTTTTCATTATTAAGAAGCGTACATCGAGCATTTTACATTTCAACAATGGTACGAGTAGTATAAATATGGGGTTTCTGCGTAAGTCAGATGACGTAGTAAAATTTTTGACAGCTGTGAATTATGAGGCGTATTACGGAATAGAATTGTTGGAGTGGTATTATGAAATTGGGATGACGATTGAGTGTGATGGTTGAGATATGGGTGTAAGTCGGTTCTGAGGGTGAGTTGGGGGTATTGCGTCGTGGATTGTTTGGAGTGACAGGAGATTTGTTGGGGGTAGCAGGGCTGCTGGTTGCTGATGTGTGGTTGTTTGGCGTTCGTAGTGGGGGTATGTCTGGCTCATGGCCGTCCGTCTAATATTATATCCCCAATATGTATAGCTGTGATGGTAATGAAAATGAAAATAATGAAGGTTAGTAGGTATTTGTCAAAGTTATTGATAGCAGGTGCCCGTACTAAGTTGCTGAAAACAAGTATAAAGTATTGGACGCTATTGGACAAGTATTGGACGCTAAAAAAAACAAAAAAAAAAAAAAAAATTCTTGCCAGTTTTTTGATACGTCTACAGTTGTGAGATATTAAAAAAATATGGTTTGATGAATTTGGAATAAATTATGTCATATGTGATAAGAATAATGTGGTAGAATAATAGAATTTCTTATCTACATTTTTATTATATTAACACAGTACAATAAAATTTTTCCGTGATTTCTATTTTATTAAAAATTTTAATTGTTAGCTGTAAGTGCTAATAGAAAAATTTAAAAAGATTAATAAACTAAAATTCTAAGAGATAATAAAAAATTAAATAAAATACTTTAAAGGTTATTTATTAGCAAAGCATTAAAAAAATGAAACGTTCAGTTAAAAATATTGATAATTATAAAACTTGTTTAGATTGCAATGTAAAAGTATTATGTAAAGATTGGCTGCATCATACTAGAACTTTTTTGCATAACAAAAATGTAAAAGAACTTGTGGAAGGTGATTTAAAACGTGTGAAAAGCAATTTTAGCGAACGGGTAGAGACTTTCATGTTGGAAAATAATGATGAGAGCAATATACTACCCGAATTGTTTTTGCAAAATTCTAAAGAAAGGATTATCAAATTATTAAGTACGATGTTAACAAAACATAAAGCGTATAAATTTAACTTAGAGCTATTTGCTGAATATATGAAAATTCAGAAAAAAGGAAATGCTGAAGATGAGTTTGATGATGAATTTATAACATCAATAAAACCATTTAACAGTAAGATGGTGCGTATATTACACAATCCAGAAATAACTGAAAACTATGACCGGCTGTCGCAGAGTATTATGAAAAAGACTGGCGAATTTCAAGAACGAGATAGTGGATGGGCATTAATTAAAATTATTCATTTAGGTTTATTATAATATACACGCATTCTATTCATCTGAATAGCAGCCATTTTATCGGTAAAATGAGTCGCGCTGTGAAAATTTGGTCGTGAAATTAAAGCGCGAGGTCCTAGACGACGCCCATTACGAAACCGTGGTTCACAATATCTAGCATTACCATCGTTTATAGAAAATAAAAAAGCCTGTGTTAACGTTATGAATTCAGATGAATATTGCTTCAAATGGAGTGTAGCAGCAGCATTTCACACCGGAAAACGTCCTGAGCAGGTATCAACGTATAGAATTCCCGATATACGAGCAGAAAGAATTACTTTACAGAATAAGATAGTTTTAAAATTCGATGGACTAACATTTCCACTTAAAGTTGTTGATATCGCAATATTTGAAGAAATTAATCCATCAATCAGCATAAATGTTTTTTTGGATATGAAAAAGTGGGAATAAATAACAATACCTTCTTTCAAATTAATGGGCCATATTATTGCACAAAAGGAGAAAAGATGCATCATATCAATTTATTGCTGATAGAAAACAAAGAGAAAACCCACTATGTTTATATAAAAAATATATCCAGATTAATTCGCAAATAAGCAAACATAAAGGAAGGATTTTTTTATGTAATAATTGCTTGATCCATTTCTATAATGAAACTGATTTAAAACAACACGAGCCTGAATGCAACAAAATTGTTACAACAATGCCGAAAGATGAAAATAAAATACTAAAATTCAAAAACTTTAATAAAAAAATTGTGGTCCCTTTCGCGATTTATGCAGATTTTGAATGTATTCTTCAAAATATTGATGCGTGTTCACCGGATCCACACGTCTCTTCAACGACAGATATTCAAGAACATGTCCCTTGTTCTTTCGCTTATTATATCAAATGTTCATATGATGATGGCTTAAATATATTCTGAATGCAGACTAATCCTGGATGTGAGGAAGATTTTGTGAAGAATTTGATTGCAGATGTAAAAAATATTGCTTGTAAGTATTTAAAAAAAATAGTTCCAATTAAAAAATTAACAGAATTAGAATTAAAAGTTCAATTAGAAAGTAAGTTTTGTCATATTTGTGAAAAAGATTTAACAGAAGAGAGAGTAATGGATCATTGCCATTTTACTGGTAATTATAAAGCTCCAGCTCATAATATTTGTAATTTGCAATTTGAAAAACCAAATTTTATTCCGGTTTTTTTGCATAATTTTAGTGGCTATGATTGTAATTTAATTGTTAAAGCATTAGCAAATTATTCTGGGAATATTAATGTACTACCAATTAATAAAGAAAACTATATTTCTCTTTCTAAGTGGATTGAATTTTGAAGAAAACATTTTTGTGGAAATAAGATTTTTAGATTCGTTTAGGTTTATGGATTCTAGTTTAGAATTATTAGCTTCTTATTTATCTGATGACGATTTATTTACTGTGAGGAAAATGTTTGTAGATGATGAAAGTTTTTCTTTAATCAGACGTAAAGGTGTATTTCCTTATGAACACCTAAATTCGTGGGAGAAATTAAACGAAACTACATTACCCTCAAAAGAACATTTCAGTAATAGTTTAATGAATAGTGTTTGTTTAGAAGAAGATTGTGCTCACGCGAAAACTGTGTGGGAAAAATTTAAGTGTCAGAATCCGCGTGATTGTTTAAAAATTTATTTAAAAACAGATGTGTTGTTATTGGCAGATATATTTCAAAATTTCCGTGAAGTATGTCAAAAAATATACTCCTTAGATCCTTGTCAATATTATACAGCACCCGGGTTGGCTTGGGACTCCATGTTAAAAACTACAAAAATTGAGCTTGAATTGTTAACCGATATTAATATGCATAATTTTATCAAAACAGGTATAAGACGAGGTTTAACTAGCTTAAGTCATTCTGTTGCTAATAATAAATATTTAAAAAACTATGATCCGACAAAACCATCGCAATATATTATATATTTAGATGTAAATAATCTCTACGGGCTTGCTCAATCAGAATTTCTCCCACATTCAAATTTTAAGTGGTGTAAAAATCACAATATTGATGTTTTAAATATATCAGATAATTCAGATATAGGTTATATTTTGGAGGTGGATTTAGAATACCCATCTTCTTTGCATGACGCACATAACGATTTACCATTCTGCGCAGAAAGCAAACAAAACTCAAATATGAAGCAAAAAAAATTAGTAGCCGATTTGGAAAATAAAAATAATTTTGTTATCCATTACAGAAATTTGAAACACTGCTTAAAGCATGGTTTAATTTTGAAAAAAATCCATAGAATATTAAAATTCAATCAATCTCCTTGGCTAAAGTGTTTTATAGATTTGAATAATTTTCATAGAACTCAAGCAACGAATGATTTTAAGAAAAACTTCTTCAAAAAGCAAAATAATGCGAATTATGGGAAAACCATGGAGAACGTAGATAAAAGAAAGGATGTAAAAATTGTAACTGATTGGGAAAATAATGGGCGTCGTCTAGGACCTCGCGCTTTAATTTCAAGACCAAATTTTCACAGCGCGACTTATTTTACGAATAAAATGGCTGCTATTCAGATGAATAGAATGCGTGTATATTATAATAAACCTATATACCTAGGGTTTACAATTCTAGAATTATCGAAAGATACAATGTATAGGTTTCATTATGACTATATTAAATTAAAATATGAAGAGGATATTAGATTAGATTATATGGATACAGATTCATTCATTTATACCATAAAAACAGATGACTTTTATAAAGATATGTTGCCTGATATCGATGCTAGATATGATACTTCCGATTATGATTCAAAAAACCAATATAATATTCCCAGAAAAAATAAAAAAGTTTTAGGTATGATGAAATATGAATGCAATGGGCGCATCATAAAAGAATACATATGTTTAAGAGTAAAAATGTATTCAATTGAAATTGAAAATAGAAGAACTATATGTAAAGCGAAAGGTGTAAAAAAATGTATTGTTAAAAATTTTTCAATAAATAATTATAGAGATTGTTTATACAAAAGAAAAATATTAGTTAGACAAATGTTAAATTTTAGAAGTAAGTCTCATACATTATATACACAAAGCTTAAATAAAGTATCTTTAAGTTATTTAGACGATAAGAGATTTATAAAAAATGATAATGTGCATACTCTAGCTTGGGGGCACTTCTCGATAAATAATTTATAATTATTAAATATTTCTATGGAATAAATTGAATAAAATAAAATAAAGTGTGTCTTATAATTTGAAACATAGTTTTTATTTATTAATTAAAAATTTTTTTTAATTCTTTTATAATTCATTATTATAGTTAATTGTAGGAACTTGCAAAGGTTGTGCGGGTATTTCAAATAAAAGTCTATCGCAATGATTTGTAAAGCACTTTACCATCCTCCTGTGTCGTAAAATGTAATCAGCAAAATCTTTCAGATTTCGGAATATTCTGTGTTCCACAATATGCTCCATTTTATCAGTTTTGTGCTCCTGACAGAGGCGCGTCATAAGAACCAAACTGCATTCCCAAGACACGAATATTAATTCTATTGCGTTCATATTTAATATTTTTGAGCAACTTTGTTCGGAATGCTGTCATAAACGATTAAAATCAAATTCTCAATTTACGTGAAATTTTCAATTCATATTTTACTTAAATCAAAAACCGCCCATATGTATAAGAATTTTTGGTCGGACCATAAAACCGCAAACATCCTCAAAACTTTATTCTCAACATAAACTTAAATTCAAAAATTCTTTTAACACTAATCACCCAATCATTCATAGCAATATTCTAATTAGGTATTATTTAAATGTATAATAATACTTATTTCAAAAAAAATTTTGTATACCATAAAACCACATACATCCCATCCATTAAAATTCAGTTACTCTAATTAAAGTAATACAGTTAAATTATTTAATTAGTTTCAATTCAACCACCAAACTAGACATTCAACATTTAAATATTAAAAATAAATTTAATTATTTTAAAATGGATAAATTTATTGAAAACATCAATAATAAATTTCAATCAGTGGTAAAAACAATAAAAGCTTCTGAAATGAAACTGAATAAAAATTTTAAAATAATAAATTTGAAGAGAATACCCACGAAATTTGGAGAAAGGGTAATTCTCACAACAAAAACAACATTTAAAATCTTCCTGCCAATAAGATTCAACAAAATGGGGGAAAAGGAGATGAGGAAATTGGAGAATGGATGTTATGCCGTAATAAATGAAGGAGAATACGGTCCAACCTATAAAATAAAATTCAAGCGAATAGATATGGAAGAATTCGAAGAAGAAGACGAAGAAGTTGAAGCAGAAGAAGATTCCTCTGCAGAAATGGAATAAATTATCTAATTAAATATATTTATGTGCATATATGTACATATCAGAATTTTAAAAAACATTTTAAATAATTAAAGATGAAAGTTCAATTTTAATTTAGTTTTTTTATTTTTAAAAATTTTACATTTTTATTTTATTTTTTAGTTATTTAGGTGGTGTTTTGTGTTGTGATACTGTTGATTTGAGTTGATTTATTTTCAGAGCTGTGCAACGGTTTTTGGTATCCGTTTTTGGTAAATTTGAAAATTGAGCTTTATTGAAAACCTTTTTTATCCATTTTAATTTTTTAAACAGATTCTATAAAATGAAAAATGAAATGAATATATTTCTGATCATTTCTCCTCTTAAATTGCTTAAATCAGCAATTTTAACAAGTTAACATATATTCAAATCTAAACTTCATTCTATATATATACGCAAGTGATAAATAAAGTAGCATTATGCCAGTTTGATGATAAAAGATTTGTATTAGAAGATAAAATTAATACCTTAGCATGGGGTCATTATAAAATGAAATAATTAAAAAAAAGAATTTTTGTATAAAGATCATCAGGTCATCATCAGATCATTAATGTAAAGATCATAACTGAAAATTTAATTAAACTTATATAATAAACATAAGTTTTATAAAAATAAAAAGATAAAATTAAAATTTTACAATATTTTTTTTTTTTTTCTAGATTTTTTTTCTTTTAAAAACAATTTATTTTAGGATTATTATTTTTCTTTCCTCAAGTTATTGAATGATGAAGCTGTTGATGAAGCTGATGATTGAGGGCTTCCTTATTTCATATACCATATTATTAATTGCTCTTCTTATTTGACCTCCAAAACTAGAAGGTTTATTAGGCTGTTTGATTTTATTATCCATGAATACGTAATTTTTAAACAATTCTGCGACACTGATATTTTTCATTTGATGTCTGCTTCAATATTTAAAGAGTTTATATATGATTAAAACTTTTATATCAGCGTTTTTATTAAGTAAACATTTTCTAAGACACAAACACCAACATGATTAAATGAGCATCTTTTTAAGCAGCGAATTTGCTGATTTTTCAATATTTTTAAACTTGTAGAATCATGATCATTCAAATCAAAAACATTTGAATTTTTTAACATATTACTAATCCAGGTTTTTTTCTCCTTTCCTTTAACATAAATTTTCGTTTGATTCGGTATAAAAATTTTTAAAAAATTTATGACATCACAATAATGAGTTTTGCCGTCAAACCATTGTAATCCATGATGATTTTTAGTGAGTAATTTATTTGTGTATTTTGTTTTAGTATTTAAATAATGGTAGCCATAAGGCGGTTTTATTATAAAATGTTGAATTTCATCATTTGATGAAAGAATAGCAATTTCTTTTAAAATGAATTTATTATTATTATCTCGAAAACCTTGTATATCAATTATTACATATTCCATTTTTATTTTTCAGGAGAATTTAACTGATTAAATTTAATATATTTATAAAGTTTATATATTAAAAAACTTATACAATGTAATGCGATCATAAAAAATATTCCAGCAATAAATGGTGGAATTTCCAAAACACAGCAAGACTCCAAATTCTTTAATGTTTCATTATTTTTTATAGGCAACTTCATTTGTTTTTATTTAGAAATTTAAATAATTTTATTAACTTCACCTGTTAACGGTTTAAATTCTACTAAGCGGTCATGCAAAATAAGACAATAAGCTGTAGTATTGTCTGGAATTTTTTTTAAAGTCTTTAATTCAATTTTGACATCAACTGGCCCCATTTTTAGATTTTCATTTTGAAAACGAGTATCAATTATGAAGATAGGAGAATTGGTTTTAAAATTTTCCCATGAAACTAAAGATTCTGATATTGAGTTATTATAGTAAAAGCTTCTAAAATTCGAATATGCTTCATATGCTAAAGCATAACGATTTTTTACGAAATCTAAATTCATATTTTCATATGGATATGATTCTGAATTTAAATATACTTTTATATTTTCAATATCACAATAATCAAAAGTTGAAGGATCTTCAGCCAGTTTATTTTGTTTACCAGTTTGTAAAGCAAAAATAATAAAACGAGGTTTTTCAAGTTGTGAAGCTGTTTTAACCTTCCAAATATGATGTGTAGTTCCTGTTGGTAATGTAGGATACTCGTGCAATTCTCAATTTCTAAAAGGAATTTTTATAACCGAACCATTTTCAATGCTTTTGTATAAATTTAATTTAAGCCTATCGTTTAAATTAATATGTTGAACCTTCCAATGTATTTTTGTGATAGTAATTTTCTGTTTTTCGCTAGCATTAACAACACTACATAATAATGAATTATCATTTGTTCGAGAGCGAGTTAATATCAATTCATGTTTTGCATTTGGAATAATATTTTTATAATCTTCCACAAATCCTAATCTCTTTAAGGGTACACAAAAATTGAAATGAAGTCCATTCATTTTAATTGAATTTTCAGGAGACCAGCTTCCATTATATAAAACGGTACTTTCATTTTGATTGAGTGAAATATAGTTTTTTAATGTTGAAGTTATTCCAACATTACGATTATGATCAATTTCTTTCCCATTAAGTTCATATAGAATTTCATCAAATAGAAATGGTATAGCATTATTAACTAGTTTAGTATGTGTAACAGCTGATCCATCATGTTTTGTTACATATCCTTCTATATAAATTTGACTTGTAGATGGTAATATATTTAAATTCTGATTTTGTACTTGTATTCGAATAATATCACTTAATCCAAACGAATTTAGAAATGGTGAATATGAATACCATTGAGCGCTAATTATACTTTCATCAAAAATGGGGTCATTAAAAAGTTCCATTTTAATTTGTGTTTAGTAAATAGCCAAGTGATTTTAGATATTCCTTATTTTTAAATGATAAATGTTTTTTATATTTTAAATGCTGAGATCCTCCTCCTTTGACTAGCTTTGATGAATTAAGCCGGTGTATATCATTCTGCAAATTTATATTAGATTGATGATTTTGATTAAATACTATCATTTTGAGGCTTTAAATGTAATCTAAACGTTATTGTTTCTCCACGAAAATTAGTTAAATTACCGTTCTGATTAAGCAGTTTTATAGTAATAGAACTTATCTGATCAATAGTTATAGGTAAATAAATTACATTCGTAGGAACTTCAACTATTTTATATCCTGGACTGACATTTATAGAGAATTCGTGTAAAATGTGAGCTTCTTTTCCATTAATATAAGTTCCAGAAATAATATTACATACTACTCTTACTATGTTTATTTTATTAATGTCAACAAAAAGATCTGAAGTATGCCATTTGTTTGGTAATAACCCTTTTCTACTAAAACCTATTAATTCACCGATAGTATCTTCTCTTTCAAAATCAATTTCTTTATCGGCAAAAATTTCGCACTTTAATGTGTTATTATATGTTCTTATAATCAATTTTTCCTTATCTGTTTTAGCTAAATTCAATGTTTTTCTAAGAAATTTTTCAATATCTTCAATTTCGTATGAACCTGTGGGAATTTTGTAGGTTTTATCATCAATAATAAATTTATTATTTTGCTCATCTATATTTGGTATTGAATTATATGTTTGGAAATCTACTAAACCACACGTATATTCTCTCCCCTTTAGATCTATAGGAGGAAAATAATTATTTTTTAATATGGAAGAGTTTCCGTTTAAAGTTAATGTTATTGACATATCTTTTACTCAAATAATAATGAGATATTTCAGAAGAGTATATGCTTTTATAGATTTTCAAGGTTAATCCATCTTAATCATTAACATAATGAAAAACAATGCATACATCATAATATATTCTAATTCTATTTTTTTGTTCTTTTAATTTCTTTACAACTAAATTCAAATTATTCTTTATCAGTTAATTTTTTCAGTTCTTTTAATAGAGAAAATAACCTTGAACTTGAACAAAATTATTAACCTAGGTTATGTTTAATAAAACTAGACTAATAATAAAAAAAGCAATATTTTTGTTTTTTGTTATTATGTTATGTTTTTTTTTACTGATAATTTTTTTTTTTGTTAACAATATGAAATAAAAATTCTCAACATAAATGACCACAATCATATGAATTAAAGTTTTGATATTTATTGTAGTTATATACAATATCTCCTAAATATATTTAGGCTTATCTCCTAAATATTTAATTACTTCTAATGGAGGTTGCAAATTTCCAAAGCTGTCAAAATATTGTATGATTTGAGGACTTTTGTAATAAGCCACCCAATGCGTTCCATTTCCAATAGAATTATCTAAATTTATTATACCACATTCGTATTTCAAAGGTTTGCATGTTTGTAAATTATCTCGCATAAAAACTCCACGGAAATGTTTTAAGTATTTTTTTCCAAATTCTTCTAAATCATAATTAGTAAGTGCTCTTTTGGGTAGCTCATTTAATGGTTTTTTGGAATAAAGACCTAATCCTTTCTTATACGGTTTTAAGTGTAATCCCTTTCCTCCTTTTAATGAAATAGCTTCCATCATTTTATTATGACGCTCACTTTCATGTAACTGTTTGTGTGCATTTTTAGCATCGCTTACAGCCTTAGTTATTCCAGCAGCACCACCTGATAATGCTCCAATAGCTGAAAGACCCGCAAAAATTGGAATTAAAGGTAGAACTCCACCAATTTTTGGTACTGGATTTATTCTAGGAATATCGATTATTTTTTCTGCCCCCTAGAAAATTTTCGAGCTGCTTGCAAAGCTATTCTTATAGTATTTTTTTCATTCATAGGTTTTTTTATAGTTTTAACTGCTGTTCTACCTTCTTTTATGACATTTTTCAAAGGTTTTTTTTTTTCTTTTAGTTTTCTTTGTTAAAATTAAAAATTTTGATCAAAACTCAAAAAACAAAATTAAAAAACATGGTGAACGCTTTCCAGATAGTATAAGAGGATTAATAGTTGGACCTTCAAATTGTGGTAAAACTGATGTTATGATAAGTATGCTTTTAGATCCTAAAGGGCTTAAATTTCAAAACATATACATTTACTCGAAATCATTACATCAACCTAAATATGAATATTTAAAAAAATTAATAAAACCAATCAAAGGAATGGGATATAACGAATTTTCAAATAACGTTGATGTAATTGAACCTTCGGCCTCACAACCAAACTCAATATTTATTTTTGATGATGTAGCTTGTGATAAGCAGGATAGCATAAGAGCCTATTTTTGTATGGGACGTCATCAAGAAGTAGATAGTTTTTATTTATGTCAGTCTTATACAAGGATTCCAAAGCACTTAGTTAGAGACAATGCTAATTTTTTGATTATATTCAAGCAAGATGATTAAATTTAAAACATATATATAATGATCATGTCAATTCTAATATGTCATACATTGATTTTAAAAAATTGAGTGCATGCTGCTGGAATGATAATTATGGTTTTCTATTAATCAATAAAGATGATAGTTTAAATAATGGACGTTATAGAAAAAAATTTGATGCATTTGCTAAATTTTAGTTAACAAGAGATCTGCCAC
Source organism: Poecilobothrus nobilitatus (assembly GCA_947095535.1). Classification (NCBI taxonomy): domain Eukaryota; kingdom Metazoa; phylum Arthropoda; class Insecta; order Diptera; family Dolichopodidae; genus Poecilobothrus; species Poecilobothrus nobilitatus. The sequence continues at coordinate 160,709,361 of OX352772.1, read as the reverse complement.
AGTAGGCAGTTATTAGCTGAACGAATCCTTCAACATTTACTAACTGAACGGTGTTATTTAGCAGTTAGCAATTTGCAGTTAGCTGTTGGCTATTAGCAGATAGCAGTTACCAGTTTGCGATTATCAGTTATCAGTTAGCAGGAGAACAGTTCAGTCGATAATTTACAATTAATACTTGAACTAATCCTCATTTAAAAAATGGATGAACAACTCATGAAAGATTTAATTAAAATTCGCAAAAATTTAAAAAGCAAATTTCAATCTTTAAAAGTTCAAAAGTTATCGGAAGACCGTAATCGAGAAGAAGGTTTTACTCCAATTATAAAACCATTGAAAGAATTAACAAATGTTGTCAAACAACAACAACAACAATTTTCAGATAATGTTATCAAACCGGAAATTAAATGGGCTGCGGATGATGATAACAGGTTTAAATCAATGCCGTCATTTACATCGGAAGTTGAAACACCTAGCAACAAGGCTAGTACATACAATGAATTTAAAACTTCAACGCCGAATACTTTAAAATTCTATAATGATGAATCATCCATTTCAAAAACTTCAACGCCAAATACTTTAAAATTCTATAATGATGAATCATCAATTTCAAAAACTTCAACGCCAAATACTTTAAAATTCTGTAATAGTGATGAATCATCAATTTCACAATTTCCTGCTCTCACCAAATCAGAACTTGATAGAACATATGGACCACGTTTTGATAAATCATTAAATATTCGAAAACTTGGTAATGCTAATTTTGAAATAGATGAAAATACTAGAAATATAGTGATTGATGATGAAGAATTTAGGGGAACTGATGGCCTATATGAATTAATATTTTAAAAAAAAAACCTTTAAACTATACTGAAAGTGATTTAAGTATATATTATCAAATACTTAACAAAACGAATGCACATAAAAGAAATTATGATAGTTTAGGGCAAATAAAAGGAAACAAAGGTTATAAATACAAGAACATATTAAGAAAATTTTATGAACATGATTACAACACTATGTATAAAAAATCTGGTTCATGCTATTCAAAAAAAAATTTGTTTAGAAGGTTCTTACATAAATCTTCTATGCCAGAAACACATTTAAATTATACAAATCAATCAAATCAGTTTGTTTATTGGGATGATCCTAATGAGTTAGTTGACAGATTAAGACTTTTAATTAGTTCACAATCAGCTGGTAACAATAACCATCACAATGAAATTGTATCTATAATGGAAGAATTGAGAGAAGCAAATATAATTCAATAATATTTTAAATTAACAACCAGTAAAAATCATAATGCCACTTGATAAGTTTGGACGTAGTACAGCTTCTTCTTCTTCTAGAAAACTACAAAGTCCTCCTGGTATAGGTTTCAAATTAACTTCTGAGGGAAATTATGATTTAGATAACAAAATTTTATCAAATGTTCAAGATCCAGTTAACGAAAATGATGCAGCAACACAAACATTTATGAATAACCAAATTTTTTTCCACGAAGAACTATTACAAAACGAGATGAGAGAAATGTTTGATCATACAGAGACTGCAATGTCTATAAAACTCAAATTAGCAGAAGAAAAATTAAGAATATTAGAAGAAAAAATGCAAGATAGTTTAGAGCAAATCCACATCAAATTTTCTGCTATGTTAAATGAAAAATTTTCAAAAATGTATGATTTTATTGAATTTCAAGTTAAAAAACCAATTGGATTTATTAATGAGAGATTACAAAAAGCTGAAGCCAAAGCTTATAAAATACGAGTACGATTTTATCGAGTACGGATCGGAAATTTATTAGTGAATTTTGGAAAAATATATAAAATAGACTATAAAATTGTAGAGGATAACGCAAAAAAATAATAAATAATTAGTGAAAATTCTTTTAAAATTTTATGAAAAGATAAACTTTTACATAATATTTAAAGTAAAAATATTTAAATAAAAGTGTAGGATTGGAAAAAATCATTATAAAAATATAAATTTGCATGTGGTTTTGTTACACTCATTAAAGTAGAGTTGCTCTCACAAAAATTATTAATTTAACGTTACTGCAAATCAAATGAGTAAATAAAACAAAACCAACAAATTTGGATTGAAAAAAATCATTATAAAAATATAAATTTGCATGTGGTTTGTTGCACTCATTAGTGTAGAGTTGCTCTCACAACAATTATTAATTTAACGTTACTGCAAATCAAATGAGTAAATAAAACAAAAACAACAACATGGCAAGTAGTAGCACGTGTAAAAAATGTAACAGAAGTGTGAGAAGTACATCTTCAATAAAGTGTAATGTCTTTTGTGATGGTATATTTCATACAGCAGTAAATTGCAGTGGAGTAAAAGAATATGAAGAAATAAAAGATTATTTGAACAACAACAATATATTTTTTATGTGTGCGGAATGTAAGGCAAAAATAGAAATGATTAAAATAGGTTTTGAAGGTATTGAAAGTAAATTTGAAAAAATGGATGAAATTAACGAAAAACTTGAGCAGAAAGAGAAATCATTGAGTATTTTAGAGAAGTCATTGAAAGATATTATTGATAACCTGAGTATTTTAGTTCAAGATAATATTATAAACAATATAGGAAAAATGTCATTGCAAAATGAATCAAATAAGAAGATTCAGACAGTAAATAATAAGAAAACGTTTGCTGATATGATTAAGCAGGACCCACTAGTGGTAATAAAACCAAAAAAATCGCAATCAAGTGTTTTAACTAAAACAGCAGTAAAAAATAATATTTGTCCAGAAAATTTAACAATAAACAAGGTAGCTGAAAAAAGTGGTGGAACAATTGCTATTTACTGTAAAGATGCTAATTCGGTTGGTAAAATAAAAGATAATGTAGAAGAAAAATTGGGAGATGAATATGAAGCTTTTATACCAAAAGAAATTAAACCAAAAATATTAATTAGCGGCATGTCTGAAAGCTATGAGAAGGAAACTATTGTAGAAAAATTAAAAAAGCAGAATACTTGGATCAAAGAGGAGGAATTAAAGTGTGTTAGAGTATATGAAAAAAAAAAAAAGTTAATAAATTTAATGCAATAGTAGAAATGGGTGTTGAAGATTACAACGAAACCATAAAGAATGGAAAAATCTTAATTGGATGGGATGTGTGCAGAGTGTATGAAAATTTTGATGTAATGAAATGCTATAAATGTTTGGGTTATGGACATAAGAAGGAGAAATGCATTGAGAAAAAGAAAATATGTTTAAAATGTGGCGGTGAACACCTGGTAAAAGAATGTACAGCGAATGAAGAAAGATGTGTAAATTGTGTAAGAGCAAATGAAAAATATAAACTTGGGCTAGATGAAAAACATAATTGTGCAGATAGAAACTGTGAAGTATATATGAGAAAAATTGAAATTAGTCGAAAAAGGATTTTTTTATAAATAATCATAGAAAGGAGGATGAGTTGAGTGGAGTATACTTAAATATACAAGGATTAACTACAAATTATAATGAATTCGAAAATCTTATGTTTAGGAACAAATTTAGTTTTGGATGTCTAAGTGAAACACATATTACAGCGGAAATTGATCAATCTGAAATATTACTTGATGGACATGATGTTTACAGATGCAATTCATATTCAAGAAATACAGGTGGAGTTTTAATTTATATTAAAAAAGGATTAAAAAATAAAATGATTTGCAGTTTATACTGTGAAAATGTATGGATGTTATGGGTAAATATTTGTTTTAAGGGAGAAAATTGGTTAATAGCGTGTATATATAGAAGTAGGCAATGTACGGTAAGCAGGTTTTTAGAAATCATGGGTGAGTGGTGCGATACATACTGTAATAGATCGAGCAATATAATTATAACGGGATATTTTAATATAAACTTATTAAATAAAGATAATGATGAAAAAAGAATGCGTGAATTTATTTCGGATTATAGTCTTAAGCAACAAATTAATGAGCCAACCAGGAGAACAATTAGATCACAATCTCTGATTGATTATGTGTTAACTGATCACATAACAGATGTCCAGGTAAAAGTGGTATCGCAGTTTATTATATCAGATCATGAAACGATTTGTATAAAATTAAAACAAGTGCAATATAGGAATAATAATGACAAAATAACATATTTGAAATATAAAAAAGATGAAATGATAAAAACATTAAATAGAAAACTATTTTTAAATTCTTTAGGTATGAGCCCATTAAATGATTGCTGCTTAAAATTTACAAATGACTTAAATGATACACTGCAGAGTATGAAAAAAACAATTATCTTAAGAGAAAAATGTAATAAATGGTACAACAATGAGCTAGAACAAATGAACCAAAGAAAAGTAAGTTTATATAATAGGGCTGTAATGCTAAAAAATATGGAAGCATGGAATGAGTACAAAGCTTGCAGAAATATGTATAAATATAAATGTAAAGAAGCCAAAAATAGTTATATAGAAAGCCAAATACAGCAAAGGAGTGGAAACCAAAGGGAAATGTGGAAAACTATAAAGAAACATATTTTAAAAAAGGAAAATACGGTATTACAAAAACTAGAAATAAATGGCATAGAAGTAAATAAACAGGATGAAATTGCAAATATTTTGAATGATTTTTTTGTAGATAGCTTATATGAAATCCATAGCAGTATTACTAATTTACCTTATATAAATACGGACACCAACATTAACAGAGGAGGTAACTTCATATTTCAACTAATTAATAGTGAAATGTTGGACAAAACCATAAAAAAGATGAACAATAAAAATGATTATAATGGGTTAAACAAAAAAATAATAATAGAATGTAGTGAGCTATTTTTCCCAGTGTTAGAATATATAATTAATGAATCTTTCAGGGGTGGAGTTTATCCTGAATGCTGGAGAGATACCGTAGTGGTTCCGGTACCAAAAATAAATAATGGAAAGGCACCAATTGATTATAGACCAATTAACATGCTAACAATATACCAGAAGATTTTAGAAAAAATTGTAGCCGAACAACTAAGTAATTTTTTAAAAGAGAATGAAATAATTTGTGAAGAACAGTCAGGATTCAGACAAGGGCACTCTTGTGAAACTGCTATTAGTTGGGTGATAAATGAATGGAAGAAGGAAACGGATGGAAAAAATATAATTGTGGCTGTGTTCATTGATTTGAAACGGGCTTTCGAGACTATTGATAGAGATATTCTGTTAAGAAAATTAGAAAAAATTGGTATATTAGGAGCAGAGTTAAATTGGTTTAAGCAATATTTGAAGGATAGAAAACAAAGAACAAGAGTTGGACCAGTTTTGTCAGCTTTAAAAAATATAGAAATAGGTGTACCTCAAGGGTCCGTGTTGGGTGTTTTACTATTCCTGATATATATAAATGATATGAAATCGGTCATAACATATGCTAAGCTTGTGCTCTTTGCGGATGATGCATTGTTATATATCAAAGCGAAAACAATAGAAGAATGCAGAGATCTACTAAGTAAAGACCTAGAAAATTTGTACAAATGGTTGTGTATGAATAAATTAAAATTAAATGTCAGTAAAACCAAAAGTATGGTCATAAATGGAGGAAACAGCAACGTAACGCGCTTTCTGGATAATGAAGAGATAGAAGGTGTAGCAGATATTAAATATTTAGGGGTATACATTGATAATAAATTAAAGTTTAACTTACATGCTGATTATGTATGTAAAAAGATTTCAAAAAAAATTGGTTTTTTTGCACGCATTAGGGACAAGTTATCTTATGATTGTGCAGTCACTTTATATAATACACTTATCTTGCCACATTATAATTATTGTTCGTCAGTATTATTTATGTGTGCTATGGGAGATATAAATAGACTTCAATTATTACAAAACAAAGCCATGAGGATAATTCTGAAATGTGACCGATATACAAATATACAAAACATGCTAAGATCATTAAAATGGATGAATGTACAACAATATATAAAGTTTAATGCTATAATTTTTATTTTTAGGATTAAATACAAGATATACCCTGGTTATCTTTGGAGAATCCTTAACTATATATCAGACAGCCAACCGTACAATGTAAGGAATGCTGAGAATTTCAGATTGCCGTTATATAGAAGAGCAAGAACACAAAACAATATAATGTATAGGGGATTAGCTTTATTTAATAGTTTACCGAATGAATTAAAAATTGAAAGAAATTTTACAACTTTTAAAAATAAATTAGAAATTGTAATAATAAATGAATTAATTTGAATTTTCTGGTATAAAATAAAATAAATTATATTTAAAGAGATTTAAAAATAAATTATTAATTTAAAAATAAATTAGAAAAATTATAATAATAAATGAATTGAATTAAATTTGCATAAAAGAGAAAAAAAAAAAAAAAAAATTAAACTAATATAAACTTATTTAAATTTACTAATGAAAAATAAAATAAGAAAATAATTTGTATGAATTTGTAAATATAGTTTTAACTAATAAATAAATAAAAAAAAAAAAAAAAAAAAGCTCAGTCGACATTAGATATAATTAATAATTTAATACTTAAAAAGTAATTGGGATTAGTTCTCATTGAGTTTTCAAAATGGATATACATCAAATAGGATATTCTTTAAATATTTTTTTAAATAAAAATGAAGATATTTTATTGAAGGAACATTATGAACAGTTAAAAGATCATTTCAAATTTTTAAAATCATTTAAAAATTCTATACAAATTGAAACGAAAGAGTATGGATATCATTGGGATATATGTCCCTATACTTCAGATAATATTACAAGTCTTCCAGATACTTGCCCATGTTATTCAGCAGAACAATGTATGTTAAACTGTTCCAAATTAATGGAATTATATAAAAGAATAAAAAATAAGTTATAATAAAAGTATACATACTTTTAAACTACTATGCAAATAAAGAATATAAAATACATTGAACATTTATTGTTTGCTTTTTATTTTATTTTATTTAATTTTATTTATGTGCTTTAATTAGTTATTTAGAAGATGAGTAGGATGATGTTGTAGACTTATTCACATGGCTTGATGTTTCAGATTCTTCTGAAAATAGTGATGAAAAGGAAGATAATATATCAGATTCTTCTGAAGAGAACGAGAGGGGAGATGATTATGATGGTGATGAAAAGAAAGTAAAAAAGAAAGTCAGATTTATGTTAAAGCCCCAAATACATATATTATACAAGTGGAATACTGCATATAAGTTAGCTCGATGCAAATATTGGGAAATTATAGCACTGGATCGCAAGAGATTTAATCGAAGAATTCAAAATACTGACGAAATTATTTCCAAGATTCTTGATAGTAATAATCGGAAAAACATTTTCATTGAAAGATTTTCTAATTAGTTATATAATAATTACATATATTTTATTTAAAAATGAATAAAAGAGAGGTTGTTGAAGAGTTGCATAAGCCTGCACGGAGAAATTTTAAACGTCGTAGAGTTATAATTAAAGGATTTGACGATCTATGGCAAGCTGATTTAGTAGAAATGGGTTCATATGCTAAAGAAAACAAAGGTTTTAAATTTTTATTAACTGTAATTGACACCTTTTCTAAGTATGCATGGGCAATCCCTATAAAAACAAAAACTTCAGAGAACGTCACACAAGCAATGCAAAATATTTTTGCAAATTCTAAAAGATATCCGCAAAACTTGCAAACCGATGATGGGAAAGAATTTTTTAATAAAATATTCAAAAATTTAATGGATAAATATCATATAAACCATTATTCAACATTTAGCATATTAAAAAACGAGGAAGAATACAGTTGCCTTTGTCAACTCTTAGATACCCGTACGAACCGTTAGTATGTTCACAGCCTGTCACTCTGCTTACAATATTATTTTTTTAATATTTTAGTATTTTAAAATAATTTGGGTGAATTTTATAATTTCTAGAACTATGGGTTGTACATATATTCAAACTATATGTTTATATGTACATTCTGCAAAAGCAGATGCTAACCTTCCACATAACGATTATCAATCCAAAACTTTTTCAAATATTCTATAGTACCATTTAATACTAAGCGGTAAATGTATATTAAATTTATTTAGTACAAAATAGTAAATATAATTTTAAATATTATATTATATTATATTATATTTAAATATTCCACTGACAGAATAATTTCTTATAAGTAAAATAAAATACATATATGTATGTAAATACGGCGCTATATAATATACATATAGTCTCTTATCATTCATTCACTAGTGACATATACGATATGTAAATAAACATGATATTATATAAGTATGTATATATATCAATATCATATAAATAAAAATTCTTCAAGCAACCGTTATGTTGTTTATTTATTTACATTTTTTTGTACTACGCATTATATCCTCAACAATTTCAAATTATCGAGTAAAATAAATGCAAAACATTTGTTGAAGAAATTTGTTAGAAAATTTGAAAAAGTCAAGTAACACTTTCGTCAATTATAAAGTAACCCTACATACTTTAAAAAAAATTTAACAGGTGTTCAAGTTACAGGTGTTTAAAAATAGGAAATTTTCAGTTTTTGACCCCTTACAGCTCCTAAACGGGGGGTGATACAAAAAAAATTTCTGATCTAACTTCAGTCAAAATTTCAAGTTTGCAACTTAAACCGTTTAGAAGATAGAAGGGTTAAAGGATTTTGCAAAATTTGAGTTTCACATAACGGTAAATTAAGACACCGTATACCACAAATATACATTTATTGTATATATACTTTTAAAGCTAATACAAGTAGTAATCGTTTGGCGTTTTCCAAATGAAGATATAACTTATACAACTTGTGCTATAACAATTTAAATATAGAGCTTTTTTGAACCTTTGGGGAGCTGTAGCTCCGTAACGGGTGGGGCTACAAAAAAAAGTTATTAAAAACAAAATTAATATTTTTATGAGATCTATCAGCAGTTAAAATTTCATAGCTCTATTTCAAAAAAAATGTGGAGATCTAAAAGTTAGGTGTTCGAGAGCTACCCTAAGTTTTGGTCCAAACTCAACCAAGAAAAAGAGGGAACCTACAAATTACTCCCAGAATATTTTGTGTACATTTCAAGATTCTAGCTTTCTTAGTTTTTGAGTTAGCGTGCTGACGGACGGACGAACGGACGGACATGGCTCAAAAGTCTTAGAATTTTTTTCTGATCCGATCCATACCTTTGAAGGTATATCTAGCTCGCTTACTTCGAGGTGTTACAAACGGAGGAGTAATTTTATTACACCCGATCCTATCGTACGGGTATAAAGATGGTACATCTTGGAATGATGATAAAAATAGTGAAAATAAATTAATCTCTCAACCTGGGTTTGTAAATAATTTACTTCATTCTCTTATAAAACAATGTAATGTTCAATTAAATGAAAAAAATATAACACCATCGGATTCAAATTATCAGAGCATATATTGAAATTTTTCTCAATTATGGAACTAATGCTGCTTAGAATGTTCAGGTTGGATCTTGGATAAAGGTAATATTCAAAGGCATGATAACGGTGGTAGTATGGAACGTAAAAAGTCTTACAATAACAGTGCTGAAGTAAAATTAATGGGGAAAGTACATGTTGATATGTTTAACCAACCAGTATTCTTGATTAACAATGTAGATGTTCGCGTTGTTTTAACTTTGGAAAAACCAGATTTTTATTTTTTTTCTGATGATAATGATGAATGTCAAATAAAAATTTTAGAGGCAATATTATTTATGAAACATGTTACAATCAATCCAAGCATTCTATTGGCACATAATACCGTATTAGAAAAAGGTAATGCGAAATACTACTATAAACGTATTGAAGTTAAAACTTTTACGATGTCTTCTAATACTTCCAATATAAGTCTAGACAATGTTTTTATTGGTCAACAACCAAACACAATAATATTTTGTATGACTGAAAATGAAGGATACACAGGAAAGTGATCTAAGAACCCCTACAATTTTAAACATTTTGATTTAAAACAATTTATGTTATATGTTAATGGTGTTCAAATTCCTAATTTAGCTATAGAAACTAATTTTTCAGAGAAGAACTCAACATATACACGAGCATATCATACCTTGTTTAGTGGAACAGGAATATATCATGCTGACAAAGGACATCAAATAACAAAATCTATGTTTATTAAAGGTTATTTTCTACTAGCGTTTGATTTAACTCCTGATGGGGCAGGAAATGATTCCTGTCAGGGTTTGTTAAACCAGGGTTCATTAAGAATTGAAGCTAAATTTTCAAACAAATTACCATCAACTATAACTTGTATTGTTTATGGTGAATTCAATTCAAGTTTACAAATCGATAAAAATCGTAATGTTCATACAAATCTATAAATAGAGAAATCAATTTGTAAGACCATTCATTCATTTAACAACCTCGAAAGTGAAAAATTATAAATATAAATTAAAACGAAGAAGAATGCAGTTGCCTTTGTCAACTCTTAGATACCCGTACGAACCGTTAGCATGTTCACAGCCTGTCACTCTGCTCACAATATTATTTTTTAAATATTTTAGTATTTTAAAATAATTTGGGTGAATTTTATAATTTCTAGAACTATGGGTTGTACATATATTCAAACTATATGTTTATACATTCTTCAAAAGCAGATTTTAACCTTCCACATAACGATTATCAATCCAAAACTTTTTCAAATATTCTATAGTACCATTTAATACTAAGCGGTAAATGTATATTAAATTTACTAAGTACAAAATAGTAAATATAATTTTAAATATTATATTATATTAATGCGTACATAGTATATTATATTGTTATAAGTATATCGACATACATTGCAATATTTCTTTCAGAAAGCTCTAATTTCAAGAAAAGCTGTTTAGAAAAACTAAATGCTTGCCTGGATGTGCAACCAAAATGCCCGAATCAGTTATTTGCTGATATGTTGGCAATTTAAGACTCAACAAAAATTAAAAATGCAAATCTTAGAATTAATCGAAGCTGCCTGTGTTGAGCATAATATCCAGTAGTAAACTTTGGTTTCTATTTCGGCTTTTCACTATATCAAGAAGGTAAGATTTTTTTGCATGTTCCACTTTATGTAAATATATATTTAAAATAATTTATTTTTTGAAGTTTACATTGTTTTTTATTTATTATTTGAATTTTTTTTTTTAAATTGAAATTTATTTTTGTGTTATATTTTATTATAATTTTTATTATAAGTTTTAAGTTATGTGGAATAGGCCTCTTGGGGAAACCACAGAAAAAAAAACGCACCTGTTTATTTACCTCAACGGTGTTGTGGAAAAAAGAAAAATATATTTATATTTTTAATAAATATTTTAGAAATAAAAAAACGATTTAAAATAAAATGTAATTTCGTTTTTAATATTATATAAACTAAATTTTTTTAACATGAATCTTTTAGGAATATTTTTACTAAATACAATAATTAGAAAAAATTTTTTATTACATCAAACAATATTTAATAAAGATATATTTAATAAGAAAAATATACATTTATGATGGAATGATTTTGATTTTTCATTTTTGATGATTTTGATTTCTGATGATTTTCAATGTTTTCTTTGAAGATTCGCTCGTTCCCCCGCTCTTAAAAGAAAACAAAAACTTATTAAATATATATATATATAAATATATTTTGTCCGTGTAATATGGACAAAGTTATTTGAATCCTATCTAATTGCCACGAAACAGCTCCATTGGCGGTAAAATATTCAGCAAATTTGTTTCTAGTCTCCTTAGCAGCATTTGCAGAATTTAATTTATTTGGTTGAAGTGGTTGCAAGTTGTTTGGCTTTATCCGCCAAGAGCCATTAATTATATTCCCATTTTCTTCCACATCCACCAAACCCGGATTAAAATAATTTCTGCATCTCTGCTTTCGAAGCCAGTTGTGTAAACATACACATAACATTATGATGCTTTCCACCTGAATTATAAAAAAATTTTAATTTATTATATTAACTTATGTTAGCTATATTACCGTGTCCAATTTTGAAATGATTGGTGATCGAAAAATCCTCCATTTGCTGCATAAAATTCCAAAAGCATTTTCAATTATGCGTCGCGCTCGGCTTAACCGATAATTGAAAATTCTTTGTGTTTGTATCAAATTACTTTTTATATAAGGTTTCATCATATTGTTTGTCAAAGTGAATGCATCGTCTGCAACAAACGCATATGGAACCAATTTAAATTCAACACAAACATTAGTAGGTTTTGGAATTCTAAAAAAAAATTTTAAATTATGAAAAAATTATTCAATTAATTTATCGTTTTTTACTTGCGGTAGAGAATTTTCATAAAATTTTTTTCCGAAAACAGAATGCCGAAAAATTCCTCCATCGCTTTGGCGTCCTGAAGCTCCTACGTCACACATTATAAAGCTATAATTGTGGTCGCAAATAGCCAACAGGACAAGCGAGTGTGATTTCTTATATTTAAAAAAAATCGGATCCAGATTTTGGTGGCGCCTAAAATTTTTTTTAAAAATAAATCTTTATATTACTAAAATATTTAAATCAATTGCTTACTTGAATCATGACGTGTTTTCCGTCAATTGCTCCTATGCAATGAGGAAAATTCCACTGATCTTGAAAACCGTCAGCGACCGTTTTAAAATTTTTTTCATTTACGGTCATAAAAACTTCATCCTTCAAAACTTTAGTTGTTGTTTCTCTTATTATGAAGTGTATAGCTGTTGGGGAACACTTGTATGCTAACGACAAGCTTCTTTGAGATTCTCCAGTTGCTAAATATCTAAAAATGAAAAAATTAAGAATTACAAAAAAAATATAAATTTACTTTACAAACTTTAGTGTAATCACTAATCGAATGTTAGCGCTAATAGGAGCTCTTAAAACTTGCTGCTTTGTTATAAGTGGGCCAACTAGCAACGGTACTTCTTCCACTTCTGTTGCGCTCATTCGCATGTAGGTGTGAAATAATTCCATATCTTTTAGATTAGATAGGGATTCAAATATGTTCCGATATGAGTCACTATCATTTCTTTCTAAAAAATATAGTCTTACCCAATATTTCTTTCTTTTTTTGGATATATGTTCTTCCTTATCCATATTTATAATTGCATTATTAGCTATCTCTGCCAACATTCTTTGTCTGATTGCTGAAAAAAATGGTAATAAAAAAATTGCCAGCAATTAAATATAAAATTTATTTTATCTTACTGTGAAAATTATACGTAACATAACAAATTTCAACATGAATTTACCAACCAAATTTAAAAGTAAACAAATTTAGGTAAACCTTTTTTCAAACAATGTCTCATTTAAAAAATTAAACATTGTTTCATTAAAAAATGTTTGTTTTTGTATTTTTCCACCATAAGATTAAATGCTTCAATATAAATTAAAATTTTTACCTTTTCTTTTTTGAAAATCCTCATCCTCATCTGCAATCAAGTTAATTATTGCATCCACAATAGCTTTCTTATCCATTTTTTAAAATTTTTTTTTAATTTTGACACAAATTTTAAGAACTTTCAAATTCAGAAATTTTTTGTTTACTAAAATTCATATGAATAATAAATATTTAATATCTGTCAAAAATGCGAAAAAATTTTGCCATAAAAATGTAATCATTTTGCTCCCTCTCTCCTATTGACAGTATACTATATTCGTCTCTTTCTAAAGTTCAGTATATCGGCTGAAATTAGAGTCAACATTGATCCAATTCAATACATTGAGAGAAGATAAAGATGACAAATGGACGGATTTACTTACTCAGAGTTCAATCAAATTTCCTAAGATATGCCTATTACGATTAGGTAAAATTGTAAAGAAATTTCAAGAAAAAAATGTAAATATCGAAAAACACTAAAAATAAATGAATAAACTTTGTAGTATCTATACACATATTTGACTTTTTTTCTTTTTATTTTATTTTAACAATAGTAGTCCCCTGGGCCCTGACGTCATTTCAGATTTTTATTTTACAACTTTAAAAATTTGTTGAGCATTTTTAAATATTATATATTATTAATACAGATAAGAAATTCTTTTTCTAAATTTCAACCAAAAAACCGCAAACATTATTTCTTATCACTAAAAATTTTTTCATTCACATTTTAATAAAATTATTACCATATTCTTTATTTTCCTTATCACAAAATTACTTTCAAAATTTTTTTTTTAATCTCTCACAACTATAGGTCTATCAAACAAAAAAATTTTTCGGTCTCCTACAACTTTGTACTTGTTTTCAGTAACTTAGTACAAGGCGCCTGCTCGGGTACCTGCTATCAATAAAGTTATGAGGTTTCGGCCCCACATGTCTTCCTAGTTATGCACGTGTATTTGATGCATATTTGATTTTTGTGTTTCTTTGATTCATAATTTAATTTTCATTACCATCACAGCTATACATATTGGGGATATAATATTAGACGGACGGCCATGAGCCAGACATACCCCCACTACCAACGCCAAACAACCACACATCAGCAACCAGCAGCCCTGCTATCCCCAACAAATCTCCTGTCACTCCCAAACAAACCACGACCCAACACCCCCAACTCACCCTCAGAACCGACTCACACCCATATCTCAACCATCACACTCAATCGTCATCCCAATTTCATAATACCACTCCAACAATTCTATTCCGTAATACGCCTCATAATTCACAGCTGTCAAAACTTTTACTACGTCATCTGACTTACGCAGAAACCCCATATTTATACTACTGATACGGTTTGCCCGTTCTGCCACATCATTTTGTTGAGGTGTGTAATCACATGAAAGTTGTCGAAAGTTGTAATATAATTTTTATTTACATATTCTAAGCCATTGTCTGATTTTAAAATTTTAATTTTTTTCTTTGTTTGATTCTCAACCATGATTTGAAAATTTTTAAATGTTTGTAGGATTTCATCTTTTTAAAAAATATATGAATACGTATCTTGTAAAATCATCTATAAAGGTTAGAAAATATTTCGCTCCCCCCTTGAGAATTTAGTTATTGGACCATATAAGTCACTGTCAATTAAATGTAATTTTTCATTGCTATAAATTTTATTACTACTTTTAAAAAGAATAGAACACATCTTTCTTTCTTAAGCATATGTTCTATTCCGCAGTGGAAGCGCGCTGGGCCTATAACCTACGTTAGATAAGAAAACGATTTATTTAATAAGATGTTTGAACATAGAATGAGAACAAGGTAGAATGTAAACCAACGGTTTTTAAAAGCGCACATTTCCAAAACTCAATACAAACTGTTTAGAAGTGTGACTTACACAAAAATTTTGAAATTTCATGTAATAGGAAAAAATGTGAAAATAGGACATTTTTGAAATTTTGAGGGGCCGTAAGTTCGGAATCCTATATAACTAAGAAAAGCCGTTATCACGCGTAAAAATATATTACTGAACCTTTAATTTTCATGTCTTGCGAAGAAAAATTTGTACAGGTGCCTAAGTTACAGGTGTCTAAAAATAGCAAATTTTCAATTTTTGAGGCGTCATAACTCTTAAAGAGGGGGTGCTACCAAAAAATTTTCTGAGGAAACTTATACTAATTCTAAAAGTGTACTAATACTAATTCTTTCTTGTCTCAAAATTTCAGGTTCCTATCTAAAGGGGTGCCAGAGTTATGAAAAAAGAAATTTCATGCAAAATGTGGTTTTCACATAACGGTAAATTTAAATCGTAAATTACAAAATATTACATAATTTTGATATTATTTTATATAGATAATAAAATTCTCGATCTTCTGGCGGTTTTAGATTGCAAAATTATTACGCAGAGCCCGAGATATATACATCTGAAAATGGGGCTTTTTCGCAATTTTGCAGAGCTGCAACTTTGGAACCCTTTACAACTAAAATAAACCTTTAACACACGTAAAAATATATTATTGTAGCTTTAATTCTTATATCTTCCAGAAGTAAAATGTGTACAGGTTCCTAAGTTACAGGTGTTTAAAAATAGCAAATTTTCAATTTTTAAGCCCTAAGAGCTCATAAATAGGGGGTGGTCCGAAAAAATTTTCTGAGCAAACTTATACCAATTCTAGAAGTTCTTCCCTATCTTTAACGGTGTAGAAGTTTTGTAAACAGACGGACGGACGGACGGACGGACAGAGTTAAACTAATAAGCACATTTTTTCAAATTTTTTTTGGAAATGTGCTAAAAAGTACAATAATTTATGTGTTTGTATATTTTGTTTTTCCCTTATTGCCCCTTTTGGCAGCATTGGATATCTACTAGGCATCTCCATCTGACTCTATTCGGAGCAGTTATTTTTGCTTCCTCCCATGTTTTTCCATTTGAGGTTAGTTCCTCTAATATCGTTCGCCTCCAGGTGTTATTGGGGCCACCTCGTCTTCGGGTTCCTTGTGGGTTCCAGTCTAGTGCTTCCCTTGCTATGTATTCTTGCGGCTTTCTAAGTGTGTGCCCTATCCATCTCCACTTTTTTTTTTTAATCTCTTGCCCAATCGGTTCTACTTTGGCAAACTTCCATAGGTCATCATTACTTATTGTATTTGGCCAGTATACTCTGCATATAATTCTTAGACACTTATTAATGAAAACCTGTAGTTCCTGTGTGATGTTGTTCGTAATTAACCAGGTTTCACTTCTATATGTTAAGATGGTCCTTACGCAGGTTCTGAATATTCTCAATTTTGTACCCCTGAACATTTGTGAATTTTTTCATATTGGTTGCGAATATTGCCCTGGTTTTTTTTATTCTGTTTTCAATGCCAGCGTTTATGTTTACATATTCGAGTGGTGTGTTTTTTATCACCGGGTGACGTGGGTTGTTGATGTTAATGCTTTCGTCTTCACGATATTTATTTCAGGGCCCATACTTCGAGCTAATGTTACTAGTTGGTCTATTTTAGCTTGCATGTTATTTATTGTATGCGATAGCAGGCAGGTGTCATCGGCATAATCTAGTTCTTCTAATTTGCTGAAGAGATTCCATGTTATTCCATTTCTTTTGAGACTGATCTCTTTTGATGTCATCCAGCACTACTGTGAAGAAGATTGGTGACAGTGGGTAACCCTGTTTTACTCCTATGTTGGTGATGAATGGTTCGCTGGTTTTACCATTGTGGAGTACTGAGAGTTGTGTCTCTTCATACATGTTCTGCATTTTTGCTATTAATTTTTCCGGGACATTTTTAAGTGCTTTCTATATGGCTTTTCTACTTATACAATCAAATGCTTTCTTGAAGTCGATGAACACCAGATATAATGGTGCTCGCCATTCTATTGATTGTTCAACGATGATTCTGAGAGTATTAACCTGGTCTATGCAGCTTCTATTTGGCGAAATCCTGCCTGTTCATCCCTTATTTGGTTCTCTAGTTTCTCCTGTAGCGTTGTATGTATTATAGTTGCCATAATTTTGTAGATTGTGTTTAGCACTGTTATGCTTCTCCAGTTGTCGTACTTGGTAGGATCACCTTTCTTAGGAAGTTTGATGATTACTCCATTTTTCCATGTGGCCGGTAATCTACCCTTATCCCATGCCATTGAGATATGAGGTTCTAGCAGCTCGGCTGATGTTTCTGGGTCTATTTTTATAATTTCAGCTGGAAGACCATCTTCGCCTGTTGCTTTGTTTATCTTTAGCTTTCTTATTGCCTCTTTGATCTCTGTTTTGGATGGTTGATTTAGTCTGATGTTGTAATTGTTGTTGTTGTAATTTGTGCGAATTTCTAGGCTGTCTTCTTTTTGGTTAGAATCGCTGGTATTACTTGTTTCTGCAAAGTGCCGTTTCCATATTCGGGTTTATTCTTCGGGACATGATATTAGTTCACCGTTTTGGTCTTTGATTGGGTGATTATTGTTGTTTCTTTTGACAGTGAGCTGATTTACGATTTTATGTAGTTCTCTTGAGTTCTTATGTATTGCAGCCGTTTCAGCCTTGTTCGCGAGATCGTTAATGTATGTTCTTTTGTCTCTTCTTGCAGCTCTTTTGGCTTGTTTAGCGATATTAATCTATTGTTGTCTTATAGCGTTATTGATATTCAATTGCTGTTTTAAGCTGTTTCTATGTGTGGTTAGATTTTTTTTTTTTTGCTTTTTTTACGAGGGTTGGTGGAAAACTCGAAAGTCATCAAGAGGAACTGCACGTGCTTCCTCAGGGTAGTGTTGGACTTTAACCAACCAAAACCACCCCCTTTTAAAACCAAACTTTAGGATGGAACCTTTAATACGAATGTACAGTTTGGTTTTGGGGATAGGGATGTGGTAAGGATAATTGGGAAAATTGGAATTTGGAAATTTGGATTATGGGGGCTAGGTAGGAAAATTTGGAGGGACATTTTGAAGAAAGATGTTAATGTTCTTCTTAAACTTAAGTAAATCGTACACATAAGAATTACCAACTTTAGGGAACACATGCGATGGTATATGGTTCCACAAACGCGACGTGCGCATAACAAACGAATTTCCATAGGCTGTATTTCGCCATCTTGATAACTCAACATGGTAGGGATGAGCATCTGTTGTCCTCCTTGTTTCTTTCCAGGTGTTATTGGAAATCCATATTCTTTGCGGCTGAATTATCCCGAGTTGTTCTTCTGCTGTGTTTTAGAGAGTCTCGACAATATGTTCCCATGTGTGTGGTTGGCCTATTGGGAAGGTTTGGCGTATTGCATATATATTATATACATTTTAAAAGTGTCATATTTCATTTCATGAAAAGTGTTATATTTATACATATGTCAATTAAATTAATGTTGCCATATAAAAATCTTCAACACATTTTTTTTATTATTTTGTTTTTATATTTTCACAAATATAATTAATTCTTATTGTGACAATAATTCTTATTTTCAAAAATTTCAATTTCAAATTTTTCTTTTAATATTTATTCACTGCCAAAAATATTTTACAATACTTCACAATTCAAATACTACTTAATTCAAAAAGTACTCAGTTGTCAGGTGTGACGTTACAAAAAAAGAGAAACAACGACTATCATGAGCATGAGGATATCTTGTTTAAGTAATAGTATCATGATTCGTGATTTCACTGCTGGTTATATACAGGCAATCTCGTAGAGAGAGAATTTAAAAAATAAGATCCAAATTTGGCAATTTAGTATGAAAAAACATAATTTTAAAGTTTTAAGTTGATTAAATGTGAAGGATCTTATTCTTCTGCAGTAGAAAATAATAAATTATATTATTTTTAAAAAATTTGGAATATTTTGTGTTAACTGTGAAAATCTTTTTAAAAAATTTAATCATTTGCAGCTCAAAATTGAATTTTAAAAAAACTATCTGAATTGAAAAATACACACCCACTTCGATTAAAGTGCCTAAGCATACTGCGTACTGACTAAACTAAAGGTGATGACGCAATGCTCGCGTCCCTTTGACGTTTATGTAGAATACATTAATTTAAATGGAACTTGACCAAATAGAAAAGCGACACCAGAAACGCTGTACGAAGCGACGCTAGAGTAGAGCAACTTTTTACTTTATATTGGTTGTTGTTCGGTTGAAAGCGACGCAGGCAACTTGAAGTAAAATTTTCTTTAAAAAAAAATAAAAAAGTGAAGTACCTACATAATATATTATATGCTCATATATGTATGCATATTATATAAAACGAAATACATATATTGCAATTCAGGTGTGTACATACAATTTATAAAGTTTTTTTTTAAAACATATGTATTATATAAATTTCTATTTTAATAATATAAGTAAATTTTGGGTAAAATAGATTTAAATAAAGTATAAGTCGAAATGACTGCAGGTAATTGGATCCACATCTATGACTAATGAGTACCTACAAAATTTTATTAAAAATGTAATATGTATTATTTTTTAATAAATAGAAAAAAGTTTGTTTAAAATTTTCAAATAATTATAGTAATGTCGTATGGAGTCTTTTTAAAATAACTATAGACATAAATTATATACATATGTATGTAGTTTTTAATATTATTGTACTCTTGGAATCAGCACATAGACTCATTTACTCGTGGTTATTCACAAGTTAGAAACACTTTATTAAAAATAAAGTTTACTTTAAATTAATTTAAAAGAAAGTATTTTC
Source organism: Poecilobothrus nobilitatus (assembly GCA_947095535.1). Taxonomy (NCBI): domain Eukaryota; kingdom Metazoa; phylum Arthropoda; class Insecta; order Diptera; family Dolichopodidae; genus Poecilobothrus; species Poecilobothrus nobilitatus. Next base: position 160,689,356 of record OX352772.1, on the reverse strand, counting down.
TTAGATTTACATAAAGTAAAATATTTCAGTACAGCTACTTAAATTTTAATGAAGTGTTTTCTAATAAACATTATATATAAATTGTATTTACCGGTAAAATAAATTTTAATATTAGAGTGTGAAGATGCCGCAGGTAAATGGGTTCATACGCTATGTCTCACGAGCACAAACTATTAATTAAAAAATGATAAAAATTGATGAAAAAAAGTTTAATTTAAATTATTTTTTTCCAAAAATTATTACAGAAATAAACTACAATTTTTAATTTTATAGTACTCATAGAACTAGAGCTTGGACACAGTAATTTATTTATTTTTTACGAGGGTTGGTGGAAAACTCGAAAGTCACCAAGAGGAATTGCACGTGTTACGTTAGTAAACTCCACCATTGATAATAAGATTAATGACCTAATAAATAATATTGAAGTAAAAATGTAAATTACGAAATTTTCGGAAACATATTATTGTAACTTGATACTTAATATAAATGAACTTAAATGTAAATTATTGAATTTAAATAAACCTAAATTATAAACTTAAATTGCAACATAAGTTGTAACGTAATATTTCTGATACAAATGAACTTAAATAATATTTTATTAAACTTAAATTGTAATTCGATATTTTAAATGAATTAATCTAAATAATATTTTATTGAACTTAAGTTAAAAACGTGTTAATATAATCAATTAAATAAACGTAGCATATTTTTGTAAGAAAGTAATATTTGGTAAACAAGTTCAATATATTGTAATTTTGCTTATTTTGCTAATTTTGTAATTTTGTTAAAATTTATAAAAACCAATTGTAAAATATAAAATTCAGTCTTAAGACCACAACCAAGATTATAACATGGAAAGTAAATAAATATATATTAAATTTAATTACTAGTGTTTTAATTTATATAATAATTTAAATTATTATTTTTTTTATGATAACTTTGTAATTATCATTTCATTGGCGCAGTCGGTAGGATTCTTTTCCAAAGAATAAGAATCAAGTGTGTAAAACGAACCGTTGTATGAAGATTTATAAGATATTGAAACGAAGTCGCGACTATAAAATCAGTTTTCGGCGTAGAAACAAAATATCTAATAAACTAAATAATTAATATAACATCAAAACAAATTACTAATATAACATCTAATAACTTTTTATATAAATTTTAAAATTAAAATTCACTTTACTATCAATAAATTAAAAACATTAGAAAAAAAATATATTTATATATAGTGTGTATATATATAAACAATTTAATAAATGAAAATATATTTAGTAATAAAATCAATATAATAAAAACAGTTTTAAAATAAACAATTATTATTAAAAGTGAAATTTAACTTTATGAGATCAAAAAGATTGTCAACATTCGACAAAAATAGAGACATACCAGCATATAATATGGCAGCAGAAATTGAAGAATTAAGAGAACAAATCCGCTTTATGGAATTACAACACCAACAAGAAACAGACAGTTTGCGACAACAAATACCGCAAACAAGGTTCAACTTAACAGAGAACCAGATACTTAACAGATTCCAACATATCAAAACCTTTACTGCAAACAACGATTATGGTTTAAATGAATTTATCAACGCTGTAGAAAATGTAGGAGCACTATGCGGAAACAATGTACATCTGTTGCAGTTTCGTCTACAAATTGTATTTAAAGAAAAATTATAAGGGGAACCCAAAAAATGTATTCAGCGACTAGGTGATAATTTGACCTGGGATGCTGTAAAAAATGAATTAAAAGCAGAATTCCGGTCAAGGCAGAGTTATAAGAGACTAATGGATGAATGCAGAAATCTCAAGGTTAATAATTTAAGAGAACTATTTAGTAAAGTTAAGATTATTAATAGTCAATAAAACGAATCGTACGAATACGAATACGATGACAACAAACCAGAAAATTATAAACCAAGTTGTAATGATCAAAATTTGGTTGATATAATAAAAGATATGTTAACTGGTAGTTATCGTATTAATATAAAAAGTAAAATGTCTTTAAATGAAATATTTAACGTTTTTGACGATTTATGTTTACTAGATGAAAAAGAAGTGATTCATTATAATTATAGAAAAAACTTTACAAATGTCAATAATAGTAATAATAAAAAAAAATTTTTTTATGATAAAAATAAAAATTTTAATTCCCAAAATTTTAATCATGATAGAATAAACAAAGGTTTTAAGAATAATTATCAAAATCTATCTAATCTATCTAATATAGATCAGTGAAGTATTGATCACTTAAATAGCGAGGTAAAATACCATCTTTTAAAAGTTTTTAAACAATATAATAATTTATTTTTTAAAGAAGGGAATCGGCTCTCTTCAATTCATGAAGTAGCCCATGAAATTATAACAACAACTAGTAACCCTATATACTCTAAAATATACCGGTTTCCAAGAGTACATGAAAATGAAATTGAGCGTCAAATTAAGCAAATATTGGAAAAAAACATCATCCAACATAGTAGTTCTGCCTATAACAGCCCTTTGAGGATTGTTCCAAAAAAATTAGACAATTCCGGTAAGAAAAAGTGGCGTATTGTTATAGACTATAGGAAGCTGAACGCTGACACAATCAGTGACAAATTTCCGATTCCTAATATTGACGGAATATTAGATAAACTTGGTAAATCGCAATATTTCTCAACTCTCGATTTGACCAAGGGATTTCACCAAATCGGTTACACCATTCGGTCACTTTGAATATTTGAGGATGCCATTTGGTCTCAAAAATGCGCCCTCAACATTTCAAAGATTAATGAATTTTGTTTTGAAAGATTTAATAAACAAAATTTGTGTGGTCTATTTAGATGACATTCTCATCTTTAGTTCCTCTTTAGAAGAACATATAAATAACATAAAAAAAGTTTTCGACCGACTAAAAAATGCCGGTCTAAAAATTCAAATTGACAAATGTAATTTTTTAAAGAATCAAACCGAATTTCTAGGTCACATCTTAACACCATACAAGGTGTAAAACCCAATCCGAACAAAATATCTGCTATTCAAGAACTGAAATTACCAACGACAATTAAACAGATTAAAAGATTTTTAGGAATGACTGGCTACTATAGGAAATTCACAAAGGATTACGCAAAAATTACATATCCAATAACAAGGGTTCTAAAGAAAAACGCGAAAATAAACTTGAATGATCCAAATTACATAACAGCCTACGAAAAACTTAAAGACATTATAACAAACCACCCTATTTTAAAATATCCCGATTTTAACAAAAGATTTAAATTAATAACAGACGCAAGTAATTTTTCTCTTGGAGCAGTTCTTACTCAGGATGGTCATCCAATCTCTTATGCTTCTAGAACTTTAAATGACCACGAGAAAAATTATTCAACTATAGAGAAAGAACTTTTAGGAATTGTATGGGGTACAAAATATTTTGGACCCTATCTATTTGGAAAACAGTTTGACGTACAAACAGACCATTAGCCTATCAAGTGGCTTCACGCAAAGTATACGGGTAAGGACATAAACCCTAGGTTACAAAGATAGCTCATCTCTTTAGGTGAATACGATATGAAAATAGACTATATAAAAGGAAAAGACAATAACATCGCGAATTTTTTGAGCCGTATAAATACAGAAACAAAATAAATAAATTTACTTCAAAATCCAGAATTAAATGACACTTTCGAAAATTGTAATCTAGACTTCACAGACTTATATATAGATTTAGAAAATAGAACCGATTCTTTAACCGAAATTAATTTACTAGACGACTCAATTGAAAATCAAGACAGTACACTCTCAAGAAGAAAATTCCGAAAACCATATACCTATACTTGGAACAGTTGTAAATAGATTTAGAACTCAGTTAATATTATAAGAAAAAAAGACAAAGAATTCGAATCAATATTTAAAAATAGAAGCATTTTCATTGATATAAATGATTTAAATAATAATAGCACCGCAAATATTCTACGAAGATATATTTCAAAAGGGAGAGTGGGAATCTTTTCAGAAGTTAATGATCACGAGTATAATATATTACAACAAGTGATTATAAACCTTTTCTCTCAGAATGAAAAGATAAAATTTCTTAAATGTTATTGCTTCGCAGAAGATATTGTGGAAGATGAAACTTTAAAAAAAATATATCTATGTTTCACAAAAATGAATTAGGTCATTCTGGGATAGTAGCAACATATGAAAGTATTAAAAGTAAAATTTATCATCCACATCTTAAACTTTTTGTTCACATAATAATAAATAATTGTGATATTTACACTGCTGGCAAATATGACAGAAACCCAGTAAAGAAAAAATTTCATATAACTGAAACACCTAAAACTACAGGAGAAATTATCCACGTAGATACATACGTAAATAGCAAAAATGCCTTTATTAATTTTATCGACAAATTTTCTAAACATGCTACTTGCTTTTATTTAGAGGATCGAAATTCCTCTACAATTTCAGAAAAATTGAAACAATATTTGGCTATTAAAAGAACAATAAAAAAGATCGTTTTTGACAATGAATTTAATACTCAGAACGTAAAAAATGTTTGTAATGAAGAAAATATAGAATTTCACGTTACAAAACCAAATTCACATACCGGTAACTCCGACATAGAACGCTTCAATAATACTATAACTGAACGAATTAGAACATTAAACCTTGACGAAAAACTCCCAATAAGAATACAAATGTTAAAAGCTGTAAAATTTTATAATAATACCTATCATTCAACAATTAAAGCAACTCCCTTAGATGTTCAGGGACATAAAATTAATCATAATATTATTTACGAAAGAATCGAAAGAACGAAAGATAAAATTATTAATAAAATACATTGAAAAAAGGGAACAAGGATTCATAAAAAATTACAAAGCGGTAAGACACAAAGAACAAACTCCGTTTCGAAACATAACTTATGTTTCCTCAATGTTAAATTTTCTTAAAGACCACAACCAAGATTATAACACGGAAAGTAAATAAATATATATTAAATTTAATTACTAGTGTTTTAATTTATATAATAATTTAAATTATTATCTTTTTTATGATAACTTTGTAATTATAATTTCATTCACGTGCTTCCTCTGAGTACTGTTGATCTCTAATCAACAAAAATCACCCCCTTTAACACCAAACTTTAGGTTGGGTTCTTTAATGCATAATTATATAATGTACAGCTTCGTTTTGGGAAAAAGGATGAGGGAAGGATTACTTGGGAAATTAGATTTAGGATAATTGGGATTATGGAAGATGAAAGGAAAAATTTGGATGGTTATTTTGAAGAAGGATGTTAATGTTCTTTTTAAGTTTCGTTATATCGTACACAAATGAATTACCAAATTTTGGAACACATGTGCGGACATAAGATTCCATAAACGCGACGTGCGCTTGACAAAAAAAATTCCCGAATGCTGTGTTGCGCCATCTTGACAGTTCGACAGTGTATGGGTGGGCATCTGTTGCACTCCTCGTTTCACGTTGGAAAACTTTGAGTGAAGGCATCAATAGTTTTATTTCTTTAGAACAGGTGTTCACTCCTACAAGGTATCTATAAAAGAGGGTCAATTACCCAACAGTACAGCGATGGCAAAGATAATATACCGCCTGAACTAAAATTAGGATAATTATTAGAGGATGAAGTAGAAGGTTTAATAGGTTGAAGCTGAGTATTGTGTTTATCAGACAATGCTGAAATTGCACAAGGTTGATATCCGGTAAAATTATGTATATTAGTTTTATTAGTAATTTTATTGTTAATTCTACCATTAGAATTCTTATTAATTAATTTATTTTTATTATGGCTATGAGAAATTTTATTTTTTTTCTTATTTTTATTATTATTGTTATCCTCAATGTTATTATTCGTATAGTTATCTACTAATTCTAACCTATTATTGTTAGTATTCAAATTAGATTTAAAGCTACTATGTGAATTAGAATTAGTATAACGGCTATCAATAAGTATTTTAGACCTATCCATCCTTTCAAGTGAATAGATTCAAAACTTTGATTCTTAATGTCACTATCACTTCATTATTAGTTTTTCTAAGGCGAGTTATCCTAATATTCCAGCCAGCCCAAGCTTGTGGGGTCCACTTACTACCCCGTTTGAAAATTGTTTTAGATTGTTAGATGGTACTGGTACAACAATATCAGCTTCTATAGGTTCGGCAGGAGGATAAGTCTCAGAATTAGCAAGTATATTACTTTTACCTTAAGCAGCAGCAGAAGTTATTAGATGTTTAAACAGTGGATCGAATTTTTGATTAATAATATTTACTAAAGATGCGGCCGTTTGTTTTAGATCAGCCAGTTCATCTTTAATACCAAAATCAATACACGGTTGATTTAAATTCAACCCATTAGAAATCTTATTATTGACATCACCGAACTCTATTTGAAGGGAATGCAGATCGCGTTTAATACAATTAATTTGTTGGTCGGTAATTTTCAATGCATTATCCGAGCTCGGATCGTTACAATAAGGTGCTGATAATGATTTAGACTCATCAATTCTTTGGCATAAATCAGTGAATTAACTTGAGTTAAATTCAATCATCTTCGCACATTTGTTGACGAGTTTAACCAAGAATTCATGAAATTTGTTTTTCACCAAATAATTGCAGGTTTTGGCAATCTTCACAAATAAAATAATCCTGAAATCTAGAAAGCCGACAACCTCTCTCCAGTCCAAGGCAAATTCGATCAATATAATGATATACCTAAGTTGCTAACAGAGATAAAAGTATAATGTTGGAGCTGTAATTTGTATGTACTACTTCAGAAAAATTTAAACAGGTGTTCCAGTCACAAGTGTTTAAAAATAGGGAATTTTCAGTTTTTAACCCCTTACAGCTCCTAAACGCGACGCGACACAATAATATTTCCCGGAATGACTCATACTTATTTACAAAGATCTAACTTCTGTCAAAATTTCAAGTTTCTAACTTAAACCCTTTAGAAGATAGAATGGTTAACGAATTTCGCAATAATTCAGTATCGCATAACGGTAAATTAAGACACCGTATGGCACAAGTATACACTTCTTATATACATACACATATTTGTAATGTTCATAACTGTAGCTATCGTTTGACTTTTTCAGATAGAAGATATTCCTTATTTAACTTGTGTTGAGTGATCGGGTCTCAACCAAAAAAAATAGGGAACCTACAAATTGATTGCATTTTGTGTTAATTTCAATATTCCAGGTTTCTTAATTTATGTATTAGCGGGCGGACGGACGGATGGACGGACAAAGTTTAATCGACTCAAAATTTGATTCTGATCCCATCCATACCTTTGTAGGTAACAAATAGAATATAAATTGAAATTAGAATTAAGAGAATGGAAGATTTACTTTTTATATATATATTTTTTTTTTATAGCATTTACTGTTTTGTAATTTATATCTAATAAGTAGTAATTTGCTGCTAATAATATAAAATCGTATGTAAATGTATATTGTACTTTGTTTGTACATTATATTGTAGCCAATATTGGTTGGTACATAGTATGTATTAAAATAAAAATCTAAATATTAAAGAAACTCAAAACATTCATTTTTATATTTTTTTGCCTCTTTTCTTGTTAGTATTAGCATTTAGTAAGAAATATTATGTATAATATAAAAAAAGGGCATGCGAATAGCAGCAGCGGCAGGAGATTGCCTTTTATTATGTTAAGATAAGATATTGTGCTCCTATTTGCTAATAATATAATATCTTATATAAATGTACATTGTATTGTGATTTGTACATTATAATATTGTAGTTGGTATTGGTTGGTACATACGTATGTAGGCAATAGTAGAATTAAAATTTAAAGAGTAAAGAGTATCGTTTAAGAAACAAACCATTTCTTCTCATATGTTTTTACTTCTTTTCTTGTCAGTATTAGTATTTAGTAAAAAACATTGTGATTGCGTGTGCTCGAAAATTTAAAAAAGGGCACGCGAATAGCAGCAGCAATTGGAGATATTTTATTATATTAGGATAATAATATAAATATAATGAAATAAACTGAAGACTACATTTGATCAAAAAAATAGTAATTTTTACATCGATGAAGCTTGAACTAACTACAACAGAGCACTATATACAGAAGCAAAAAGGTTTAAAAAAGAAGAATATTTTAATTACTTATGGTTTTAAAACTGTAATTGCTGTAAGATTATTTGAAGACTTATCAAAATTAAAAAGTCCTAATTGATACAGAATATGATGATCTTACAAACAATAACCTTGTCTTACCTATTGTAGACAATATTACAAAATACAATTCTAATTGTTTTAATAATTTTGTTTTAGTTCATCAAAACATCAGAAGGATCAAGCAAAACTTCAATCTTCTTGTAGCAAATTTTGAAGTTTTTACATCTTTATCAGATTTTATTTTTATATCAGAAATATGGATAAACGATTATGAAATTTCTGATTTTGATATTAATGGGCATGATTTTTATGCGTGTGCAAAAGGTAATTATGCGTCAGGTGGTGTTGGATGTTTTGTAAAAAATGTGTATGAATGTTCTGTAAATAACTATAATATTAAAAGTGCCGATATTTTAAAAATTTCATGTTTAGTTACTAATGTTAATTTTACCTTCAGATTTAGATTTCATAAATATAATTTTAGAGTTTTCCTTGATGAATTCTCAAAAATGTTAGACAATGAAAAGTCGAAAAATATGTTCATATTTAGCGATATAAATATAGGCCTCTTAAATGATTATGATGACGTATCTAGTTTGTTAATGTTGTTAGCAACTCATGGTCTAACGTCAATTATAAACGAAACGACTAGACCATCTTCAGGTAAGTGCATAGATCATATTTATATTCGCACATCTAAGCTTAAACTATTGCATAAAATTAATATAAATTTGAGCATTACTTATCACTGCATGACAGGTTTATTTGCTAGAAAAATCTTTAAAGTCGAATATTGTCAAACCTCTTATGGAAAGCAAACAATAAAAATAGTTTTCGAAAAACTTAACTCGAATTCACAATTCGAGTTTTGGGAGGAAGTAGTGTTCGAAAATGATGTTTCTAAAGCCTATAACATCTTTTATACAACATTACAGAAATATATCTCCAACTGTAGTACAACTTTTACTGTAGGCAGTAAATATTATGAATTAAAACCGTAGGCAGTAAATATTATGAATTAAAACCGAAGATAAATTAGTTAAGGAGATATATTTAAAAAATAAATTAGGGAAAAATGTAACATCTTAATCATAATCTAAAAAATAAATATAAAAGAATTTGTAAAAAATGCAAGTAACTTGAAAGGAGAGAGGCAGGTAATAAATAACATTTTAAATAAAAAAAAAACCAATAATAATTCTATAAAAATTAAAAAAGATGATTGCGTTTATGTTGATGATCTAGTAATTGCTAAAGTTTAATTACTTTTTTATTAATGTATACTTTTAGTTGCATATGAAATTCTATTTTTTACGAAAAACATTGTTGTAATAATAGTTTTAGCTTTGTACCAATTTCTTCCTACGAATTTATTGATTGATTGCAAGAACCTAAACAATTACAGACCTATTTCACTTCTGCCGTCAATTGCAAAAGTTTTTGAAAAAATCGTAAAAAAATCGGGTTTTAGTTTTTCTAAACAATACAAAATTTTTCAGTGTTGCACAGTACGGCTTCAGAAATGGTATATCCACAGAAGATGCCTTATTAGAATTTTGTTCAAAGATGAATGAAAATTTAGACAAAAGAAAATGTGCTGCTGGTCTTTTTGTGAATACAAGTATTTTGCACACAATTTGTGAATATTTTGCACACAAACCAATTATCGTATGTTGGTAATTACTAATTAGTAGCTTTTGTAGGAGAAATTAACTCTTAATGCAGTTCTAATTGTCACTTTAATAGCAATCTTATATGTAGTAATAAATATTTTGACGTAGAAATTGTCAAGCAATTTAAATATTTGGGAATTACTACTTATAATAAAATGAGTTGGGCTCTCCATACAGAACTTCTCAAAAGCTATTCGCACCTTGTACAATGTTCATCGTTTACAAAATCTGTGTTCTAAAGAAGTTTTAATAACCTTCTACTATGGCATTTTCCAATCAAAATTGCAGTATGGCATTACTTGCTGGCGAGGAGCCTACTGGTATAAGATACAACCTCTACTTATTTTACAAAAAAGTCAAAGTTTTATCAGAAAAGTATGTAATAAGTAACGCTTCTCACATAGTTATCCTCCGTTCAAAGAGCTAAAAATTTTGCCTGTTCGTCATTTGTATTATTACAAAGTGTTAAAAACGTTTTTTTATCAGGTCAGATCAGATTATGTAAAAATAAATAAATAAATAAATAAAAATAAATAAATTTATTGTTTCACTGTGCACTAATAAAATTCTTGATTTCATCATTGTTATAATTTAATAAAGAATACATTGAAATCTTTCTATATTTTCCATACATTTTTAGTCATTTCCAGTCTTGTCGGTCGCGTTTAAAGACCGTTCACAAATTGATTAAGATTCCACAATTTTTTTCAAAATTATACACACATATTTTAAATTAAGTAATTGCTTTCACTTTTTATTTATTTTTATTAGTTATTGCAAAGAGAGTAAAATTTATACAATAATTACATATTATTTAAAAAAAAAAATAAACAATAATTGATAATTGATAATTTTAAAACAATATAAAACATAGTAATTAAAATTATTAACTTAAAAAAAAATTTAACCTTTAATTCGATAAAATTATTTCTGGAATGAATTTCATGCTCATATGATGCTCTTCAATTTAAAAAAAATTCTATACGAACTAAAAAAGTAAATGTTGAAAATATGTCTACGAATTGCTGAGACAAAATTTTAATTTAAAAATTTATTAACTGTTCTATTTATATTATTTATTTTATAAATATAATTTAAAAAATAAAAATAATAAAAATATATGGAAATAACAAAAAATGTTTATATATACAGGGTGTTTACTATTTAAATGCATATATATTACTGCATAGATACTTATGAGTAGATCATTTTTTTGTATGGGACATAAATATGATTTTTTTTTAAAAACTTTATATTTTATTTTATAAATTTAGAAGCTCGCAATTTTGAAACTTTAAAAGATAGAAAATTTAATAGGTACTTTTTTAAATGAAAATTGAATACATATCACAAAATTTTCATAAACAGTCTAAAAACAGAGTTCAAAGTTAAATTATGGAAACCAAAAAAAAATATTGAAAGTTCATTTAAATCTCTAGATATATCTTGGAAACTAGACGAGCCCTAGCTTAGCTCGCATAGAAAAAATGTATCTACTCATAGGTCCTTATGAAGTGATTTATACCAGTGCACCTTCTAAGAATACACCCTGTATGTTGTATGAAAATACTAACAATAATTTAAAATATTAAAGTATTTTACATGATTGTAATCATAATTTAAGTTATTATTTTTAATTTTTTTTCGCACAGTTTTTCTATATCAAAACGGTTTAATTGTTTAGCTCTCTCTGATATTATTTTAACTTGATCAATTCGTCTATGTTGAATTGCTAAAAGGTATGCATTTTCCAATTCCTCTAAATTTATGTAACAGGAAATTTGTATTTCAACATTATTTACTATTTTGATTAAAGCTTTAAGTTTTTTTAAGCAAAGACTAGGATATTTAGTGTAGTTTTTAATAACATCGAAAATTATTTGATCAATTTCTTTGGCAGATTTTTCAGTATTATTATTTGTAACAATACAATCAAATAATTTAAAAACATCTTCTACACGATTATTTGCAACAAGAAAGTGAAGAGTCTTACTATAAACTTTTATTGGAGTTAATTTATATTCCTGAATAATTCTGGATATAATTAATATTTAAATTATTATTATATTTATTTATTTTTATTTAAAAAATCATTGATACCTGTAGCTTAATCCAAATCCATCATTTAAAGTTCGTCCCAAAACTAAAATAAACACTGCAATATTTATTTTTTCGTCTGTTGATCCAAATAACGAAGGTAAACATTGTTGGGAAGAATTCTAAAATTCACAATGGGAGTATCAACAATTTCGTTTATAATTAATACAGATTTATATAATTTAAATTAAGGATGTAAAAAATTATTTTAAGTAAATATTATACAATTTGCCACATTCAATACATCATTCCTTCCGTGACTTCCAATTAATTATACAATGTATTCTGATCGGAATGTTCTCAACATTTTTTCTGCTTTTATAAAACAATATTTTTTCATTTTTTAATACCATAAATCTTTTTTAAGCACCATGATTTACATTTATATTAAATTTAAAATAATTTGATTAATTAACTTAAAAATTATTCTTTCTTTAAATTGAAAGTAAAAATTACAACTGGTGTATTGGTAAAATTGTATAGTGCAGGGTTCATTTCAAATTAAGAAAATTTTGTTTTTAATTTTTTATTTTATACACTAATAACATTTTTAAATTATTTTAATTTTTGTTAAAATCTTTTTTTAATATTGCTTACCATATTTTGAAGTTCTGATATTTGGTTCACTATATACAACGGCACCTCTTCATATTTGGCTAAAAATTTTGTAACGTCCTTTTGCAGTAAAATAGTATTTAGATATGCGTTTAATGATTTATAATCTAATTGAATGGGAAAAGAAGTTTCGGTATTTATTGTTCTATCAAAATTAATATCTTCCCAATTTTGAAATAGTTCGATTTCAGCTTCTAAATGTTTTTGAGCACTGTCCAAATGTCCAAAGTTGTCATTTAGCTGTTTAAATGTACTGCAGTCTCTTAAAAAAAATTTGATACAAGTCATACTTGCTCTTACAGGGTCTTTCAGTAAAATCTAAAAAAAAAAAAAAATTATAAATTAAACAAAAAAGCTTTGGATTTTCTATTACTCCAAATGGTTAGATCCATTCTAGAACGCATAACTTATTGCTTCTCATTCATCACACGTTTTCTTTTTGTTTTAATTGAGTGTTTCTAGATACCTTCCAGAGAAAGTGCTTCTCTTTTTTCCCGTTGGGATCAAAGAGCATATAACACATAAAGAACTCAAGTCGAAACCCAACAGGAAAAAAGAGAAACGCTTCCTTTGGAAGGTATGTAGAAGCACTCATTTAAAACAAAATAAATTGTGTGATGAATGAGAAGCAATAAATCATGCGCTCTAGAGCGCTTCTAAAGAATCGCTTTCGAAGCAAAAGAGATCGTTTTTTTTTTTATTAAACCGAAGCGAATTAAATATATTTTTGTATGCTGAAATGCATATATATATGTACATATTACTATCATTGTTATGAATTTTTGTTGTTTTCGATGATACCGTTACGTACATGTTTCTGCTTGTTTTATGTTTAAATAATATTTGTTAGAAAAAAATGATTAGATACTGTGATTTACGCTAGTGTAAGGTTATCATTGATCTTTTTGGTAAGTTTTTTTCATATTGCCATTTACGAATAACATCTATTATATATAATATTATATAATTTGTATTTCAGAAGCTTCAAAGAATGAAAATTTTGGATTCGTCCAATTTGGAGACAATGAGGAGCTGGATTTCGTGCAGCAAAAAACAGATTACAGAAAAATAAATTAAATTTTTTTTTTTTTTTGTTAACTTTTATTTTATTTTCTTGTTTCATTTTTTTTTACAATTAGAAAAAAAGTTTTATAAAACTAATATTATTTCTTAATTTACCTAGAACTAAAGCCTTAACACTTAACAGTTATTTAATTTGTTTAGTTTTTTCTACATTATTATTTACATATTACTAGTATTCTTATTTGTTATTTTTATAGTAAAAATTTTATTATGATTTTTTTTTATTATTTTGGAAAATTTCCATAAAAACCAAAATTTTTCTAAACACCTATTCTATTGATATATTGTAACTATTTTATTCTTACTTTTATGAACTATGCAACCATCAATAGTTTGTTGATAATTGTTTATCCTTTTCAGGAATAAACATGTCATATTTTAATAGATTAGTCTCAATATTCTGAGGGTTATATTCTATACACTTGCATGTAGCCCGTCTATTATAGTGATATAGTAGAGGGACATGCTCGTGATTTTGAATATACCCTTTAGAGTCAAGATAAATAAAGTGTTCGGGCGCAATGAAACCCGTTTTTAAAGTATTTTTAATGTACTCCTCGTTATGGTAATATATATTAGATATTAGACCATTTTCTAACGTATTAAGAGATCTTTCGAAATGATTGCGAATAATTTTTATTAAAAAGTTATCGAATCTTATAATATTTGCTTTTCGGTACAAGCATTTATTGGAATAAAAATGCTTGTACTCCGTTTCTGGTTTTCTACTAGATTTACGCAGGCTCTTATGCATTTCCTTTCAAATTTTCTGATTTTTTCCATTTGGCTTGCACTAATATTGAACCAAATTGGTCCAGCATATGAAATAATTGGCCTAACAAGACCCTGATAGGCTAAAATTTTTACTCTATTACTTATATTTTTGTTATAAAACAATTTCTGACACGCCATAAAAGCTTTTGTGCCTTTTGCCACTGCTTTATTTACGTGGAAAATAAAATTCAGATTTTGGTGGAGGTGTACACCTAAATATTTAACTATTTTTTTTTTATTGATTTTCCTATTATTTGGAGCTTTAATTTCAAATTCTTTCCAGTGTTTTTTAATATTATTATTAACTTTGTCCACTGTGTTACGGAATAATATCGCTTCACATTTGTCTATGTTCATTTTCAGTAACCATACTTTACAATAGTCTACGGTACGGTTAAATTGTTTTTGAACATTAGTTTGAACCTCTTTTATATTATTAGCTGAAGAGTATATAATGAGATCGTCAGCAAAGGCGATGGCGTAATTATCACCCTTGATATTATTGAGCATATTTAGCAGATCTGTTGTGTACAAAGAAAATAATATTGGTGAATTTACAGTGCCTTGTTGAAAACCACTCTTAATTTGGAATAAATTCTCTGTATTCGATTTGTTTGCTATTACGAAACTATTTCCAGTATTAAAAGCTTTTTCGAGGTCTATAAGGCAAGCGCCAACGCATTCTTTTTTATTAATATACCAGCAAATATCAGATGCGAGTTTATTAATAGCATGATTTGTACTGTGTTTGTACCTGAAACCGAATTGGTTTTCAGGTAGTATATTTTTTTTGTTAACAAAATCTATTATCTTGTCATTGATTATAGTCTCATAAACTTTGCTAATGTTCGGTAACAAGCTTATGGGTCTGTAATTGCCGGGATTTGTGGGATCCTCACCCGGTTTTTTTAGCATAATAAGTTTAGGTCTTGTTGGTCTATGTGTAACTGTTTTATATCTGCTATTTGCTTTTTTCTGAATAGTTTGTTTATTTCTGGGAACATATTTCGGCTGTCTTTAGCGGAAATCTTTTTTAGTCTATTTGTTCAATAGTTATTTATTTCTACTTTAAGTTGCTGTTTTATTAATATGTTAATATTGTTTAAGAGGCTTTTAAGTGTAGCTATTGCTTGTGAAGAAAAGTCTAAGTGTCTTTTATATATTATATGTATATCTTTTAGTAACTTACTTTTGTGTTTCAGTAAATTTTTAAATTTAGTTGAATAAAATTTGTTTAAATAATTTTTGTGTATATGTTTAGGGATTGTTTCGTTCATTGTATCCTTAATAATTTTATTTAATTTGTACAAGTGAGCGTCAATTTTGTCAATTTTGATATTTTCGGTGTCTAAAATTTGGTCATTATAGGTTAGGAATTCTTTTTCTAAGGTGTTATCCAGCTTTCTTTTAAACTTATTCCAATTTGTTTTGTGGAATAGATATTTATCGCTGGTTAGTAGTTTACTGTATGTTAACATATTTTCTTTATTCAGAGTAAAAATACCACAGATAGCATTATGATCACTATTATATCCTAGTGTGGTCAATGTATTGTTAGCTGATTCTATTCTTACATCTATTAACATGAGATCTAAGTACGAATTACACCTAGGAAACGTTGGTGCATCCGGTTTTAACAGCTTGGTTTTATATTGAATTTTATTGGTGTTTAGCCAATTATATAGAGTCAAACCTCGACTGTTATTAGTGCTATTATTCCAAGAGACATGTTTTGCATTTAAGTCCCCTGCAATAATATAATAATTTTTGCTATCGGATAGGTTTAATATCTGAAATATATTATTAAATTCCTCTATAAATTTAGATTGATTTCTGTTCGAAGCATAAATTGATATTATGAATAATTTTTCAAAGTTCTTTAAATTAATATTAATAATGCTTAGTTCTATACATTCAAATTTATCGAATTTTACATTTTTTATTGTATCATATTTTATTGACTTTTTGATACAGAGGGCGAAAAAATGTGGAACGCTTCACGATTTTGCGTGTCATCCTTGCGCAGGGGCCATGCTAATCTTCTCTGTATCGTTCCAATTTCTGCCGAAGCAAAAACATTTAATTGATCTAAAAATGTTTAAATGTTATTTTAATTTTTAACGTAAATAATTTATTTTTTTACTAGATATTATGTTTAAATTGAAAATTTTTATATTTTATAAACGATCAAATTGATCTAAAAATGTTTAAACTTTTTAAATTAATAATATTAATGTACCTACTTTTTTTATTTGCTTTTTTTATGTACCTATGTATATAATATGTATTTCAATAAAATGATTTATTGTTATACAATTTTAATCAAATTGAACTATTTTAGTTTAAAAAGCTTCATAAAAAAGTATTAAATAAAGGAACTCTCACATTTTGCAAGGAAAACTTGTTTTTGTTATTTAATTGTAAACTTTTAAGGTTGAAATATATGCTTCTATAGTTTATTAATGCATAGCATTCTACATGCCATCAAAATCATGCATTCTACGCGTTGCTTCGTTTTGCGGACATCTATATGAAAAAAGAAGCGATAAAAGTATGAAACAGGAAGCGCGTAATGCATGCATGCTGGAATGCTTCTATTTGTATAATAATAGAAGGCACGAAAGGGTTAAAAAACCTTATCATATCTTTCCAAACAAAAATAAATGAAAAGAAACAACTACATACAAAACAAAAAGTTATTTAAATGCACGATATTTATAACAACGCCTTTACAGCTTACAAGCCGGAACATTCAACGAAAACTTTGAAAAAAACAGTTACTTGTGTATAAAATAAAATATTGAGTGTTCCAATTCGGCTTGTAAAATATTTAGGGGTTGTTTGTAAAAATTTTAAAATTTTATATGAATATTTTTTTCGTAACTGATGTATGAATATACCTTCCGTAATACTTTTAAATTTTATTTTTAGAATATAGAATATAGATATTTCTCTCGTAACACTTTTAAATTTTCACACTTTTAGAAATTATAAAAAAAAATTTGAAAATTTTGTCCGGTATTGGTATTATAATACGGGCAATTACTTGTGGCCAAGCTTCATCCAAAGTTGAAGTTTCATCCTTCATCCATTAAACTAAATCACTAAGATTTTTAATTATGATAGCTTTATCTGCTTCACTTTTTTAATTAAAATGTTGCCGCTTTTTATCCAAACAAACTTTATAATATTTTTTTTTTAATTTCCCTAGCAGCTTTATAAATATAGGGTGTTCAAAATTGAGGTATCATTTTGATTTTGCCGCCATTTTCTACCTGAAATTTTTATACGAGGTTTCTATAGGTATATTCTAAATACATTCCGGTTAGTTAATATGGAACGTTACACGAAGGAACAACGTGTTTTTGTTATTACAACATTTTTTGAAAATGGTAAAAGTTTTCAAGATGTAATTAGGAAATTTCGAATAAAATTTGGTAGAGAAAATGCTCCAACAAATCGTGCCATCAAGCTGATGGTTGATAAATTTCTAGAAACTGGATCTGTTCTTGATAACAGAGGCAACATTTATCAACGTAGTGGCCGTTCAACCGAGAATGTAACAGCTGTGAGCAGAAGTGTTGAAGAAGATCCAAAAACTTCCATTCGTCATTGTTCGCAACAATTAAACATCAAACCATCCACATTATTCAACATTTTGCATCGTGATCTCCATTTAAAAGCTTATAAGATCCAGCTGATGCAAGAATTAAAACCAACTGACCATGCATTACGTCGGCAATTCGTTTCTTGGGCTATCGAAAAACAAGAAGAAAATGAGAATTTTTTTAACAAAATAATCTTCACCGACGAAACTCATTTCCAGCTCAATGGCTACGTCAATAAACAGAATTGCCGCATTTGGGGTGAAGAGAATCCAAGGGTTATCTTAGAGCAACCAGTACATCCACAAAAAGTTACGGTTTGCTGTGGCTTGTGGTCAGGAGGAATCATCGGACCATATTTTTTTGAAAACGCAAATGGAAATGCGATTACGGTCAATGGAAATCGCTACAGGGAGATGATCCGAAGCTTTTTGTGGCGGGAAATTGATGATTTGAACGTAGAGAATATGTGGTTTTAACAGGACGGTGCCACTTGCCACACAGCAAGAGAAACAATGGATCTTTTGAAGGAAAAGTTCGAAGACCGCATTATTTTTCGTAGAGGAGGAGTGATGTGGCACCCAAGATCGTGCGATTTGACACCGTTGGATTTTTTTTGTGGGGTTTTGTGAAATCGAAAGTGTACAGCAATAATCCCACAACAATTCAAAAGCTTAAAAACACATTATCGAGCAGATTTCAACCATTGAGAACAGTTTATTGAACAACGTGATTCAGAATTTTGGTAAAAGATTGGAAGCATGCCGAAGTTGGTAGAGGGGGCCACTTGGCCGACATAATTTTTCATTATTAACCGGAATCTATTTGTAATAAATTAAAATAAAAATTTATTTAATATTTCAAAAAAAAAAGTATTTTTTTATTAAAATTAAAATGATACCTCAATTTTGAACACCCTACACATATTTTCTTATTAGTTAAACTTTCATATATAAAAAATTTTATTACCTTGGTATTTCACTTAGTTTCCTAGCTCCTTTCTCTTTGATATGAGATTTTTCTTAGTATTTGTATTATTATAATCCGTGTATTATGTATTATTTTTATTATTTATTATTTATTATTATTTATTATTATTTATTATTAATTATTATTTATTATTTATTATTATTTATTATTTATTATTATTTATTATTATTTATTATTTATTATTATTTATTATTTATTATTATTTTTATTTATTATTATTTATTATTTATTATTATTATTATTTATTATTTCTTATTATTTATTATTATTTATTAATATTTATTATTATTTAATATTTATTATTAATATTATTTATTATTATTATTATTATTTATTATTTATTATTATTTATTATTTCTATTATTTATTATTATTTATTATTATTTATTATTTATTACTATTTATTATTATTCATTATTATTTATTATTATATTTATTATTATTTATAATTATTTATTTTTATTATTATTTATTATTATTTATTATTATATTTTTATTTATTATTATTATTTATTATTTATTATTATTTATTATTTCTTATTATTTATTATTATTCATTATTATTTATTTTTTATTACTATTTATTATTATTTATTATTAGTTATTATTATTTATTATTATTTATTATTGTTTATCATTTATTATTATTTATTATTTATTATTATTATAATTATTATTATTATTTATTATTATTATTATTTATTATTATTATTATTTATTATTATTTATTATTATAATTATTTATTATTATTAGTTATTATTATTATTATTTGTTATTATTATTATTTATTATTATTATTATTTATGATTATTTATTATTATTATTATTTATTATTATTATTTATTATTATTTATTATTCAGTATTATTTATTATTATTTATTATTATTATTTATTATTATTATTATTTATTATTAATTATTTATATTACTTATATTATCTATTATTATTTAATTTTTATTATTATTTATTATTATTTATTACTATTTATTATTATTAATTATTATTATTAATTATTAATATTAATTATTATTATTAATTATTATTAAAATTAATTATTAATATTAATTATTATTATTAATTATTATTAATAATTATTTTTATAATAATTATTATTAATAATTATTATTATTAATTATTATTATTAATGTTTATTATTATTAATTATTAATATTAATTATTATTATTAATTATTATTATTTATTATTAATTATTATTATTAATTATTATTATTTATTATTAATTATTATTATTAATTATTATTATTAATTATTATTATTTATTATTATTTATTATTATTTATTTTTTATTATTATTTATTATTATTCATTATTTATTATTATTTATTATTATTTATTATTAAATATTTATTATTATTTATTATTTAATATTGTTTATTATTTATTATTATTTATAATTATTTAACATTGTTTATTATTTATTATTAATTATTATTATTTATTATTATTAAATATGTATTATTATTTATTATTTAATATTGTTTATTATTTATTATTTATTATTATTATTATTATTATTTATTATTATTTATTATATTTATTATTATTATTTATTATTATTATTTATTATTATTTATTATTATTTTTTATTATTATTATTTATTATTTATTATTATTTATTATTTCTTATTATTCATTATTTATTTTTGATTATTATTTATTATTTATTATTAGTTATTATTTATTATTATTTATTTTTCATTATTATTTATTATTATTTATTATTATTTATTTTTATTTATTATTATTTATTATTATTTATTATTATTTATTATTATTATTTATAATTATTTATTATTTATTATTATTTATTATTATTTATTATTATTTATTATTATTTATTATTATTTATTATTTATTATTATTTATTATTTATTATTATTATTATTATTTATTATTATTTACTATTATTCATTATTATTTATTATTATATTTCTTATTATTTATTATTATTTATTTTTTATTATTATTTATTATTATTTTATTATTATTTATTATTATTATTTTTTATTATTATTATTTATTATTATTTATTATTTCTTATTATTTATTATTTATTATTATTTATTATTATTTATTATTATTTATTATTATTCATTATTATTTATTTTTTATTATTATTTATTATTAGTTATTATTATTTATTATTATTTATTATTGTTTATTATTTATTATTATTATTATTTATTATTATTATTATTTATTATTATTATTTATAATTATTATTATTTAATATTATTATTATTATTAATTATTTATTATTTATTATTATCTATCATTATTTATTATTATTTATTATTATTTATTACTATTTATTATTATTAACTATTATTATTAATTATTATTATTAATTATTATTATTATTAATTATTAATATTAATTATTATTTAAAATTAATTATTAATATAATTATTATTATTAATTATTATTAATAATTATCTTTTATTATAATTATTATTAATAATTATTATTATTAATTATTATTATTAATGTTTATTATTATTAATTATTAATATTAATTATTATTATTAATTATTATTATTTATTATTAATTATTATTATTAATTATTATTATTTATTATTAATTATTATTATTAATTATTATTATTAATTATTATTATTTATTATTATTTATTATTATTTATTTTTTATTATTATTTATTATTATTCATTATTTATTATTATTTATTATTATTTATTATTAAATATTTATTATTATTTATTATTTAATATTGTTTATTATTTATTATTATTTATAATTATTTAACATTGTTTATTATTTATTATTAATT